>JAAGVU020000044.1:12797107-12822601 GCA_011763525.2 Mormyrus iriodes | reverse complement strand
TGTTACTGTAGTTGTGGTTTTTTTTTGGGTTTTGCGTTGGTTCGTGGGGGCGTTGTGGGCGGGGTGGGGTGGGGAGGGGGGGGGGGGGGGGGGGGGGGGGGGGGAGGGGGGGGGTGACCTTCTACTCTATCGGTACAAGGATTAAAAACAGACATGAAAATCTCTCAAATGTCAATCCTAACTCCATTTTAAGCCTTTCGCCATAATAACAGTAAACGGAATAGGGACGACCATGAAATCTCATTGCTTCAATGATAACCTTTCCACATACATTGTAGCTGAAGGTTAAAGGTAGACTGAGAATAAGGTTCGATACATTATAAATAACTTTAATGCATTTAAGAGACGGTCGCTCGCATTATGAGATTATTTGTCATTTCCCGTCGTGATCTTAAACTAGTTATTTTTGGTGAACTCAGTTTTATACTTTATTTGCACAGAATTTTAGGTTGGATTCCTACAATCCATACTAATTACTAATCCTTTATAATTTATGTGTCTGATGTTCATTGTTCCACAATGCGGCTGTTACTTGGACTGATATGTCGTTTGATTTGAGTAAAAGCATATTCAAAAATAAATGCAAAAGAAAATGCGTTGATAGCAGCTTGTCTCTGGACCAGGGTGACCACTGGAGTTACAGCAGCCAAAGCTCCATCTCAATGATACAAAAAGGCTTTGGGATTAAGAACTGGGTTTATGGGACAGCAGCAATGTAATTCTGTCCCTGGGATGAGACTATGACCTGCCAACATTGGATTTTCTGTGTTTTCAATTCAATCAGCATTTTGTAAACTCCTTGCCTCCGTTGTTCTGCCACAACTGGCAGAAAGATCCTTTATGCTCTTCATTAGATGACAAAACCCATAAACTATAATCTTGTACTCCCCAGTACTGATTTATGACACCATACTCAAGCTTCGAAAGATTTGCCTCAATTGTCTTATAATGTATAAGCTCCTCTCCTGAATTAGTCTATAGTGGAAGTATCGGTTTGGAATTCAACACCAGGATGTGGCTGCCGTTTGACATGTGACTCCTCAGGAAGCTTTGTGATAGGCCAGTTATTGAAAGGATGATATGGAGGCTCTTACCACCCACCCCATGTTTCTTTTGCATGTTTCTGCAGTAGTGACGCTCCTGGGAACCCCATAGGATTTCACATGATTTGGCCATTGAAAAAGTATTTTGGAAATTTGAAAGTGTGGAGTGGAAAGAAATTACTTCCTCCCCCTGGTCAACAGAATCTACCGAGGGACCCTCCCCTCCCCAAATTCATTTCTGGCTGCAGGCCTGCCAGTGAAGAACAGGAGCCTTTATTATGATTATCTAACTTAAGCTGTGTTTTCATATTCAGATGCTCCTTGTTCTGTTTCCTGGGGTGTGTGGTACATGTCATTTTGACAGCTGCAGCATCAGAACCCCAAAGACATCAGCCATTCCTCTTTATAAAGGTTGTATTGTATGTGTGGCCAAAACCTTTGGTCTACCTCGCTGTCTAATGCTTAGAACATAGTTGCTCTAGTCTGGTGAACATGCTTCTCCAAAGAGTTAATCTTTCACCCTATATTCCTAATTTGGACCTTCCCTCAACTCAAAGCTCGAAGTTCAGTAACTGGAAAATTCAATTACGTGCTACACCAGACTGGCAAGCATTATTTCCTGGGTCTGCTCTTTGTCAAGATTAACTATACACTTTTGGATTTGCCACATAGTCATTCATATTATCTTGTTTTCTGTGTGAATTAGATGATAGAGTCGCACCAGATCAGCACACACTCCAATATTCATGTTTACTCGTTTAGTCAACATTCAACCATGTTTCAGCATAAGCCTAAGTGCCGTTAACTGCAGCAACAATAGAAAACAGTAAGGAATTTTGCTACTGTTTCTTCATATTATCACTAGAGGGCGCCAAAAACCTTGTTTTTTGGGGGTTTGTATTATTAATGTCACATTGCACAATATGGTTTTATACACTACATGGACAGTATTGAGACACACCTCGTAATGATTGAATTCAGGTGTTTCATTCAGACCCATTGCCACAGATGTATAAAATCACCAAGCCATGCAGTCAGGTTTACAATCATTTGTGAAAGAAAAGCTCATTGAATTTAAGTGTGGTACTTTCATAGGATGCCACATTTGCAATAAGGCAGGCTGTAAAATGTCTTCCCTGTTAGATGTTCCACAGTCAACTGGAAGTGGTATTATTGCATAGTTTAAGCATTTAGGAACAACAGAAACTCAGCCGTGAAGTAGTAGACCACACAAAGTAACAGAGCGGGGTCACCGAATGCTGGTGCGCATAGTGCGTAAAACTCACAAAGGCTCTGTTAACTTAATAACTGCAGAGTTCCAAACTTCCTGTGGCATTAACTGTGTGCCCGAAGTTTCATGGAATGGGCTTCAGTGGCCGAGCAGCTGCATGCAAACCTCACATCACCAGGCGCAATGCCAAGCATCAGATGTCGCCACTGGACTTTGGAGCAGTGGAAATGTGTTCTCTGGAGTGATGAATCACACTTCTCTGTCTGGCAGTCTAATGGATGAGTCCGGGTTTGATGGATGCCAGGAGAATGTTACCCGCCTGACTGTATTTTGGAGGAGGGATAATGGTATGGGGCTGTTTTTCAGGGGCTGGTCTAGGCTCCTTAGTTCCAGTGAAGGGAACTCTTAATGCTTTAGCATACCGAGAGATTTTGGACAATTCTATGCTTCCAACTTTATGGGAACAGTTTGGGGAAGGTCCGTTTCTGTTCCACTATGACTGGAACAGTCATAATATTGGTCTATTATACTGACTTCAATGCCTTGCCTTTATTTTATGTTTGTCATTACGTTTCGGTGCTGTTAACAATTCCTGCTACCTTGGAAATTTTGGAAAACACTTCCCAAGCTAGATGTGCGAATGTTTGTAAAATACAGGCGTTTACAGTGGTCTTTCTATTGTTTTCGTCCCTTTCCCTTTAGTTTTTATTGTAATAATTGTAGATTATATCTAGCAGAGACCAGAATTTTGTGACAAAATTATTAAAACGTTTAGCAGTATCGAGGTAATAAAATCAGAAGAATTAATCTCACGTTTACATGTATGTCCAATTTTTGCTTTAATTTAAAACAATTTTCAGCCTAGCAATTTTTTAGGTTCAAATTTAAATGTTACGTAACGAAATATTTTAGTCACAAGATGGCGCTAAAGCTTCAGTCTTCAAAAAATTACGTTCTTAGTTCGAGGTAAAGGACTTTTTTACGTCAGTCTATCACTTTTGTATTTTGAGTTAAATTTTGTATATTCTTTTGCCAGTTATAAACATTTTCTTTTTCACAAAATGCTTCTGACCCCCAAGGTCACAAAACTAAATCTGACATCTGCTCCGGTCAACAGCTGCAGCCTCACAGGACATTTACAAGAGACACGGGTCACGTTTGAAAGGCAACAACAAAAAAAGTGTTTACAAGCCGCGTCATTGGGGAGCCAGTTAGAGCACCCACCTGTAGCTTCGTAGGGTTACTGCGGACATTGTTGTCAGGGTAGAGAATAAACAGACGAAATCCCTCGGAGCAACAGAGACACGGGCGTCGCTAACAGATGCTGACAAGCAATGAACAGGACAAGGCTGCATGAGGCAGGTTTCACAGCTGTCTGCCATACCGACATGTCTGCATCACTCATGTTTCAGTTTGTTTACGTGAATCTATACACACATTCTAAACAAAATGATAACCATTTAGACCCCTAATCCATGGTGTGATCAACTAGCATAGCACTACCAAAATATATTTAAAAAATTTAAGGTGAAATTTTTAAATTTTCAGAAATCCCCAATATCGAGGATTTACTGACAAATACCAATTTATACCTTGAGGGTACAATTATTTGTCGCTGGGGCTGTACCCTCAAGGGTCTGCCAGTTGTACCTTAGATAGGGTTGTCACCTCAGTCCCATTAAATTCCGGATGCCCAGTCATTGACCAAAAACATTGCACATAGCCACACCATTCCAGAGGTTTACTTAGGTTTGTTTGATATGGAAACTGACTGAGGACATTCTATGTCCCGGAATGAAAGTGTGTTTTTCCAGAACAGACAGCCAAAATCCAGGATGGTCCCAGAAAATCCTGTACAAGTAGCAACCCTAACCTTAGCTGTAGGTAAATGTATCTTTTAGTCTAATTTAAGGTACTGAAATGGATGCTGAGGAACATGTTTGTACTATTGGGGTACATTACTGCTTGTACCTTGGCGAACAAAACTGAATCAGGGCTGTACCCTTTTACCTGACAGTGCAGGCTCCAGACCACCTACAACCCTGAACAGGAAAATCCCCCATACAGCTCGTAAAACCTGGTTAAGAGCAAAAAATCCCCCAAAGTTCACTTTTTGTCTCCACCCTTATCTACACCTCCTTTTCCCAGTGTTTGATCCTCAATCCCGGGGGCTGGTCAACAGTGTTGCCCTGACAACCAGACTACTATTTGCACAAATGCCCCAGTGGCAACCCCAACCTCTGGGCTCTGGGATTTCAGGACCGTGGGCTTCATTCTGGCTTCACCTCTGTGCATGTGGAGTTCTCCCTGCTGGATCATCTGCATTCATTGCTATAAAGTTAAAACTGACTGCCCTACACTGGTGTGTGCGAGGGGTGGGGTTTCGGTGTAAGTGCTCTCTGGTGGATATGTCACTATAAAGGGCTGTTCCCTTCCTTACACTCAGCGCTTCTTGAATCAGCCCCTAATGTCTCTGGTCGTAACTGGATAAGAGGTTAATGAAAATGGAGGGATGTGCATTTAGTCACACAGTTAATTAAAATGAAGAGATGTATATTTAGTCATTTGGTTAAAAAATGGAGGGATGTGCATTAAGTCACATGGTTAATGAAAATGGAGAGATGTACATTTAGTCAGTTGGTTAAAAAATGGAGGGATGTGCATTTAGTCGCATGGTTAATGAAAATGGGGGGATGTGCATTTAGTCATTTGGTTAAAAAATGGAGGGATGTGCATTTAGTCACACAGTTAATTAAAATGGAGAGATGTATATTTAGTCATTTGGTTAAAAAATGGAGGGATGTGCATTAAGTCACATGGTTAATGAAAATGGAGAGATGTACATTTAGTCAGTTGGTTAAAAAATGGAGGGATGTGCATTTAGTCGCATGGTTAATGAAAATGGGGGGGTGTACATTTAGTCATTTGGTTAAAAAATGGAGGGATGTGCATTTAGTCACTCTACAAAGTCTCTAAGGCATTGTAACATTCCAGGGTGCGCCATGAAACAAAATCTCTCTGAAATACACAAAACAGAGCTTATTTATTAAGTTCCTATTTAATTTCACAAATTTTGCTCTCAGGGCTGCATTTCTGACTTGGCGATGCCTACATTTACAGTACCTACTTTATGCGCTACACACACCTTCTGCAAAAAGCCACATCCGTGTGAGACCTTAAAAGTTTTGCTATTTGAGCTCTGTCTACTCACCAGGGACTATAAAGCTATATCAAACCTGAAAACAGGTTTGCAGAAAACAGATGTCCCTAGTGATAAAGGTGATCTCTCTGCTGATTAAAAACCCCTTTCTCAGTAGTATCAACCATCGTCCCCCTATCTGCATGTGCCGTCCCCACATCGTAGAGATTCTGGTTCCCCCAGGTACAGGGACTGTCAGAAATGAAACTAACCATGTAAGCATGAAGGCAGTCCTGATTGGCCCTCTTCAAGTGCCGCTGGTGTGTGAACTGTTATCACGTATCAGAAATATAAACTTGGGTTCTCTAGATTTTGCTGTATGTGTGAAACATAAACACGGTCGGTGGAAGGACGAGTATACATTTCAGACCAGGCAATAACAGCTTGACAAGGTCAGGCCGTGACCTCATTCTGAATGCATTGAAATCAAGCAGAAGTTAATGAGGGATGTTGACCTCTGATCACCCATCCATTGTGGGTTAGTTATTACTCTATGCTGCTACTTTATGTAATGTTATTTTTGTCATGTTTTTTTGTTTGACATTAAGGTGACCAGTTAGACCAAAACAAATTTCTTGTACTTGGGCTGTAGACGGTGAACAAATTTGATTCTGGTCAGGGGCAGCACTATGGCGGGGAGGGGTTCCCTTAGTCTATTTTGCAGATCACAATCAACCGGTTGGCCACCAGTTAAGCAACAGAATTATTTCTTCATCATCACCTGCAATCCACTTGGAAATATGACAGGATCGACCGACGGGTTATTGAGCACCCCTGGTATGTAGGCTATATAATGTCAGGGTTGGGGAAGAAAGACCGGCCCTCCCAAGTTTGGCCCACTAGAAAAAATTCCCAAACTTCCTGATAGCCAGTCCTCAACTGGATGTGGGCCATTTCAATCAGACCACCCTACTATAGGCTTAGCCCCACTTTTCATAAACCTCTAGTGAAGCTCCCGATTCTGATTCAGACTCTCCTGAATTTCCAGAGTGACGTGCGCCTGGCATCTCAGATGGCCAATAATCCGCAGGTGCCACAGGACCCCAAACTTTTGACTTCACATGGGCCCAAACCAAAAGTCAGCCGGGGGAAGAGATTCCAGGTGTTTCTCAATACCAAGAACGCAAAGACTGTACTTGTGGTCTTGGCAAGACTGGGGGGTGCAAACTTGGGGTGCAATGAATCTTGGGATTGTTCTTGTTCGGCGAGGATGCAACCAATGTATCCTTGATATTTGGGGTGGGGCAAGAACGACATCCAGGGAATTTTTACCATCCTCTGTACTTCTCTTCGTAGTATTGGGACTGGTCTTCAACAATGGAAGATGATGTAAAACGGGGACCCGAGAACACAAATACGGTCAAGTACGCATATTGAGAAACAGCCCTCACCTTGAGGGTTAATCTCACAGCTCTGTTTGGAGGAGATGTCACTGGCAGACAGCTGCCACAACAAGGTGGCTTCAGCACAAAGAGGACAGTGAGCAGCTCCACGGTGCATGGTTTGGACAGCTGTCCATTTCCATTAGCGAGCCCCATTTGGACGCCTAGGGAATATATGAATGTGTGTCCCTCTTTGTCCTTCTTAGTCACGACAACACCGGAAGCCTGAAACCCATGCAGGACTCATCACCCCCGGGGCTCTGTGTTTGTTTTTGCTGTTCTGCACGTCGTTGGGATGTAAGAAAAAGCCAAAGTGTCACTCATCCACATTAGACCACATCTCATCTGAGGATTTGCGAGCAAATCCGTTTAAAAAATTAAAGCAGTGGTTTTTTTTTTGTTTATACCTCTGGGACATCCCCCTCTTGGTCTACCCCAGCAAATAGGGAACAAGGGAAATATTTCTTTATACATAAGCCAGGGTGGATTTCTAAGAATCTTCCAAGCAATGTAGTGATGGCATCCTTCTCGGATTCATGCAAGTCAGCTTTAGATAAAACGTTCATCAATTTCACCAATTACCAACAATTATGCAATATAAATAACGAACGTCGATTAGAAATATTAAATATGTAACAAATTCTCATTTGTGATATCTCTTAATGCAGAGCTGGATAGTTCAGGTCCAGAAAGTAAAAATCCAGACCAAGCTTTTTTTCAACCAACCAGCTGAGTATGAAGAGTCATAGTCACAGAGTACTCAACTGGTTGGTTGAAACAGAATCTTGGTCTGGATTTTTACTTTCTGGACCTGAATTATCCAGATCAGTCTTAATGCATGTCTGAAGATCCTCAGTGAGGAGACTTTTCAAGGTGAAGCTTTTGTCTCGTCATGTCTCTTACCGTCCAGCCCCATGATTTCCAGACCCAGTCACTCTTACATTTCCCTGCATGCCATTTCGCCTGTGTGTTGGTCTTTTTGCTGGCCTGTTTACTCAGTTACTGGTGTCTGCAGCACAGGTATCAAACCCTATCAGGGTTCTGGCTATGCAGGCCTGGGTCACCTGGCAACACAGGCAATAGATGCAAGCGGAACGTAAACGGGAACCACAAACTGCTCTGCCAGGGGGTAGTGAAAGTTGGGAATAAATCACTGCATATTTGATTTCTACACTTTGTGTTCTGTGCAGTAACCTGCCAGTCCTGTAAGAAAACCCAGAGAATTATTGTGCTAAATCCAGCCCTGTTCTAAGATGTCCAAGACTCCACTCCCCACCACCAGTGGGAGAGTCCCCCCTTGTCTCTGCTACCCCCACCTCCACACAAGCTAAAGCCTTACGATTCCACAAAGCCCCAAGTCCAACCAACAACAGAGCTCTGCCACTGATATCCCAGCAGGCCTGAGTCATGTTCTCCTGTCCATGTTGGCTAGATCTTATCCTCCTGAATTCCTGATTGAAAGCCCCATCATAAGTAAAATGGCGTCACTGCAGGGATGGTGCAAAAAGTCTTCGGCAATAATGCTTCTTTATTCTGTCAAGACTGCATTTTCAAGATATTTGCATCCTTTTTCCCCCTCTAAAGCTATGTGACATTGGCAGCTTTTTTCCCTCAAGGAAGACCTATCTGTGAACTGAGGGACTGTTCAGTTTCTTCTGGTCATCCAAAGAAAATGAGGTCGATGTTTCCTGATTGAGGGAGACGAGGGTTGTGAGCACACCTGACATTTACCAGCACAGGCTTTCGGCCCCGAAGACCCGCGTAAAATGAATACCACCACACTCAGACCTACTTTCCTTCATATTTTTGCTGTTGGACAAAGTCTTTTTGCCTAGCAATGGAATGGACTGGGAGTGGTGGGGGGGGGGGGGGATGTGACCTTTTCCGAAACAAGTTAATACCCACAAACATGCACAGGCTCATACATGGATCTTCAACTTTTCAGAAATACTTCCCTTGCCACCCCACTTTGCAAGTTCTTCTAACAGTCCCACTTTGTAACAGCACAATGCAATCACAATGCACTCCTTACCCCCCACCCCCACCACCTCCACCCAGAGAAAGCTGTCTACATCACTTTGGTGTCCCCAGGTAATGATCAACCCACGCTGTTTGAACCACAGCCCTGGGTTACATCACAATGTGGGTTACATCACAATGCTAGTTGCTAGGCACTTTACTGTGACTCTAATCGCACAGAGGAGCCAAGGATTCAGGTTCTGAGTGTTTAATTGCGGGAGTTTATGGTGAGAGGCCATATGTTTGGGTGTGGCTCGTCAAAGTCCTGAACGGCTTCTTAAAACCTGACCCTTTTGGACCACGGGCCACCTTTTGGAAGGTGGGCAGACCTGCCCTGCCAGGAGTCCACCAACTCACAGCAGACCAGCTAGGGTTTGTGCTTACAGCAGGAATCTTCTCTTAGGCCAACATCTTCTACGTGTAAATCCTAACTTAGCCTGTCCCCAACTTCTACCCTTTATTCACTGATCGCAGGCTATGGCTTCATGAATATCCTTAATCCACGTGATGGTTTTCCTTTGATACTTCTGTGCTCCTTTGTGGAGCACATTTCATAGCCTGTAGTTTCAAACCTGGACCATGAACCATCGGCACCCCGACTCTATGTCCCCCTCCTATTCTCCCTTAACCATGGTCCCTGCCGAAAGCCTTACAGCCAGCCAGTGACACACGGCATCAAAATGCTGAGCAAGGTCCGAGTGCTGATGGTCTCGTGTGCCAGCTGGCGCACAGATTTCGTAGCCAGGGTGTTCCTGGTATTACCCCACCAAGGAGGTACCGGGAATCCCCGGCCTGATCTGACAGAGGCCAGTTCCTTGCAAACAGAACCAATGGAGGTCTGAAAAAGTAAAACAACTCTGCTTGGTTAACGAATGGCGCAAGGCCTGAAAAGCAAAGGGTTTCACCTCAAAGTACGGAATGAACGTGTGGCATGCAAGAACGGACAGATGGGGCCCGAGCACTTCCAAGCAATGGGGCGTGCTAAAAATATACCGAGGTTTCTGGTTCCCTGCCCTACCCTCCCGGTCTCCTTCCAGGTGTATGCTTTTTAAATATACAAAAGCCAGTCACGGTCACACGCAACCTGACTCCGTAACAATAAAACAGGCTAAATCAGAAAAAAACAAAGACAGTTAAACCTGGATACCTGACCTGGCATGCATTCCCGCTGCCAAATCAACCCCCCTCACTCTGAGTGCGATTGACAAGCAGCAGTTGGCATGCAGTCAGATACACTCATAAAAGCAACCAGATCCATTGGTAAACTGTGGGGAGAGATTTACACACAATTTCAGAGCTAAATATAGCCAGGGGACACAACCTTTTAGTTACCTTAATTCTATAAAACCTTATCTCCTGCTTTCCTTCCTAAATAACTAATCCTGAACATTGCTAAAGAAGCTATCCTTCAACTGTCCTCTATTTTATTTCCATTTTACTCCCGATGATTCATCCGGCCCTTCTGTCCAACGTCCTGTAGCTCTGTTGTGCCCACTTCGCTCGTAACCCAGCCCCTTCCTGGATGTTGTTTTTACACTCAAGGTTTTCACTTAGATATCTGCTGTGTGGCTTTAGTTTCGTGTTTCTTTTTTGGGGGAAGCCAACGAGGAAAGTCTATGAAAGAATATAAAGCAGCTTTCAGCTGCTAGAGGTGTGACTGGGGATGGGCAGTGAGTGTACAAATGGCTGCTTGGAATTCTGGAAGAATCCTTCCCACTCTACATGTTAAAAATGTATAACTATAATAGAGGTTCACAAGTGAATTTTGCTGAAATCATTATTTTGCAAAAATTTAGGTTGACCTTTTAATGAGTTTTTGAGGTGGACAGCCTCACGAAATCTAGTATCTTGCTTTCCCATCATCTCAATGTGCTAAACTGAGCTTTATGTCTACTTTATATACATACAAGAAGAAATTAAATACCAGCCTGATGCTCTTCTCCCATGTTGTACCATGACTTACTTGATACCTCAAAGAAAGGAAAGGACCCACCCACCCCCACCGCCCCCAACTTGATTAGACCCCAGCTCTGCCCCGCAAACAGAAAGGCCAGCCAAGGACCACTAGAAAGGGTCACAGATGCAGAAGGAAAATGGTACTTAGGAAGCCATAGCTATTGAGGTCTACCTCTTACAAGAACTCCTGCAACATGAGCTTCCATAATTAACAGACCTTTATCAGAATTAAGGACTTCTTAGCCTGTGAGGAGAAAAGCTACACTCCTTACTCTATTATGTAACTGAGGTATGGATAGAGCCTAAATGCTGTCACAGTTACGATCTTTTACGCCTTTGTACACTTGCCCCGGAGTTACAATTTCTTGCGCTGGCCACATTCAGCATAGACAGATTTATCCCGTATCCTGCTAGCACCCCACTGAGTAGTTACGAGACATATTTCCTTGCTATGTGATCCTTGTTATAATAAACATTTGAAATCGCTTTTAAATTATTTGCGGACATTTGTGCCGCAAACTTTCGGTGTAGCTTTTCGCGTCGTATTTCCAAAAAAAGCAATACTTGAGCCAAGCGGAGAAGCTTTCGTCTGTAAATCTGCTCTCCTTACATCCAGGCCGCATGCTATACTGAGAGCTGGACCTGAGCAGGGGTTATAAATACCTCAACACAGGGAGGGTCAAAAGTTCAGCAAGGGGGTGCTTTTCCTCCTCCTTTCCTGTTCCTTACCCTATCATAGTAGCTGTCAGCTACAAATAATCATTTAACAGATGCTCACTTTCCCTCACGTTTCACAGTCAAACCAAAGTAAAAATTTCACCTCAAATGAAGCAAATTGACGGGTCGGT
Organism: Mormyrus iriodes; assembly: GCA_011763525.2. Taxonomy (NCBI): domain Eukaryota; kingdom Metazoa; phylum Chordata; class Actinopteri; order Osteoglossiformes; family Mormyridae; genus Mormyrus; species Mormyrus iriodes. The sequence continues at coordinate 12,810,923 of JAAGVU020000044.1, read as the reverse complement.
GTTTTATGTGGAAATGTATCAAAGATAGATAAAAGCTTTAATAATCTGGACCTGAGGATGTCTGAAGTTTATTTTTTGTTGGGCTTTAAGTATTATTATAAACAGATTATAAACAGTTAATCTGTTCGCAGTCTGCAAAATAGCCTTTGTTAAAGAACTATCAGAGATTTTCCTCTTAAATATAAATAGTGTTTCTTTGTTTTGTTGTGTGAATTAATGTGAAAATTACTGTTGAGAGAGAATCTCGCAAACAAGATCGCAGCTGTTTTGTTGTTCGGAGTTTGAAGGATTCTCCTGTTAAACGGTCTTCACAATAGAGGAAATTAAATTATAAACTGGATGAGAGAGGAAGACCCATTCAGTCTGATTAGGAATGAAGCTGCTGTGCTGGGAACATTATTCATGCAGTTGCGTGATTAATGGATCGGCACAAACTGATATCCCACATTAAGCTCAAATTCAGTCAGAAAATGCTAAAAGTGAAGGAATGACATTGTTGAAATCTCTGGTTTGTTACTATGTCTAGGTCCCACTGAACCAAATTATTTCTTCTGTTCCTCTAAACCTTGTTCATGATATGACCTCACTGGTCAGCGTTGCCATAGCAATGTTCGTAAAACACCATAGCATGATGCTTCAAGTTCTTCCGAGGATCCTGCTTCAGTCCCCTCAGCTTCTGATGGCTGGACACCATCCAGACCGGCATATATTTTCATTCTGTGGTCCTTGTGGGCCATGACCTCAAGTAAGCACACCATACTTTGGGGGGGTATATCAGGTATAGACACCCTCTAGCAGAAATTCAGTGCATCTATGCTCCAGGACAGAAAGAGAGAGAGCAAGAGAGGCAGTCTTAGATAGCCCTGCACAATCCAGGCCCTTCAAGCTGCAGAACGCAAATCTTTTTTAGTCTTTAGAGAAAAAATCTGTAAATAGTAATCACTTCCACCCTTGGGGAACTTCAGCTTCTGTGACCACATATAGAGAAAAAGTGTGGTCCTTCATGATCTGTCAGTTTGTGTGGGTAGATGCACCTTCAAAAAATATAGCATGTTCTGCAGGTTTCTGTGAGTAAGGCCTACTTCTGTATTGTTCTAGACCACGGAATAGATCTGGCTGGTGGTTTGGCAGGGAGAAGAGGGAGCAAATAAAGTCTACTTCAAGGCATGATAATGACGGCCATTGTGTATGAATGTACCCCCCCCCCCCTCCTCCCGGCAGCCACCCACTTGCCTTGCACATACAGCGCTGTGAACGTGCGACTCTGCCTGTTCGCCTTTCTCTGAGGTACCACTTCTTGCGCCCGTGGGGGAACAATACTAACAGCTCAGGAAATGTACTGCTGTAAAGTAATCCCAAAATCCATTAGGTCTGGTTGGTTTTCAGTTCTCCTTTTGGGCAGAGCGCTCTAGGTTTCCAGAACATTCGGATGACGTAACCTATCGGGGCGACATAACTGGTTCTCTAAAATTACAGATTTAACTAGACTGATGTAGTGAAATTCACAGTGCAGAAACTGTCATCAAAATAACTGCTGTATTCATTTCCTGCATAAGGTGAACTCTTACTTAAGTACATCACAGTACAAGCACAACTTATTATCCTTTTTATCAATGGACATTTTTTTTCATGTTGGCATGGTTTATAAAAAGAACTTGAACAGCTGCTGCATCTATTTGGAAATTCCATCCCGTTGCTGATTCATAAAATCAAGCATTTACCTTATTTAAATGTCTATAAAAAAGTTTCAGACAGATTTTTTTTTTTGTCGAAAACATTTCAGTTTGTTTCCCTTTTGAGCTAACCGCTTCGCCTGCTGGTTGGTCAAAATTCTTGATGTGATAGGAAACAACTGTATGATCAACAATAGATTGTTATATTGTGTTGCTTGAAAACTGCGGTAGTGCAATGCGGAGCCTCTTTAGCCCTTGTTGTACCAGTATGACATAAAGACCTTCATTGGCACACAGCCATAACGTGTAAACAGCTACAGGCTATACAGTCATTAGAGATAAATATCTACAGTCTGTGGTCAGTGTAGCTGGTGTAGCAAGGGCCTTGTTAGACATACAGGCATCACAGTCGGACCAGTAAATCGGGATATGAGCAGAAGAATCAACCTTATAACCAAGAGCCGGTGACCATGGGAAAAACCAAAAATCCTGCATGTACCAACTGTCCAAGTGAATCACATAGAAAATCAGGGCATTGCTAATGAAAAGTACTGAAATTCTTTGTCAACAATTCCTAAAAATTGAATTAAGGGCAACTGAAACAAAAGCCAGGGCTGTCCATTCTTGTCAGGCCAGGGTTGCACGTGCATGGGAAGGAGGAGGCGGGTTATTGGCTAGTCTTAATGTCTTTGATGTTCTTTTTTAGCTGTCAGATGGGGGCAGGGGTGAGGAGGACTGGAGATTCTGGTAAAGCATGTCCATAAAGACAAAGGCAAGGCTTGATTTTTCAGTGCTGGTTTAATACAGCAGTCTATTACAAAACAAACCACTCTGGATATTCGCAACATGCTGATGCAGACTCATATGATCATACATACAATGAAATGAAATCAAATGAAACTAAATAAAATGCAATTAACAAAATGAAATGATGGAATGAAATGAAACAAAATGAAATGAAATGAAAACAAAATGAATCCAGCTGTTCCAGCTGTCAGGGATACTCAGCACATCTCTTGACCTGATCTTCTTAAGGCCTTTTGGTTCTGCACACTCCTCAACCAGTGGAAAGATTTCAATGAAAATGGAAAATGGAAAAAAGACTATATGCTGTAAGTAATTAGCAAGTTGCCGTGACTGTAAAATCGCAGCACCCTGGGCATTTATCAGGCCAGTCACGTCACACAAATTTTCTGGAACATGACACAGTCTCTCCTCCAACAGCACTGACCTTTTCAGGGGCTCAAGTGCCCCATAAAGGAAGGTTCCCAGCAATAAGAGATCTCCATCTGCTTCCCATCGAAGAGCTCAATGTGTCTGAAAGGGTGAAATGCTGTATGCTCATAGGCGCGTGCCACATTGAACGCACGCTTGCACGTACGCACACATCTTTAAAGACGCTCTTAGACATGGAAAAACAGACACATTATTGCCTTCATAAACAATCCCTCGCGTGCACATTTGCACACAAATTAACATCCATAATCAGACACATATTGTAAGGCAGACTAACATCCGTTTACATACTCAGTACAAAACACTATGTACAGTAACTCAAGAGACACATTATGATTGATGAGGGCAGACAATATGCATCCATCCATCCATCAACCCATCTGTTGATAGCGTCTCCTGTTCAGGGGTGCAATGAACAACAACAACCAAGGATTTCAAACTCTTCCCTGCAGGGGTCCTGTTTATTTATTTATTTTTTTTTGCTTGACTTGTCTTTCAATAGTTAAACAGAACTAGTCTGGGTCAAATAATAAACAGTGACAACATCAAATAATCAGACCATAACTGGTCAAAGTGTAAACGGGGCAACAGTGAACAGTTTACTGAGTTTATGTGACCTCTGGTAATTACGGAAGACCATTCGAAGACACAACTGATGAAAGAGTTTATCCATTTTTTCAGCTAATATGAATTTGGATGTTTCGCTTTCATGATACTCTTTGTTAAAACAAAGTAAAAATGAACTATGCAAGGAGAGAATTAGTAATCAAAACATCCAGAGATTGGATTATAATGAAATTTCCTCATACTGCAAAACCGTATTGCAAATTTCCCACCTGTAACATGTAGAATATTCTGAAAATCGAAAACAGTTATTTGGGGTCGAAGGGTATTAAACAGGATATTTCAATTCATCTTTTATTTCTTACCCTTGGCCATAAAAACTCTGAAGGAGTCTGATTCATTCCTGGCAATGGAAAGAATTGTATGACTTTGTGTTCATTTAAGTGCTGATTTAAAATCTGGCAGCATTTTCCCAATTCCTGTTGTTCTCATTAGCGCAGGGCCAGGATGACTCAGATCTTGCTCTGTTGTCTATTTAACACCAAACAGCTCTGACAGGCTCTGGCTCCTCGCTTCCATGCACGAAGCTACGTGGAAACCATCCCGATTATGGCCAGAGACCCAGCCAGGATTTGCACCTGCCGCCCCCGCAGCCTTGATTTTAAACGAGGCTCTTCAACTGCGAATCAATGACAGGCAAAAAGCCAGAAGAGGGATGGAAGGAAGACGTGGACATTCCAGGCATGCAAGGCCGGGTCTTTGCATAAAAAGAAAATGCAGTTTCCCGGAACTTGAGTCAACCCCCGCCTCCACCCAAACTCCATCACTGAAAACCTCAGAACCTTAACTGCTGCCACCACAAATCAAGGTAACCACTAGATTGCAGAGCAAGGCAGTCTCTTGGACATATTAGCAATAGTTTCATTACCAAACCTGTAATTTCATCTCCTAATTTGGTTTAACTAGGTCTGTTTTTAATAACAGTGCAGAAAAAAAAGGCTGAATACATGGTGCAACAAAAACCGTTCATTCAACGGTTAGTGGACTTAACTAAACGCAACTAATCGACAGCTATGATACAAGCTTTTGAGAAGGGTCTCGTCATTTATTGGGCTTATCCAACAGTTAAACAAAAAACAGTTCAATCGACAAACCATTGCAGACATCAGAAGAGATTGTACAGAATTCCCTCATTGGACAGTTGTGCAGAACTGAAGTGGTTCTTTACAGACAGCTCCTGGATTTATTAACAGTAGTGCTAGCCACACACAAATGGAGTCCAGTGCTTCCTGCATCAAAATGAATGGGAAATGGTTGGAGGAGGGGTGATCTACATTCAACAACCACTGAAGGACATGTCAGGACACATAGCAGCTAGCTGGGTCAACACAGAGGCCCTGCTGTGTGTGTGTCTGTTTGGACAGGAATCTTTTACCTCAGAACTGTGCGGGTCCAAAATTTTAACTGGCTTAGCATTGGTTCTAGAGCAAATACCAGGCAGAAGGGGTTTGTGATAATCTTACTCATAGCCAGGCATCTTAGCTAAGCCATCAAATAAGAGCGTTGAGAGACAGAACAAGAAATGCGAGTATGAATGCTTTTCTTTTTTTGAGTTTTTATTTAAAAAGTAGTGCTGCACAGTTGCTATTGATCTTATTGGAACTTTGTTCACTATATCACAGCAGAAATAAAAGGGTGAAAAGGGCCAAAGACTTTTGGCAAATGATCCCAGGCAGACATTGTTCATTACGTCAAAAGTACCTCCGAGCCTGTCGGTCTTGCTACACAGTCCCCGGGCACCACCATGAAAAGGCCTGTTGACTTATCTTGGAGTTTTTTCCACTTGTGTCGTCTTGGATCCGGATGACAAAGAACCAGTTGTGTTGCACCTTATTGCGATGCAGTATTCCCTTCATTCTTCCTGTTCCTCTCCGGTGCTCCAGTTTAATACTCATTCCTTAACCACACGCTCCCACTTCAACTAATACACACAAGACACCCATTTACGATTGTGTGAGATCCTTCAAAAGTTGACAGCCATTCCTTTGACTTTGAGTTCACAACTGACCAAAACATTATCCATATGCGAATTCTGGCCCACGCATATTGGATTAGCTATCACTGGAAAGTAATAAGAAATATCATTTAAAAATAGCTTTCGAACAAGCCAGGCTCTGCTCTGTCATTAACATATTTTGTCAAATCATTGTCATTGAGTACTACATCCATCCATCCATCCATCAGTCTCTAGGGCTGGGGTACACCCTGGTTTTATGTGTGCATGTGTGGGGTGGAAGGGGTCTGGAGGCATTTATAGCAGGTAGTTATTGTTCCGTTCACTATAATTGCTTCATACACCCACATCATTAAAAAAGCACGTATATATACAGGGACTGCGCAGGGAGGGATCGGTGGTGCTGTAGGCTACAACCACTATCGTAGCCATAGCACTCCCAAGAAATTTCTGTGGTTTATTTAGATTTTTTTTATTTTTAATTTGTGAACACTATAATTTCTAAATAAAAAATACATTAATGAAACGTGTGTAGTGTGTCGGGGGTGTTGCAGTAGAAATTAAACGGTGGCGACCGGCACATTAAAGGGAAACCTTAAATTTCAGAGGATCCTCGCTGAAAAATGGTGCCGCCCTTGTACATACAGTACCATGTGGTAAAAAATTTAATTTGTCTGCTCAAGTAATCACAATTTCCAATTATATGCAGGGAAAAAAACATAATTGTTTACTTGGCTGAAGGGAAGAACAAAAGAAAGATTTCCCAGTGTAGCTACGTTAACATATATACAAACAATCTATGTATAGTTTATGCTAATCGATTGCATTTCTAGCGCTTCCAAAGGTAAGTAAGTTTTGGGAACGTGAGAGCTGGAGGTCTTCGCACGCTCACGTCTCCCCTCCTCCAATGCAAACGAAGCTCGTGCCTGCGTGTGACGCAACAGCCCGCCGCGGAAAGAAGACCGGTGGGGCGGGGACATAGCGGGACGTGCGCCACGATTGGGTGCCCGGCGTTCGAGGCCACGCCCATCATACGCTGGCTCAAAATCCCGCACGCGTTTTTGTAAGCGTCGTACACTTCGGTCGGAGTGTCTCAGTGTGTGTTAATAGTGAGGTAATTAGTGCGATAGGGTAAAAGTGAAGTCGCGAGGACGCATGTCAGTACCGTTTCTCTTATCAACTGCTTTTTGTGCGGCGTGAGACGGGATTTCATATTCTTTGACACAGGAACCTTTTCCAGGTTACTGCTACATGACTTTTTTTTTTTTTTTTTTTTTTTTTTTACAATTTTATTGTATGTCTTTGTGGTCACCAAGATGCCATGGAAGGTAGACAGTGGAGTGTTCGCTGAGGAAAAGGAACTTTAAGCGACAAACTTTCACGGGGAAGTTGTTTTGTACGCCGCTGTCAGCTCCGGTCAAACTACAGTTTACGTTTTTGCATCTATTTGTATGTGCTTTTTGGGGAGAAGTCTTCCTCTTTAAGTGCATGTCGATTTGTTCTGTACCCACGGGACATTATTATGGACAGAAGACACGGACCGGATGGTACGGTCTGTTTCGGACGGTGTTAGCGAGTTTGCGGTCTGTGCCGCCTCTTAACTCACTGCAAGCTCTCCGGGAGTAACAGTGGATGCTCGCGTTCTCCAAAGGTTTCCCAAGTTATCCGTACTTGAATGCCTTTCCCAGGATTTTGTTGGCTTCTGTGCTGCAGGCAAGGGTTCAGTTTACTCGGGAGAGACTATGGAGAAAAAGAAGAGGAAGAATCCTTTGAGTTGCGCAGCAAGGACGAACTAGCGTGTAGCGTACGGGTAGGTACATTATAGCCTCACCTTACACGCACAAAACTCCTGAGATTCATCTCTTTTTATTCCTCCCAGTAATATGTATCGATTTCATTGTCCTAACTGCCATACGCTCCGAATGGGCTTATTTTCTTAAGCTGGAAAAGATCGAGCCAAAAGATGGCTCAAAGTTGTCCGGAGAATGACAAAAGCAGAGTAATATTAATTGTTTGACTGCACTATAGTCTTACATGTGTGCCTTTTACATGCTCAATATTGCTAATCCCCGAAATAATTTGTAGCGAGTAATTTGCAGGAGGTTGTCATTGAGGTCAGATGGGTGAATAAACTCGTTTGCTCGCTGTCTTATTTAAATTTAACTTGAGCAAGGTGGTTAAGTCAGGTGGCACCGAAGAGCGGCCAGCCAAGTCGTCTCCAAAACCAGAAAGTTCGCATTTTCATTTTCTGCTGGTCCGCTCCACAGATTCGCTACCAATAACTTATTTTCCCCAGCACTGCAAAAAGTGATTATAACACTCACCGACACTGTTCTCACCGGATTCATGTAATTAATTATTAGACACAACCCTAACCGCTTTAATAAAATGTCCTCTTATTAAATTTGTATGTACGCTTTAAATATTATAACCTTCGAGTCATACAATACTCATTACACCTGCTACTTGTAATGTTTTGGCGTTTTGTCACTTGAATGATGACTATGCATAACTAAATTAGTCTGTCATTAGTCAGTTTTTGTATCTTTGTGGTATTTGGCAGTAGTTATATTGTTATTAGGCAAGACTAAAAGTGATGTATATGAATTTTGGCAACCCTCCATCCACTTAAAAAAAACTGTCATATTGTCTGTCGTCTGACTGGATGGAGCACAAAGTTTCCAGTAGGATTCATTCATTTTTGAGGGGCAGTTGATTACTTAAGATCGTTACTCATTTTTAAATGGTATCTGTGAGGAGCCTTATATATCCAGTCCTGACTGAGAAACTAATATGATGAGGTATGTGAGACCCAAGAATGATGTTATTCGTCTCTTAAGATCACAACCCCAAACAATAATTTTTTTCACTGATTTATAAATATTCTCCTTCTCAGTAGGTCTAAATCTCATAATTTCCTAGAGAATGTCATTAGTTAACACACCTAAAGTGCAATGTTTTGGGACAATGACCTGGTAATATATGGACCTGGAGTTCTTCTGGCAGGTCCTTGTGAGCTGGGAGTTTCTGTCTTTTATTCATTAATGCTCAGTAATTGCAAGTTTAATTAGGATTGTCATGGTCTGGAGCTCGTCCCATAGAATATAGTAAACTCCAAATGGGGCTTTTGGCCCAACACAGGCAAACTTCACCTCAGAGTTGGGCTTAAAGGCCTTTCTGGAGCCACCTGAATCACATGTGCTTGGATATTGAGAAGAAACCCGAATACTCCAAAAGGAGTTTGGACAGTATTCAAACCCACAGTGCTGGATGCTGCGAGCCATCACCCTGCCCAGCCTGTGTCTCATCTGGCTTAATTCACACTTTAGTGCTGTACTGTTCACCAGCGTAGTCCTGCTAAGCCTCACTAATACCCTCCCCCCAGCAATACCCTCTCAGTGGCCTCTACTGGCTTGGAGAAAGATTGCCTCAGCACCCTGGCCCTTGCTCCACAAGCCTCCCTCTCCCATCCGTGTTGCGCTGTGTCTATCTGATCCAGCATAAGGCAAATTCATTTAGACAAAGAGCCTTGGAGAGGTTCCAGGACAGGAACCAAAGATGATACCTACGTCAGCAAGACACAGGAAGGCCAGAGAGAACAAGTGGGCAGCTGATTGCACAGGAGATCTCTCTTCTTTTCAACCGATTGCTGTCCCCTCAATCGATCTAACCCAGTAACATGAGCTATATAGACTGATCAGCTGTAAGAATAGGGGCTTGCAATGTCTTGTCTATATGTTGGCATGAGCAGGTTTGTTGTGATTTATGTTTATGTGATTCAACCATTGAGATGTTCAAATGAATCCCAGAACACACTTCTCACATCTACCCCTGGCTTGAACATTTGAGTTTCTATTTATACTGAGCTTTCATTTGCTCCACTGCCTTTCATACAGACAATTGTCTGAACTTTGACAGGGTACCTGGAAGTAAACATGCTAGTTCGAATCCATCTTTGTTTGCATCTTTGTGTGTCTCAAACCTGTTCTTGCAATGACAGCGGCTACAGATTTGAGTCAGTTGAAGACTTTGGCACCATAGAAACTAGATGAACATATAGTCCTTGGCCTGACCCTGCCTAGAATGGTACAGGATATCTGTGACATCTAAAAATCCACATCCTTCCTTGCGGAGCCGTGAGTTAGGAAGAGTGATTTCATAGCACAGTTATTTCCCACTGCTGAACAGATACTTTGCTGTGAATTTGTCAAAAACGCTGAAGAGCAAATGATATCCATGTGTTGTATAAGTGTAGTGGAGTATGTCACGGCAAAGAACAGAAACATTCTTGAAATCTTGAACGGCTCATGACCCTAAGGATTTCACTCACATTGATATTCATGGTGGAAAAATCACTTTGTGTCTTCAATACATTTTTTGCACTTGATTGTTGACTACAAGTTAAAACCAGGTATGAGAAGTTGTATTCCAGCTTCCAGACTGCATATTCTGAGTGCTTGGTGGACAACTTCCAGACGGTTCCAGTAAGCCCAAGAGCTCTTTGCTGTGACACATAGTGTAGCCAAGGTGGTGATGTCTGTCATTCCCCTCCCTTCGCTTTTCCTAAAAGGCTAAACAGGGTGCTTATGTTACGACAATATCTGGAACTGACCAGAAGTTTCATGGTGGCTGGGAACCAGAACCAGGCGGTGCCCGATGAAGCAGTAATTATAGTTTCTCACCTGCGCCGGCAGTAGCCATGGCCTGCACTTGGCCCACAATCCTGTCCCCATCTCCTAGAAGCTGCACATCTGGTCTCGAGAATGGTGCTGGCAGCTTTGGAGCGTTTCCTGTGGCTTACTCAGCCTCCCGGGAGACGGGGGTCCGGAAGTGAGCCACAGAATGAATGCATCACGCCTTCTCAGGCCTGAATGACTCACGCTTTGCCATTCCAGCCTACCTTCTCCGGCACGGACGACTATGCCAGGATTTTCACTGACATGCAATCCCCTTCCTTTTCCCCCTTCCTCATTAGCTATGATGTTTTATTAACATGTTTATAGAAATGCAATCAGTCAAAGCTTATTTGAGTAGGGGCAAGAGAATCCAAACAGGGAGTTATGAAATGCTATGCTGCCACAGGCAGTCAGTTCACATTTGCCTGTTTTGTAATGAGTCCTTTTACACGTCCGATTTCATTATTGCCATTTATGATTTTTTCATGTTACAGGATTTGCACGATTCCCTACAAGGATTTTCCTTCTCAGGCACAACAGACTGCGCTCTCCCCTATTGCTGTTGACCCACATAATTGTATTGTTCAGTCTTAAATTGGCTTGGGTCTCCTGGGAAGTAGAGGAGGCAGGTTGGCACTTGGAAGCCTGAACTATTCCTGAACTAGTGTTTCGGTGGTGTTGTGTAGCTCCAAGAGGGTCCTCATCAACTGTGATTACTAGTTCTCATTAAGCCGCTATGAACTCGGAAGGCTGCCTGTTACTGATGTTTCATTCCAGTTTAGTCTTTTCACCGCCACTGGCTTACATGTTGAATATCTGGGAGGTACTTTCTCCATAATAGGAAGTTACTGATCCACCTTAACCCTTGTGTATTTTACTTCTTTCGTTCTGAATTCTAGATTCTATAGAATTTATCCTCATTTTGAAAATGGACCGGGGTCACTTCAACCCCAAGAACAACACAGAGATTAAATGCATTTAATTGATCCTTTAACCTATGCATAAACATCATTGACATGTTTTTTTTTTTTTACCATTAACTACAGGTGTAAGGGTATGAAGTACTGGTCATTATGAATTGTCGCTTATTGTCAAGCTCATTTTAAAGTCATAAATGCAGTCAATTGCAGCCATCTACTAGGAAATAACCACCTGCATGATCTCCCCCTTAATAGAGGTAGCTAGTCTATGTGAAAAGGAAGGGAATAAGTGCAAATCTCTCTCTGCTTACAGAAACTGTGAACCACATTGTCCCGAAGCAGGGCGCATTACATAGTTTGTGTACTTCTGGAATAACAGTGCTGAAAATGATTGTGAGCTTAATGGGCAGGTATTACAGCAACAATCCTCACAGGATCAACGGATGTCTGTATGTTGTTTTGAGCGCTACTGCAACCACAACGGGGACTTTCGCACTGTAAATTATTAGGGGGAAGAACAGCAGAGGTTCAAAATAGTCCACTGTTCATTATGTCCATGTGTTTGGCTTGTCATTTCTTCCTTATACTTCGTTCTCGTGAATTCAGACCGATCATTATGAAAACAGCCCCACCACGTATCATGGTTGCCAGAAAACACAGCACGGTCTACTATTAAGAGGCGGGGAAATGGATGTATGTAAAACTACTGCCCATGGGAGTATTTGGGTCCACATTGTTGCAACCACACATGACCCTTTGCCTTGCAATCCGCTCATCCTAAATCCAAAACCGGATTGTCTTTGGTCAAAACCAAGGCAGGAACATAGCCTGCTTCCGTGAAGTTGAATACTGAGAAGTATCTTAAGTACTAAAGTGCCAGCTCCAGTGTAAACAGTCAGTGGTGCCAACAACAATTTTTGCACTTCTTAGAGGGAATTTCATAGGCCTGCGTTTGTTATACTCGATGTCAATGGGTTTGTGAACCAGGGAACTATGGGCCAGGACTGGGTGTGGTTTCAGGAACTTTTCAGGTACCCCAAACTTTCTCCATTCTTAAAATTCTATAAAAGGGGAATAAACAATAACAAGACCTTGAATGGAACTCTTTATAGCAGTGTGTCCCAATCTGGTCCTCAGGGACCTGCAGACAGTTCACGTTTTTGCTCCTTTCAGGGAGCAAAAATGTGGACTGTCTGCGGGTCCCTGAGGACCAGGTTGGGAAACACGGCTCTAGAAGAAGAGATCTATGCAGGACCCTCCTAGTCATGGTTGCCCATTTGTAACCTGGAGTAGAATTCCTCTGAGATTTCCATCTTACCCCACATGTTTTTTTTTTTTCTTTTCTTTTCTTAAATCTTGGTTTCGATTATCCTTGTGCCCCAGTCTGTGAATGAGCGTGTTCCTGGACTCTGGCATTTTTTATAGCTGCAGCATTTGGTGCTAGTTTCAGTTACTAATTTAAAACTGCATTTAAAATGAGGGAGACCGGAATCAGCTGTAAAATGACATTTCTTTCCCTAGGGCCCTATGGAGGTGACATTTACTCAGCCCCTGCGCACAGCCAATGGGACGAATGGGTGAGTTGGTCTCATTTCTTTTTGTGTGTGCGCAGTATTTTAAAGGTGCCACTATTCTCGGTTGATGTGGTAGTTTCAGTGATTGTCAGATTTGCACAACATGATGTCCCCTAAAGAAAAAAGAAGTCGTGTCAATGTGAGATCACTCCAGAGAAGCAATGGAAGCTGTCATTATAGGGGCTGTGTCTTCATATGCAGTTTAATTACAGAAAGGCGTTTTGTTTAAAGAGTTGACTCAATCTGAGAAACACCTCTGCTGCAATGCTGGCCAGCAGGATCATTCCAGAGTGTTCTACATGACATCTCTTGCCGCAAACCTTGACCGAACATTGATTAGATTGAAACAGCTTGTTTCTGCAGCGACGCCCAGTAATAAATTACATCACCCCTAGACAGGTTGGTGTTACTCAATTGGACTTTATCTCAGTAGAAAACCATGACAGCTTGGAACTATTTTACCACTTCTGGCTTTGAGGAAATAACATGACCTGTTAACTACATAACACCCACTTTACATTCTGTCAAGAATAGATTTTTTTGTAGAGGGCTACAATGGGTTATTACAATACTGGCTGCATAATATGATGCATGTAGAGATGACTAAACTTTGGACTAAAGTTCATTCGTTGGTGTTCTTGGCATATGAATAGGAGCTGTGGATCCAAGTGTGCATGGTCCACCTAGGAGCACATGGCACCACAGACTCTCGCTGTTTGTGAAGTCTGAGGAATGGTGTGTCACTGAGGAAAAACTATCGGCCGCTGGACGTACCTTCTCACAGGTGCACATCAGTGCCCCCCTCCCCCCCAAAGGCCCCGGAGGGGGGTCCATTCGGCAGAATTTTTCATGGGCCCTGCCAAGTCTTTGTGCTACACTGTTCATTGTTGTGGGGTGCTAAGAAAATGCAACATGGGTCGATAGGTGTATTATTAATTTGTTAGGTGTGCAGAGAATTACACTTCCATATCCTCAACATTTAAAATGATAGTGTTGGCTTTGATTCGTTCTCAGCACTGCCTACCAAATGTTCTTTAACTTGAGGACTGTTGACTTAGGATTCAAACAAGATTGATTGATTGCATCACTCAAATGTAAATAGAACTATATATAGGTAAATATATGGCTGGTTTACATGTATGGTCTGCATTTTAGATAT
>JAAGVU020000044.1:12759412-12780633 GCA_011763525.2 Mormyrus iriodes | reverse complement strand
CGTGGCTATGGGGGCTGAGGCTCATACTGGGCTGCCAAGTTTTCAGTCAGAAATCCCCGTGGCTACGAGGGCTGATGCTCAAGCTGGTCCATCGGGTTTGCAGTCAGAAATCCCAGTGGTTAGGGGGGCTGACGCTCAAGTTGGGCCGTTGGGTTTGCAGTCAGAAATCCCAGTGGCTATGGGGGCTGATGCTGAGACTGGGCCGCCAGGTGTGCAGTCAGAAATCCCCGTGGCTTTGGGGGGCTGACGCTCAGACTGGGATGCCAGGTTTTCAGTCAGAAATCCCTGTGGCTATGGTGGGGCGGGGCGGGGGATTAGGGTAAACTGTGAAAGAAAACGGTCCTACAACTAAGGGAATTACACTGGATCAGGGAAATTGAATTTAAGATGTTGGGATGCACTAAATTAATTTCACGGTGATGAAGTATAATCATGTTAGCTTCCCTTTCCTCAGGGGCTGCACCCACTAATGCAGCAATTTGGGAACAATTGAGTTGCCAGCCAGCCATCTTCCTTATCCTTGTCAGGGTGGCAGGGGGCTTGGATCATGTCCCAGGCAACACAGGGTACAAAATAGGTGGACAATTATGAATGGAGCTAAAATTTGCTGCCACAAAAGTTCACAATAGGCTTATGGTCCAGCTCTGTGTGCTGTGTTCTCAAGGACCTGCAGTCCAGCCCTCAAACATGTTGGGCTGCGAGAAATTAAAAAAAAAAGAATAAATAAGAGAATTCCATGCCCCATTTCTGGCTTTTGACATATGAAGTGAGATGAGCTGGCAAGCTGATTTAAAGCACGCCACTTACCTCTTCCCAGCGTGTAAGAGTAATGTCAAATTAAAGTGCCTTTTTCCCCTTGCTGGGGTAAGGAAATAGCTGTCGTAAATTCCTGCCCTGGCTGCCCATCTCTCGCCTGCCGAAGATGTAACATAATAGCGGAGTTGGGCGTGTGATGAAGCCAATGACTGTGCCAAGGTGCAGAAGCCGACCGAGTCGTTTCTCGCTTCCTGTCATGGTTAAACGTCGCAAGGTACCTCGGCCGCTTAAAGCGCTGTGGACGGCTCCGCCAGCTGGCCTGCGACGTTGTGGCATTCGGACAAGCCCTTCCTCCCCCCTTCAAATGGCTCTGTCTGACATTTGGGCAGTCACCGGGTTTGTCAGGAAGGTGTGGGTGGGGGGAGGGGAACTACCTGTAGTTTCCGACATAAGGATTCTAAGTTAAAGTTGAGCCAGTTGGTGTGCAGCCCAAAGATCTGCTCGCTTGACCCATCAAACCCTCTGCCCATGCAGGAGAACAGGTTCAGCCCGGAGGTGGTGGAGCACATTTACAAGCACAATCCCATCCTGAATTACACCCAGAGTCCCCTCTACGCCCCGCTGCTTCCCTTTCCTTATGGCGGCTCGGACCACATCCGTGAGTCGACCTGCACATCGCCGCTGCCGCCGTCTACACCGCTGGCATCTCAGAATACACACAAGTTATTTCCATGGGCGTGACCTCACGCGCACGTTCTCGTGATGCTGCGCTGAGGCACTCGCAACGAAGCTGGCCCGCCAGGGCTCGCATCTAAATCGAGGGATGCACGCCAGCCCACTAAATGCGTCCCGGGCAGGGAGAGGCCCACGTGTGACCTGAGGCTTGAGTTTCAGCGTTCATGCTCTCTGGTGCCCCACAGAATTAACTCGGCGCTCAGCTCCCTCTGTCACCACGCCCAAATGCGATCGGTCATTGCTTTATTGCTGTCAGCGCTAAACGGGAGCGTGTAATTATATAAAAAAAGCTCTAGCACGCTTTGCTGCTTCTGTAATGGTAATGTGTGAAGATCACAGTCTAATCTGCAATTTCCTTCAGGAGAAATAAATTATCTGTCGGTCTGTAAAATTGTCTGTCTGTTGATCGATCTCTCTGTATCTGTCACTGTCTGTCTGTATCTTTGAATCTGTCTATTGATCTCTGTCTGCCACTATTTCTGTCTGTCTGTCTCTGTCTGTTGATGTATCCCTGTCTCCCTCTCTCGCTATCTCTTAATCTATCTGTCCGGCTATCTGTCTAGTGGGATTATTAATAGGTTGCTGCTATTGTGTAAGGGAGTTGACCATATTCTGTCTCTTTCTGTGAATTTTGAGCTGACCACCCCCACCCCCTGTGCCATTTCAGACCACGCCGGCAAAGGCTACGCCACGGTGCGCGACGAGGCCGTGCGCCTCTTCAACTCTTTGCAGCAGCTGGAGGCGGCAGGCGAGCCCGTGCCGCTCATCCAGGGCGTGCTGCAAACGTGCATGGACCTGCGGCCGCTGCGGGATGAAGTCTACTGCCAGCTGGTGAAGCAGACCAGCGGGGCGCCCTGTGCCGGAGCACCAGGCCAGCTGCGCTGTTGGCAGCTACTGACCTGCATGAGCTGCACCTTCCTGCCGGGACCAGCCGTGTTGAAGTACCTGCGATTCCACCTTAAGAGGTGAGCAGCGAACTCGTCCCCCGCGCTTTAACCCCGCCGTGCCCTCAGGGGGGCACCGTATTGGCTGAAAGGCCTGGCTTTTGTAGCCCGCCTCCAGCAATGAGTAAGGAGAAGCTCAGTTATAATTACCTCCTATCGGTTTATCAGGAGGTACCTCCCATGATTGAGCGAATGAAGCCTCACTGAATGAGTATAGGGCCGGGCAATCTCTGGCTTGCCTTTTCAGCATGTGCTTCACAGGCACAGACCTGAAACAAAAGGGGTGACCTGCTTTAAGTTCACAGCCTGTGTCATGAGATACACGTGGGCTGCCATCTATAGTCCTGGGAGGGAAAGAAGCCGACCTCTGGAATGTCGGACATTGTGAGATTCCAAGGGCCCAAAGAGAGGCCTCCTTGCAGGCGATTGTTCTGGTTCCGCAGCTGTGCAGAGGAAAGGCAGTGGCTCCCAGGGGCAGAGGGTGCAGGCAGACAGGTGGGTGAGGAAGAGGAGCAAAAGTTTTGTGGAGCTCTGCTCCTTGTCTCAACCCAAGAGAGAAAGTCATTCTGTGGCTCTGCACCAGGATAGCGGGGGCCCTACTTATACCTCCGCACCAAACCACTTCCTGCTTGGAGCCGGGCCCCTTGGTGGGGGGGGTGGTATTCCGGGTAGATATGCCCCGGGGCCGGATGCACAGTGCAAACAATGCAGATGCACTAAGTGGAACTTCCTTTGTCCTTCCACAGAAAGAAGTCATGGTGTGGAGCATATGGGTCCACATGTTAAGAAGCTGCCTTTGCTGTCCCTTTACGGAGAAGGGCGTAAATAGTCTTTGAGTGCTATGGTTGTCTGGGAGAGTTTACCCTGCTGATAAACTATATTTAAGGTTTCGTTTCCTTGGTATTTCAGAATGTTTTGGTTACCTTTCATTTACTTTGTACAATTGGTTAACTCACAATCTGCTGAATAGTCTGGCCCCTCCCAGCCTACTGTAAGTCTACAACTATGCCTCTGCAAAGCACATTCAGTTGCCTTGCGTCTGAGCTGCACTATACAAATAAACTTTAAACTATACAAATAAACTCGCCTTGCCTAAGTCTGGGTCAGTTAAAAGGACCAAAATACCTGGATTCACAATTCTCTGTCTTAAGAATTTTTTTTGTTGCATATTTGGCTTCAGTGCCAAACTTCTATACCAATTTGCATCTTTTCCATCATTCAGATGGCTAAATGTTTCCCTCTGTCTTAATGGCATGTCTGTTTTATGTTTATATGCCTTAATATTTACATTTTATTGATTAGTTTGCACTATGACAAGTGAGAACGATATTTCAGCTCTGTGTATGATGCATCATAGATCTGAAGCTGACCGTAAACGATACTTTAACTTTGCTTTGGTAAAGTTCTCCCCATAACCTCCTAACCAGTTCCTTCCTGAATCCTGGCCCCAGGGTTCAGAGCCAGAATCCGAACACAGAGATGGACAACTATGCATCCTTTATCTGGGAGGCGCTGCAGAGGACGCGTTGCCGCGAGTGTGTGCCGTCCTGGGAGGAGATCCAGATGCTGATGGCTCGCCGGGAGATGCTGTGCCTGGTGCACTACCCCGGGCCTGGGTCCTGCCGGCTGCCCATCACCTCCCACACCACGGCGGATGAGGTGAGGGCTTCGGAATATCGGCGAAATGGGGCTCCAAGCACACGGTGGTGGTGGTGGAGGTTGCCATGTTGAGTGTGAGGCTGAACTTAGGCCTCCGGTGCGTAGTTGTATGCAAGTTAAGTGAGCTTGTGGCTAAAGAAGCTAATTAAAACTGAACAGAAGGTTCTGGATGACTAATAGGCCAAATGATGAACCTGGACTTCACTTGTCCTTTCACTTTCACGCTTTCTTCCCCTATGAGCTACTACTGGAAGGTTATTTGCAGTTATTGCCTCATACTGGGCTGTAAAGATCCCACTTTCCATGTCGTCCCACCCCATGCATCCACGGTTTCCCCTTCTCTGCTCCCCCAGCTTGTGAAGATGATCTCGGAGCAGCTGGGCCTGCAGGACAGCCACAACACCTTTGCCCTTTTCGAGCAAAATGCCCAACAGGAGCGTGCCGTCAGCAACAGCACCATCATCGCCGATATCCTGACCAGGTTTGAAAAGTGAGTGTCCTTCCCCAGGGCTGCTGGTTCACGCTGGGATTTTGGCACCTGACAATATCCAAAGACAATTTTGCAGGAAAAAATGTTAATCTAAAAACTGTTTGGACTTATTTGATTAGTTGATTAGATGTGGAAGCAGTTTTACACCTCGATACTTAAAAAAACCATTTAGTTTACTAAGGCACATAAAAAACACTTAAAATTGCAAAGATGCTCTCCTGAATTGCATCTCAGCGAATCATTGTAATTTCAGTTCTTACATTTGACTTTACTGCAGTCACGCAGCTGCATCCTTTTACCCAGTTGCTGCAAACCAGTGTCATCGATGCAGTTGCACCCTATAGGTCCATCCAGAATTCCGGAATGCTCCCCTCTGAATCACTGAATGCTCACCTTGGAAAAACGGGTTCCGTCACCTTGGCGGCCTGGTTTACTTAGCGCGCACGTGCCTGACGACCAGGTTACCGCAAGTGACACCTTAATCGTCTGCTTGGCGCTGGACTAATTTGCCGCGAGATAAGCGCAGCGGCAACAATGGGATCATTATTCCCCACCCCACCCCCCCACTTTTTGCGAGGTGTGTAACACCTGGCACTGTGGTAGAGCAAACCCCAAACAAAAGGCATCGCGGTTAGTCATCAATCAACAGACAAAAGCCACAGTAGGGCCAGTCGAATGAGATCAGGGTGGCTCCACCACTGCTGCCTGTCCCGTCACATTTTCCTCACACGTCTGCCCCTCCCCCCTCCGTCCCACAGCCTTGCCGCTAAAGAACCAGACCCGGAAAGCCAATGGAGACTCTCCTTCAAGCTTTACTGCCTCCTGGATGCTGACAGTATTTCCGTCGACAGCATCGAGTACATATTCCTATTTGAGCAGGTAAGACGGAGTCCTTGAAAGGGGCGGGGGTGGGGCTGTCACGCGATTAAATGTATAACCTTTCTAAAGGTCACATATAATTCCAGGGGTTTCATAATCAGTCACAAGGGTGGTGGGTAGAGGTGGTGATATCGGTTGTGCAGGAGAACATCCATTCAACACTCATTTCAAACTAATGCTGCAAAATGTTGGTTTTTCTCTTAAGCGGTCTATATAAAAAAATAAGTTAACAAACCGTTTTCGTAAATTGGGTCAGATGTCTTTTGATGGGTTGCAGCCGACCATGTGAAAGCGAACGTCGCGCGTATGGTACGCTGCGGTTGTCGGAGCCTGTTCTCTGTTCGCCGCAGTGCCATGAGATGATGGTGCGAGGTCAGCTCCCTGCCTCCGAGGATGACCTGCAGGACCTGGCGGCCCTGCGCTTACAGTGCCTCATGGGCGACTTCAGCACCCACTCGCCCTGCCCGCCGCTGGACGAAGTCTTCCCCGGCAACGTGGTGGAGGCCCGTGTCTTGCTGGCCCTCAAGACCCCCCCGGGCGCCCTGTCTACAGGCCCCAACCTGCCTATGGGCTGCCCGCAGAGGTTTGCGGGCGGCCTCCTGGCGGGAGCGCTGTGGAGCCACACAGCAGCCCACAAGCAGAGGGCGGAGCAGGACCTGCGGCTGCATGGCCGGCTGAAAGAGGAAGGGGCGGCCGTGATGGGCGCCATCATAGAGCGCTGGAAGGGTCTGGCGGGCTACAGCAGGAGGGACAGCATGGCCGCCTACCTTGCCATCACCAGGCAGTGGTCGGGTTTTGGATGTACCCTCTATGAGGTGGACTTCTACATTGTGAGTGTACAGACCTCATTAACCTTCTTAGACATTGATCTGTGCTCAATAGGAGGTCAACAGGGGCCTTTTTTCTCCTTGTTCCAGAGTTCCACTGGCAGCTTCTCACAGAAACTATGGCTTGGGGTGGCGGCCAAATGCATCTCCCTGTACAGGCAGGGGGAGGCCGAGGCCTTAGAGTCCTTCCCCTACGCACAGATCTGCTCCTATGGAGTGTTCGACAGCAATACCTTCAAGATCACCGCTGGGGACCGGGACCTGCTCTTCGAGACCAGCAAGGTACCGGCCAACATGTCTGATTCAAGTTTGTCCAAATTTATCTCTCTATCCTGTGTAGAAAATGAGCCAGGTAGCTCCTCCTTGCCGTTTTGTGTATGGCTACAGTACTCTACAAAAGCCTTGGGTAGTAACACAATAAAAAATAACTAACAATTTTTCTGTTCTCCAAAAAGTCACTGATACCGTGTTGGATGGCTAGATGAACACCGCTTCAGTTCCCAAACCTCTCCTCAGGGGCACCCCAGCCTTTCCATGTATTTGTTACATTTCACAACCAGATCAATTAATTAAACTTATTTAATTAAATAACTCGATGAGGTATTGATTAGCCAAACAAGGTGGGGGAGTGGATGAGTCAAAAAAATGCTTGGGTGTATTGGTTGGTTGCTGTAAATACTGGAGTGATGTTAGGAAAGGTTTTGATATGACCGACACACTTTGACAGACATAATATCATAGTTTAGGGTGACCAGGTAATTCATGTCAGGGCGGACACTTGGAGTTAGGACAGGGTTTGTAAAGTACCATGTCAATTGAAAGGACCTGCATTCCACTTAAGCACTGAGTTCTTGCTGTTCTTTGCTGATTCGTCAGTCTCCTATAATCATGTATGTGTCATTAATGTTAATATGAAACAGTTGGATGAACCTTTCAATTAATGAAACAAACCAGTCAAAGTACAAGAACAACTGATTTAGCCAAGCATTAAAAATAGTTTGCAAAACCTAAAGTAGTGCAAAGTGTCCACCCTGACATGGATTATTTGGCCACCCTATTATAGTTCTACACCAACACGAAGATCATTCAAACATCACTTTCTTTGACTGCCTAAGACTTTTGCACAGTGCTGCCCTTCAGCACAAAAGGGCCAGCGGAGGGTCATCATGGCGTGTCCTCTGTTCTCTTGTCTATACCACGAGCATCGAGTTGGCACGCTCTCGCCGACACGCAAAGCGTCTGCACTGGGACACGTTGTCCTAGCTATGTCCCCAGCGAACAAAGACAGCCCTGTGACATCACGGGGTGCAGAAGCCGTTTTCTGTTTATTGGTGCAGCGGCGCTGTGCGATCCGCGGGCCAGCTCACTCAGGGACTGGCGTCGGTGGCATTGGGGGTGCACTGGGGGACCCTAGGCTGCATTGCCGGTTTTGGCAGAATCTGGACACCACGTTGTTTGTGGGTCTAACACGGGTGGAGACCGGATATCTTCACTCAGTAATATAAACTGGATTTGGGGGTCCACTACTCTGAGCCTGTTTCCACATGTGCAGCCTAGGGGCTCGTCTCCAGAACCCCGAAGGTAAATTACCTTTCACCTTCCTACAGAATCTGCTGCATATATTGGGACTTAGAACCACCAAGACAGGATACAGATCAAATGAGCTTTTGGTGCACCCCCTTATTTTTATTTTTGGCCTACCCTGGACATCAGCCAAAACGACAACCTCTGTACTTGTACAGGAGACGTTGCAATGACATTGTTCCATCAAGAATTCCACCTCTTATCCTTTAATTATACTGTACGTGAAAATCAAGACTCGGGGCCTGAGGCATCGGTTTTAAGTTTAGGTGCTCAGCATCTGGTTTTGACATCTTCACCAGAGACATATCATGTGAGACTGCAGCAGTCAGTCTAACTCCTTTACCTCTGACCTCCCTCTCACAGCTGACGGAGATCATGCAGCTCATGAATGCCTACCTCAGTGCCGGACAGCGATACCAGGCACCCGCCGGCAACGCGGACACCGATAGGGGCTTCTGTATTTCTCCCGCCAGCCAAGAGCAGCCCCTGACCTTCTAACGACCATGCCGCCTGGACCTTTGGCCACGTGTGCGCAGATGAGTAGACTGAGAAGGTGGTGTGCAGGAGCCATCTGCAGTACAGAGCTTCAGCGGGCATCCTGGTTCGTTATGGAGGATGGTGTCTGTGCTTTGCTCCGCTTGGCACTTGGCCCCGCGGCCTCATAAGTCGTGAAGGGATGGGGCAGAAAAGTTTGATTTTTTTTAACTCCAGGCTCCGGTTTCCTCTAGCTGTGGATGTGTCAACCCGCCAGAATTTACAGATGCCGGATTTAATAAGTCATCCTGCCTTCGTTGACAGGACTGACGGGACTTTTCCAGCAGTCTAGTCTACTGGCGTGGGTTGAAAGGAAGAAAAACAAGAATTTATTCCTTTGGAACCAGAATATATGGCTAATATTGCTTCAGAAAAAGGCGTGAATACCAAAGGATATTCTTTATGTTCCCCAAGCTTAACGTTCCCTTTCTTATGCTGCTCATCAGAAGCTCTATGAAGATCTACATCTTGACTGTAGACGGTAGACAGAAGTAAACGCTGTGTCTATTTCCTGTCTGCTTCCAAACTTAGCCTCGTGCTTTAGGACTTCTTCAAATCTGCACTTGAACGTACCATTCCCAGTTGGATTAACACTGGTTCAGAATCGGTCTGTTGGAGAAATGTCATACCGACTACATGTAAAGATCCCATAACTGTACCTATGCCCAACTACACACACACACACACACACACAAAACTATCTTCTAAATAGCTCCCCTTTTAAAATTATTTATGGATAAGGTGCCATTGTGTGACGTTAATTTTATTTTTACCTTTTAATAAAAAGTTTTGATAATTGATTTTGTACTTCTTACTTAAGTACCTCTCATGCAAACCTTGATTAGTTTCTGCATTTCCACGGCGATCCAGGCTTCAGTAATGGTGCAGTGCTGGGTGCTGCTTTCTGCATGTTTTAGGAACAGTCACTCCTGCCATTTTCCAGTCTCCCGGTGGCAAACTCAGACCTCACCCTTTGCCTCACATTAGGTTACTACCGGGAACTGGGGACCATGGAGGGACAAGATTTGCAGCTTCAGAGTGTGGTGGTTGAAAAACTCCTTACCTGAGGTATCCATTTCACACAAAAACTATTCAGATTTCCTTCAACCTTTTTCTTTCAGCCTCGCTTTCATCTATGAGAAATCGTGAATGACACTCCAGGTTACTAGCAGAGCACAACACTGGACAGATGTAGCCCCACCTTCATCCACCCTCTTTGTTAAAAGCCTGCATACCCTTCAGCCAAAACGTGGCCTCTGTAGCGAATCCTTCTCTAGAAAGAAGATGGAAACCAAACGTGCTCCAGGCTTTTGCCCCCTACAGCAGCGTTTCCCAACCCGATCCTTGGGGACCCCAAGACAGTCCACATTTTTGCTCCCTCCCAGCAAAATATGGACTGTCTGGTAGGGAGCTGGGGGGGGAGCAAAAACATGGACTGTCTGGGAGTCCCTGAGGTTCGGATTGGGAAACGCTGTCCTACAGCTGCAGGCAGCTCCTCTCTTATAAAAGCCGTATTTTTTTAAGCTGTACAAAAGAAGGACGGCTGGCTTTGTAACTTTGTATGCTGTTTGTATGCCGCATGGTACTTCTGTAGATGTATGCTGTTTATACACGTGACTTGGATGTGCAATAATGCAACTGAGTATGTATTTAATAAAGCAACACTTTTCATACACTGTGGAAGCCAAGTCTTCATTAAACATGGGCCTCAACCAGAATTTCAGGGCAATGGGCTGCCATACTGCACTTCCTGTTGATATTTTCAAGTCTAATGGCAAACTTGATGTGCTTGAGACTCCAAACCAGTAACAGGAAACGAACACGGCCAGTAAGTGCTACAAATGGGCAAGGAGGGTGCTGCTCTCCGTGTGACCATCACAGCCACGAAAGAAGCATGGATCGTACTTGGACTGTTTTGGGTGGCTAGTTATCAGGATAAAACACACTGGTGTTTCACTTGTTAAATCTTTATTTGTTGAAACACAAATTCGAACACTGCCTCTGCTCCCAGCAAAATGCATTTTTGTATTTTTACATTCATTGTATGTACACCACTTGCAAACTTCTGCGAAGCAGGAAATGATTTGAAAAAAAGTTTCAGTCCATTGTGTACTATACAAGGAGCCGCAAATATACACAATTAGAAAAATAGACACCCTCCACTGTCCGAATGCAAAAAATAATCGGTCAGTTATACTGATGTGGCATGAGGTGCTGTGCCTTTTGCATATTGAAACATGAGTTACAAATAAGCCATAAAAACCAAATGGTAATCAGCAAATGATGGTAACCAGCAAAGTTTCCAACTATCTGGTGAACCTTTCACGTTTGCTCTCTTGCCATAACTCATGAGGGCTTCCCAGAATGCCGAGGGTGCCTCATGAGCCACTGTGACAAAATGGACTACTCCGCTAGCACGCTACAATGCTGTGGGAAGCAGAGATGCACTTGACGAGGAAGGAGTCCACGGTACAGAACGACTTGCAGTATTGCCAAGCTAAAGTAGCAAGCAGTCATCTTGTCTACGAATAAGGTGCTCTGTTCACTGGAAGATACAGGAAGCTGGACCAGCCCAGCAAAAGAGCTAAAGAAGAGCTATACCACAGCAACAACAAAAAACACCAAGAGTTTATAACCCTTATTCGCTATTTTGGTGTGACGTCTAACTCTAATTTCATCTCATATTATATACTCTGCCAGCTGTTGCACAATGCAGGCAGCCACGCCTTACATTCAGGTTTTTCAGGCAAAGGAAGGTTGGCAAACATGTACAGTCATGTTGCGGGGGGGGGGGGTAGTATGAACTAATTGAGGTCACAGCATAACACAAAACCTGGAACTGGCTGTGCTGTGCTATGCAATCAGCTAATAAAACGTGATGATAACATGTCATATATATAAAATGCCAGTAGGCTTGAAATGCTGTTGTATATAATGAGGGAATACCTGCTATGAGGGAAACTGATGGCTATAGCATCCTAGTAGGTCATGTCAACAGAGGGAAAGACTACCTTCTTCAGAGGTGTCTAGCAGAGGTCTGTGCTTATAGCTCTGGAGGTGATCACTGCTCCTGTGAGCCCCAAGAGATGTAGTCGGGCCGGGTGGCGGCACTGTACTCGTCAATGAGCTGCTGGACTACCTCCCGCGAGTTGTCCAGCTCGTCAAAGTTGTCCTTGAACATATCCTCCTTCCGGAACTGCTCCAGGAAGGCCTCGCGCTTCCGTAGCTTGTCGTATTGCCGGCACGTGCGCTCAAACAGCTGCATAAAAAAAATTATATCATTGTTGCTCATTAGTAAAATGCAAAGAGTTCATTTGAAGGGATTAGTTGCTGTGGGTGGGGCTTACAGAGGAAATGCTCGTGTGATTGGCCATCATCAGTCCGCTGACGCGATGGGCGGAGGGCAGGTAGGGGGATTTCCTTGACAGGGCCACTTGGATGCTGGCAGGGCCCCATGGGATGAAGTTGGCCAACTTCCTCTCTCGGATTCTCTGCAGGCTCTTATGTACCTGAGAACCAAACGAACGCCGTCAGCAGATGTCCGGTGAGGATGGTGCACAGGGTGAGCGGAGGAGGAGAAGTGATGTGTTAGCGATAGTGGACGAAGGTCATCTGAACAAACTAGCTCCCTGAGGACTCGAAGATAACCACCTGCGTAGGGTCCACCTCGCCCTGGATGATGTTGAGGATGGCGATGTAGCAGTGGTTAGTCTGCCGGTCTCTACCCGTCGACACCATTACGTTCTTGGGCTGCAGCAGCCTCCTCATCACGTCCAGCACTGTTGTCTTCCTCACGCTGGCCACCTATACCCAAATAAGATCATGACGTTCTTCAGATGCTGTCATAACTATAACCCGAGTTTTTGCTCTGTGTTTAGGAAATATTACCAAACTAAATGTGCCGATAAAGCAGAAAGATAATCAACTAACTAGCATAATCATTTCAACTGAACTGTAACATCAACTGCATTGTGAATAGCCAGCTGGGGATTAAGTTTGACACAATCTTATCACGAAAAATACTTGTTTTTGAATCCTGTACAAAATCCAGGCAGCAGAAAGCAAAAGCTTGTCATGTACCGACTGGTCGGTGGTGAGGGGGGTGTAGCCCGTCATCAGGAAATGAAGTCGCGGGGTGGGGATGAGGGACGCTATCAGGCCAATGAGGTCGTTGTTCATGTAGCCAGGGTAGCGCAAGGTTGTCGTGCTGGCAGACATTATGGTGGACACCTGACGGAGGAAAAGAAACAATGTAGAGTTATGAACAGCTTAGCCGGGGACTGCACTCTAAAAATGGCCACAGGAGGGTGCCCTCCCTGACTCAAGACCAGATAAACAGCACACGCTTGCGTTTTGTGTGCAATATATACCTAATGGCCCTGTGCTCCACGCTGTAGTATGGCTTTTAGATCACCCTTACAAGGTAATGGATGACATGGTAATAAACTCTGGAATTATCCAAAGACCAGTTAGCTACAAGCATTTCTTGGTTATCAGTTTATGCTTTTGTAAGAATAGAATTATAGAATTCAGCTGATTTACTGAAACTGATCATTTAAGAACATTGTTTCTCAAACCGGTCCTCGGGGACCCCCAGACAATCCAGGTGATCGTTTCCTTCCAGCTCCCATGGAATTGGGAGAGAGCAAAAATGTGGACCATCTGGGGATCCCCGAGGACTGGTTTGAGAAACACTGGATTAGAAAATTCAATGATAGTGTGGACTGTGTTAGAATTACAAGACAATTCGAAAAAGAAACTAATATTTGTGGGACCGTGGGTGGAAAGTTTTGAAAATGATGGTACCCAATCAGGGATTTGCATATAAAATATTACAGAAGTGTAGCCAGTGAAAGGTTCCAGGTGTCAAGACGTTTCATTCATGCTAGGAGAGAGGGTATGTCTGACTGGGCCTGCAGGCTTTCTTTATCCTCCACAATCCCAGAGCAGGCTGGGCCTGGTGGTACAAAGCCGCGGTGGGTGCTCACCAGCTGGTTGATCTGAGAAAACGAGGGGTTCTGGATGTGCAGACGGTCCGTGGCAATGCGGTTCAGGGCCGTGTTGTCCAGCACCACCTACAAAGAAAAGAATAAAAAAAGACTGGATTCAGTGGGAGGGGAGACAGACGGACGAACCATAAGGCTGTAAAAGACTGCTGCATGAAATATAATTAGTAACATTACTACACAATAGCAGCCCCCCAAAAAACACACAATAATACCAAATAAAATCAAAAAATATATTTCAATCTACATTAATCCTAAAACAGTAGATTTATAGAGTGGTATTACTTGTTAATTCACAGATGTGAAAGCATCAGTGAAATGCCGGAAAACTGAGATCTACTCAACGCTTCAAGAAAAAGCGCTTAATTCCCCCCCACTGATTTTAGTCCCTCTAACAGACAGTCTTGTAAGAGAGGCTGACATTTGGGGCATCCCCATATCTGTGACATTTAGGGCTGCAAACTCAGCAGAGTATATATCACTGGCAGTACATGCTGTCTGGCATACTCCAGTCCGCAGTCAGCCGTTGCCCTATAGAACCTGCTGAACCTTGAAATGTGATCATTTCCGCAAAAGATACGTTTCTGCTTTCCTTGGTACCGGTGTACGAAAAATTTACAGCAGAAAGTGACATAATATGAACCCATCTTTGCAAGGAGAACCGTACCACAGAAAAATGGACATACTCGCATTATCTTTTCCTCATGTGCTCTTCACATTCCCCCCATTCCAATCTTATTTTGTTCAGTTATGCATATCGTGTACTAAAGCAATTAAACTGTTTGTTACATGCAACTATACACAGCCCTTCCCAAGATTTGTATGAGTCACCCATTGGAACAAAGTCCGATTTTTTTTAAACCTTGCCGCCCATTGTCAAAGGGAGCTTCCACACACAGGTAGTCTACTATATAATCTACTGGCGCTTTTCCATTGGCGTACCGGAACCTGGCCATACCCAAGTCATACCGCAAAGAGACCCTAGTTATGGCGAGGTTCCAGCTCGCTTCAGTTTTTCACTGCAGAAGGGTCGGCTCGGTAAAGGCGTTGCCAGGTTTGAAAAGCAACAGTGACATAAAACCGAAGAGATGCTCAATTACTGTTCACACAGTGTATTTCATGATTTACTATGTGCCGATTTCCACTAGCATTCCGTTACCGCTTGCTGTGTTATGTTAACATCTAACACTAGCGGAATTAGCATTAGCTTGCATAAATATGCATTACAAATCCATTCCGTTCAGCCGTTCTCTAGTACATTTTTAAATCAGGAGGTAAAGACCCAGTGGTGCCTCTTTCAGAAGCTCAGATGGAATAGCGGCCTCATGATGCCCACAGAGTGTTGCAGGTAATTCCATATGTACAGATCCAGGAGGACACATGAGGTCCGAGTTAGCGGAACAGCTATGTGACCATTTGCGTTGCACCCTCTGGGACAAGATGGGATACTTGCTTATCATGCCAGATCATAACCTGGCTGGTATTGGCAAGCCTGGCATCGTGATGTGCCTCCATTCTAAAACAGCTGGACACACTGTAGCCTGAGGAAGCAACCGGTTCAAAGTCTCACAGCAACAATTCTATAAGCACTCACTGGAGTGCCTTTAAACTAGATCCTGACCAAACCACAGTGTTTGTTAATCTTGAGTATGCTGTTCAAATTAATGGAGTAAAATTCTAATTTCTTTACAAAAAAAAAAACGATATATCAAAATGAGGGACTCCTGGCATCTTTCGAGAATGATACTGGAAAAGATCCAAAATCCTTACCATGTTTAACAATTATTAAAAAGCTACGTGTGAGGTCACATAAAATTGGCCGTTTCTAAATCAGAAGCATGAAGGCTTATGATGTTTACAACCAGCGAGGTCTGAACACCAGCCAGAAGACTTGTCATGCTAGCTGTCAAAATAACCCAAAAACGCAATAATGCATGCCAGCTGCGCAGGCAGCAGCCCCGTACCACGCAGTCAGCATTCTGCGTCAATCTCTTCAGTGTCAGCAAGGAGTTGTAGGGCTGCACCACCACGTCGCTCATCTCGTCCTGGTTGGGGAACACCGAGTAAGTCTGCACCAGTTTCTTGGGGTACCTAAACACAGAGGGGAAACTGTCTAAAAGGTGCCCTGATAGTTTTATTTGGGGGGGGGGGGGTGTCAATCACACAGAGGCGTGCTGACCTATCATTCAACTTCTCCAACAGATAAGACCCCAGGCCTGATCCTGTCCCCCCTGCAATGGAGTGGCACAGTACGAATCCCTGAAACATGGACAGAGATTGTTTAGCCCTTTAGAACACATACATCATCACAAATCAGCCAAAAATAAACTATTACAAATACTTCGCGCTAACTGACTTCTGAAACTGTAACCAGGACAGTGCAAAACCTTGCAGTTTAATTAAAAAGTACATATGAATTCTTAAGTTACTAACCACTGAGCTACCTGCCCCCCTTCACATTTACAAATGCATTATGTGTCCATCACACAGGTGGTGTAAGAGATATAAGACAGACAACCATTTAGTATAGACCCAGGTAACCAGGGGTGGATAGTTCAGGTCCAGGAAATAAAAATCTAGACCAAGATTTTGTTTCAAACAACAAGGTGAATATAAAGTGTCACAATCACTAAGTACTCAACTGGTTGGCTGAAACAAAATCTTGGTCTGGATTTTTACTTCCTGGATCTGAACTCTCCACCTCTGCAGGTAACTGAGAAATAGCAGCCTGATCTGACATTCACACAGTGGAAAAAACTGACTGAAGAATCATTAAAACTAGAAGAAAAAAAAAAGTTTAGTCAGCTTCCATATGTTATTGTGGTGAGGCAAATATATAAGGTGAATAAAAACGGTATTCAATACCAATAGTTTAATATTTAAATTTTCATTAAAAAAATAAAATCTGGGACAAAAGCAAGCCTTGTTCAGAGAAATGAAGCCAAGTGTAAAAATGAGCTGTGAATACACTACAGCACATGTAAGTAACAGGAGCTCATGGCTTCCAGGTGAAAAGCAATCCCTTCTAGTGAACGCCCCGTTAGCTTTCTCAACTCCTGCCCGTGTCGACCGAGCGGGGATCAAAGGCCAGTCACCTCCAAGCTGTCGCTGCCATCTGCCTCTCTGTCGATGATGTCGAAGATGTCCTCGTGGATTTTCTCACCCTGAAAATACAACCGTGACTACTGCTGAGACCAGGATGACCAGGCTACTTTTTCCATATGCATTTTAAAGGCATCTTTTACTGTTCCCTTTGACAACATCTGAGGTTTCTGTTATGGATTGACTTGTCTTTTTAAAGATTTTCTTAAAAATATAAATATTGTTCATCAGTACAAAGGGAGAAGAACCATTAGCATTACTCAGCGTTTATCTTTAAACCAATCTTTTGGATGATAATGAAAACGATGATATTCTGCACAACCATAAATTAAATTATTTTTCTTTTTAAGTCATGGGGTGAATCTCAATATGCGTACTTGACCGTCCTTGTGTTCTCGTGTGCCCGTTTTACGTCATCTTCCATGGCCGAAGACCAGTTCCAATACTCAAGATCAGAAGTACAAAGGACGGTACAAATCCCCGGATGCCGTTCTTGCCCCGCTCCAAATGTCAAGCATACGTTGGTTACGTCCTCGGCAAATAAGACCAATCCCATGATTCATTGCGCCCCACGTTCGTTCTTGGGGGCAAGTTAGCAAGACCGGTCTTGCCAAGCCCAGAAGTACGGTCTTTGCATACTTGGTATTGAGATTCACCCACGGACTTCATAAGTTCTGCATTGATCGTGCAAACATGGTAAGCCTGACTGTGCACAAATGATTACCTGGGAAAAGCCGCTAGCCCAGTTGTTGCCAGCGCCCCCTCCGTGTTCTGACAGGTAGATGTTCTCTGGGTTGTACAGGTTTGCATACGGCGAGTTCAGGATGGAGTGGATTACTCTAGGCTCCAGGTCAAGCAGTACCGCCCTTGGGATGTAGTGTTCGTCGTCTGCCTGTAAGGCACGCAACGCGGCGCTTCATTTCAGAAGGGACAACGTAATAAAAACAAAGTACTAGCTCCGTCTGCTGGCGATGCGACATTATAAAGCATAAACAGAACCACGCTTCTTTACTACATCTTTTGCCAAAGCTCTTTGCATTTTGTGGCATAAAATTTAGATAGGTAAAGGATGGAAGTACTACACCCTTTAAACACTGCAATCAAACCGGGTATCGAGATGCAGAGCCCTACAAAGTTTTATAAAGGTACAACACAGCAGCATATATTTTAGGATAGGCTTCACGTTCAGCCGAGTACAGGTTATATAGGAATAAGACCTTGAGAAGAGGGATCAGACCAATACCTGGTAGAAAAATACATCTTTGCGGTCCGTGCCCTCCGTGGCGAACTCCTCCACAATTCCCTCCGGACTGATGCCATGCTCGGCGCACAGCTGCTTCCAAAACTCAAAGCCGACTGCGGGGGAGAAGAGGATACGGTTGATATGATATTCATTTACCGATCAACGCTTGTAAACGTTACCCATTGAATTATAATAGCTAGCTAAGTCATGCTTATGAGAAGTACTCATTCATCTGGAATGCTGACGGCAATGTGAAAAGAAAAGTCTTTGTGATCGTGAGCAAAATGTAGGTTGGGTTAACCAGTGGAATGTGCATCCCCAACCTGCTATACTGCCTCATTGCTTAAACTCGCAAAAACGGGTAGTTTTAAAACAAATGTCGGTGTGTTGCTCCGACATCAGTGCAATGACGGGAATAGCGATCCAAGAAAGCTCCGAATAGCTGTCAGTTACCTACAGAGCCAGTAAACTAGCTACACAGCCACCTTCCACTAGCAAACAGCCACATTTTAATCGATCAGATAAATAGTGAACAATAAGATACGCATACGAAATTTTTCATTCAGAGAGATACACTGTTAAAGAAAATGCATTAACCATCCTCTAGTCCAACTACGGTAAACGACATCCGAGAACAATTCACCATCACCGGGCCTAAGCCATTCGATGAGAGAAATCAGAAAATGCAATATATAAACAAGAGCATACTCTGATTGCCACACTGTCCTAGCTGAAGTGTTATAATCTCCCTGGGCATCTTTCTTCATTAACGGAGTACCGAAGTTAATCAACTGACAATCCAGCACCCGAAGGCCTGCCTCCGAAGTGTCTTAATAACCGGCGCTTCCTTTCTCCCGCCGTGTTGACGTCACAAGCCCGCGCCGCCCGCGGGTGGGTGCGCATGTGCAGAAGATAAATAGGCAGCTCAACGAACTACAGATCCGCGCTTTACGGCAGCTTGCAGTAAATTATAATAAAACCAGCATATGCTGTGGGTTTATTAGCATTATTATTATTATTGTTGTTGTAGATTTATCCACCATTGACTTCTATCTATCCACTAACAAAACCATCGAATAATCAATGGACGAACAACATTTTAATTTCCATTCAGCTGAATTTAATTTGGTTTCCGTTAGTAATGCCATTCCATTCACAAGATCGCATAGTACCTGGGTGAATAATACTACATGATTCACAGTATATCAGATCTTTTTCTGTTTGTCGGTTCTTTCTGCAAAATACTGAAAACGATGTGACAGCTTGCATGTAAACATACGTTATTCTAAAATTACCTATGTGAAAAATAACTATTGGTCGATGTATTGTGGAATAATATATTTTAAACCAAATGGAAATTTAAGCATTTCAGCTTTAAAGTAACCACTTTAACAAAGTCAATCTGATTATTAAATGTGTGTAGCATTTTAAAACTGGTTTAATTTAACCACAGTCAATATCGAGATGTGTCATGGGGACAAAAAAGACTTAAGGTTTAGCAAGCACTGTGGAATGTAGCTTAACCCATAAATATAATCCACGCACACCCATACTCAAAACATGCACACACACAATGAAGTTTAACCCTAACCACAGCTATCCGAAATTGCAAAAAAAAAGTAACAACCATAAGACAAATATCGGCTTTATTTATTTAGAGAATTTTAATTAATATTTCAGCATGCACGTCCGGAAGAGCTGCGGGCGAGCAGCCGAGGAGCTGTGACTGGCTGCAGCTGCGCTTACGCGGCAGGCAGGCGAGGGGAATTTAAGCGAGGAAACAGGGGACCGCCCGTCAGCTTCGCCATGTTGGAGGCGTCCGAGGCGTAGAGCAAATAAAAATAAACAGCCGGTATCGGCGCGTCGAAAGAGGAGGATTTTTCCAGGCTCTGTTTAGTCTAAGGAAGCGTAACAGATGCGTGACTTGACGGGGAGTTAGGAAAGCTGCGGCCGCGGAGCGGTGGGGGACTGAATAATGTGCGATTCGGGTTTAGGCTGGTGACATTTTCCCCCCTCCGCCTGGATCTGGCGGACATAATGGGCGTCCCCGCAGCAAGTCTCCAGCAGCGGAGCCGGCCTCTCTGACGCACGGTAGCTCCCCACTCTGTGAACGGGACAGCCGGAGCTTCTCGCATCGCGCCGCGGCGCAAGGGGGCGGCTGTCCTGCGGATCGCCTAAGCAGTAGCGGCGGCAACCGCCTTTACCCGTAGCCAGGGATTGGGGGGCGGGGGGGAGGCGGGTCGTCGCACCGGCTTTAATCGGACGTTAAGATGGCGCTGAGCGGGGAGATCGGAGCCACGAACGAGGGACGGGAGCATGGGCTGAGCTGTGGTCCACGGAGCCGATCGTGTCCCGGCGAGAGGGACGCACAAGTGCAGGTGGTCAAGGCGTCGCTGCTGTACAGGCTGGGGCCGTACGAGCCGGTTGTCACGCGCTTGCAGGGGCTGCTGCTCTGGGAAAGGCCGTTTCACAGCGTGCTGCTTTACACGGCGGTCAACGCCGTGTTCTGGTAAGTCGACCTTCCCAGCACCCCATCCATCCGGCGATCAGAAAGAAAGTTAATGTGACGTTTTGTTTGCTTTGTGTGTCGCGCGCGCTGGAAGCGCGTGATCCGAAGGGGTAAGCACCGCGAGGCGGCTGACATCGCTTCGTGCGAGATGGCAGCCAGATGGCCCCGTGCGCCTATTTTTAGCTTTCCGTCGTTGTCGCTTCGCTCCACGACTCTGTTCCGCTCATTTGTTTTGTGTGTGTGAAGGTTTGCACTTTTATCATTAGTTGATTGCAAATGCACGCAAACGATGGGGCAAAAAAAAGCCCGACGGGCACTGTCACTTGTCACTGAAGTTCTCCTGTTTCCTTGCATGACCGGTTTTTCGGTTGTAGGTTCGGCGTGGATGAATTAGTGACCGGTCTGACTTCTATAGTATTTCTGAATCATGAACTGATCAGAATGATATTAAGTATATACTAAATAACAATGTGGAATGAGTTACTTGGAATGATTTAAATATAGACTCATTTACTGACGCACTTTGCTGACATTTAATTTAACAGCAGATTGGCAGATAAGGTTTCTTGCATTAGTGAAGGATGTAATCAAGTGTCAGGTGGCTTACACACGATACTCTTTGGTGGTGTCCTCCGTCCGGAAGGCGTTTACAGTGGCTGGAAATTAGGCTTGATATGTCTGGAAGCTATGGGTAACCTTCACGGTCCAAACCAAGCTGTCTTAAAGGGGCAGCATGTGATGTAGTGGAAAAAATTACAGCTATAGCCCCTCAAAGGGAAGGTTACATGAGAGGCCAGCCTTCACTAAAGCAGGGTAAATGACCTGACACAGTTTGGTGTGCTGTCTTTGCACTTTGTCTGTTTAGTACTTGTGTGTGTATATATATATATATATATATATATATATGTGTGTATTGTTTGTGTCTGTGCACGATCTTTCTCGTGTGTATTTCC
>JAAGVU020000044.1:12734691-12748361 GCA_011763525.2 Mormyrus iriodes | reverse complement strand
AAGGCCGTTGCACACCAAATCAGTATTTATGAATTTGTTTATAAGTACAACCTCACGTTGTGCCAATCACATTTCTACACTGACACTGAAACTTTAGTCCATCATTATACATTTCGGAACAGGTTTGATTTTCTGTGGGGTTTTTTTTTTTTTTTGCATCCGTCAAATCCTAGGATCCCCGGCACAGCCTCAAAACTCAAGTAGGCTAACTCTCAGCTCTGGGGAAAAAAGTGTGATAAACTGGCTGATCACAGAACAACTATTGACCGTGATCTTGCACCTGCTCGGGAGAAGTGAGAGTTCACAAAATCATCCTCACTGCTTGAAGACTCCATTTTGTCTCGTATTGCGGATTTTTGCAATTATAGATGAATAAAACGCATCAGACTCAGTGTGCAAGCAGTCTTCTGCTTATAAGTCTGTGTCCTTGCCTTAGGTGTCTATGGCAGTCCTTCAGTTATATAGACGTCTGTCATTACTACAGTATGTGATATATTCTTGTGTAACTTTTCAGTTCTTAATGACTTATTTTGTTGCCATAGGCCAGCTTGGAAGGTGTACTTTACGGTTATATTCTGTTGTTTCTCATGAAAAATGAGTCTGTCAGAATGGCCAGGCTTTTATGAAGTTACTGTACAGTGAAGTCCTGATAGGTGAAGTATCGCATAGATGGGAATTGAGACTCCAGGTAGCTTACGTGCTTTTTATTTATTTATTTTTTTAAATTTAAACTAAGGTGTGACCCTTAACTGCTGCATGTGGAGTTTGCATCTTCTCCCCATGAGGTATCAGTTTCCTCCCGGTATGCCTGTGTCTGTCTGTCTCTCTCTCCTGCAGCTCTGAAGGAGCTCAACAGCTCAATGACAACACAGGAAATGATATCAGAGACCCAGCAACTGACGCAAGAGTGCACTGCATACAAGGAGCGGCTGGAGAGGATTAAATCTGCCGCAAACCACGTTACACCCGAGGAGAAGGAAAAGGTGAGTAATGCTCACTGTATTATGATAGAAAGAAAATAAACTAATCTAGCAGCTGGGGTACTTAAAAAGGAATTGCTTCATATGTCGAGGGTTCATTGTTCATTAATGGCTGTTCATTTGATTAGCTTTTAGAAAATGTTTTATTCTGTCTGGAAATCCTCTTGATGGTGCCATGCCTTTCGCTAGGGTAGTTATCCATTTTGATAATTTCAAACCAGCTTATGTTCTTATAATTTATGTAAAATTCACTTGTCCCACTTGGGCTAGAATTTGTTTTTCTGTACTTCAATGACATCCTTGAACCCAGTCGTTAATGTAAAGAGGATTTTACAGGTAGTTTGTGGTCACGCTTTGTGTGGAATGAGGTTTCACTGAATGCAGAATGTAGCCTTTTATAATCCTTGTCTACATATTTGTATCAGAAGTCTTAAATTCTGCTAAAAATGTTACTTATTTAAATGTTTATATATATATATATATATATATATTTCATGAAATGTTCCTATGTTTTATATTTAGTGGATTGTTTGGGTTTTTTTTTTATATTAGTGAAACAACCACCACCAAACATTTATAGATTTCCCATAGAGATGTTCCATTCTTAAGCACCTTTTTCAGGGTGTTACAGTGAGGCTGCTTCTGGTTCACACAACCTTTTACAGTGTAATGTGATGCCCACAATGCTTTGGCTCTTAAATGCATGTCACCTGGGCCTGTGTTGCAGGTTTACAAAGAGAGAGATCTCTATCTGAAAGAGTGGAAGAAAAGAAAGCGACTGGTAATATGAGTCCTTTTCAAGATGTACCTCCATCTAGATTTACTTTATTAAATAAAATGTAAAAATATTATGCTTTGTACTTTTAGGCATCTGATATGATTGATGCCATTTTGGAAGGATACCCAAAGAGCAAGAAGCAGTTTTTGGTAAGAATTTATGTATCATTTTACATGCGTGTGTGTGTGTGTGTATATATGCGCCTATGGGTGTATGGCAGGTAACAACCCAGGATGGGGCACCAACCCATCACAGGGAACACACACCTATGGGCAATTGGGGAACTCCAATTAACCACAACATGATTTTGGACTGTGGGGGGAAACCAGAGTACTCAGAGGAACCCCCACGCTGGCTTGGGGAGAACACACACCTTAAGGGTTGCATCCATCTTTTTTGTAAATGCTTATTCTATTCAGGGTCACAGGGGGTCTGGAGCCTATGGGTGCAAGGCAGGGAACAACCCCGGATGGGGCACCAACCCATTGCAGGGCATATTCACTCGCACGTAACTCCAATTAACCACAACATGACTTTGGGGGAGACCAGCGTACCCAGAGGGAACGCCGCCATGACAGCGGGAGAACATACAAACTCCACATGTATAGAGGCATGGCAGAGATTTGAACCCTGGTCCCAGAGGTGTGAGGCAGCAGTGCTAACCATTGCACCACCATGCCACCCCTTAAGGTTGTATTGAATCACCAAATTCTTTCACTCCATTCAGGAAGAAGTTGGCATAGAGACTGACGAGGACTGCAAAGTGAAAATGCCAGACATCTGACAGAAGAGTAAGGTTCGACCATAGGTGTGAGACCTGCTTTTAAGTGCCACGGGATCTATGGCTGCAAATGCATACAAAATGGAGGACATGACTGACCTTTTTTGGACCATCTTTTGTGGACTCTGTGTTCTGTCGTGCTATCAGTGTTGAGTTTTTGTTTTGTGTTAAATACATAATTTAATGTAAAAACATTCAGACTTGGAAACAAATGTTTATTTGCAATTAGAAATATCAATACAAAAATATTTTCAAAGTTTTCTGTATCATTAAAACATGAAAAACTGCCTTGTATTTTTTTACATGCACATAAAACCAATTTTTGACATACAGAATTGTTTTTGAAAGACAGGACAATGATCAGACGCACAGTACAGTACTTGTACTTAAAATTCGATCTTGCAGAACGATCAATGCAAGTGTAATTTCACATTCTTTGATTTAACAGCTGCGCCACAGGGCAGGGTGGGAGACTGAATCGATCACAGTATCCTTAGTGTCAGAGGACTAATGGACACCCATGGGAAATTTAAAGGCTGCATGCTGTGTCCAAGTCAATACAAGGCAGCAGAACAGCTAAGAATACACGCAGTTAGGTTTCTTACAGCCTTCACTTAAAATTAAAAAAACCTCTTACACAGGTCAAAGAAAAAAGCACATGCTGTCACTCATATTCTGTACAGCTTACTGAGGTCTTAATATTCCAACATAAACAGTCTACATGAATTCTCAGATTCTGCCACTGAGCACGTGTAGACACTCTAGCATGAGAGCATACATAAATGAATGTGTACTTTTAGGCGTGTGTGCTTATAACAAAAGGTCAGGAGAATCCAGAAGGCAACTGGTGTTGAAAGACCGACACTTCAGACCACCTCTCGAATGTGTTTCCAACGACACGCGCATTCACGCAACACTCCCTGCAAATAGAACACAATGACAGCAAGAGACCCACAGGCGAACACTCAATTTGTAACACTCAAGGAGAAAGACAAGAACCCTGAAGGAAGGCTGAGCTTTTAAACACTTATCTGTGGACAAGGAGGGAACAACCCCAGCCCTTGAGTGCGAAAATCCCACAAGTTTTCATAGTTTTTCTTTCCAAAGGTTAGCAGATATCCAGATAATCCTTCCATCTTCCCTAAGTGTTTATCCCAGAAAGGGTCCGTCTCAGGTAATTTACAAGAATACAAGACCCTCCTACTGAATCAGGACCCTGGCCAGGATGCCTGTGCAATGGCTTTTGTGAAATAGGACTGAGTACTCAAGTGCTGGGGTTATCTCCACTGCACATGCTGCTGACTATTGTTTACCACGTAAAATACTGTCGAGGTGGTGAGGTGAGGACAGATCACCCACGTAGCATGGTCACGGTCCGGTCTGGAACCTCCACGTCAGTAGGAGTGGCTATTGATCTGCTGAAGGACCCCCACCACAAACTCCCGCAGTGTCTGCAAAGACAGAGGCTTTAAATTGCTTTTACACAATTACCCTAATCTGAGCAGTAAGCAGTAGTCTGCTACTGGAAAAACCAGTATGCTTTAACTTAAGCTATAAATGTAAGCTGAAGTGTACTGAGAGACAATGACCAACACCTTAACCCCCAATCCAAACAGAGTGCAGTACCTGAGGCTTGCAGTGCTCCTCAATCCAGCTGAAGACACAAGCAGACAGCTCCTGGAAGCTGGAGAAGGAGACTGAGGCACTGAATGTTTGAAACAAGGAGTCCATGATGTTCTGGAACACGCTGAACTTCACCTGGTCTGAGACCTGCTCACTGCCTTGCTGCGGATTGTTCTGGTGCGCCTGGACAATGTGCTCATAGTTCCTGCAAACACGAACACCGCGTCAACACCATACAACCACCAAGTGTAAAGGGGGGGGGGGGGGGAGTTATACAGAGCATGGTTCTCAATATTTATCGAACTCCGTTCATATTGAAAATATATAAATAAGTGACAGAAAGTGGACACAGCAGGGATGACAGTACAAAGGTTTTCTTTAGAGACGCTAATCTGGTAACTATTTGGGTCAAGTCAAAGTCATTGATGAGTCACCACTAAATGAACAAACACCAGAGTCAGTTCTCTTTCCCAGCCCTAATCAGGCCATCTCGTCATTCTTTTGACAACCCATTCTGTCCATCTTATCAGTCATCCTTTGCTCAGAAAGGGTTTCATCATATCCTATTGACAGCGGTGTGGGTTAGCGGACTGTGCTGATGAACACTGTGGTTTGCAACTTCTCGAATGGGATGAAGACATGGTCAGGCACGTCGAACAGAGCTGCCCCAATAAACGCGGCCGCCTTACGTCTTCATGATCTTCAGCGCCATCACTTCCTTCCGCAATGTGGACACTTCCTCCTCTTGCTTCTTCTTCTCCTTGTGCAGAAACTGGATGTAGTCTATTGCTGTACGAAGAACCCCGTTAAGATTCATGATACGCTTTCATGGAATTAAAAAAAAAACGTGTGGTAGCTAATTAAACAGAACACAGAAATAATATGACTATTTCTCACATAACATAAAATAATTATATAACAGCTAATTATGAAAATATAGTCAATGATTATGACAAGGCATGTGCTAAATATATAACATCAAGCTCTCAAATTTATAGAACTAATACTACTTGTTAATACTATTCTTCTGCTGCTGATCGCAAAACCACATTTGTAAGGCTACTGCAGTAGTGCCGCTGTACATTAGTAGAAACAGAACTACTAACTTTTCTGTAAAACAGTAGCCTTGCTGATTTTCTGTGTCCCCATGGCAAACTCTGACTGCTGCTGACAAGTGGGAACTATTGACTGCAAGTCATCATAGCCTTTCTGCAAGGAGATCAGAGCAGAAATTCAACAGATTTCGACACTGTCAAATGAAATCAGTACACAGCCTTTTGAGAAATTAATAACATTAGTCTGTGCAAGTGAGAATTGTTTGCAGCAAAGTCAATGTAAGGTTTGCAGTTGATAATATGCAGATATTTACTCAATCAAAGACCATCATGTAGTCATAGCTCCCCTTACTCATAGAATGACATCAAACAGCAGCGATGCACAAAGCTGCCCTCACCTTGATGGCATCCCTGCGTTTCTGCTCTGCCTGCGTGTGCGCCTGCCTCCGTCGGTCTTTGTAGGACGGCTCATGTCGGTAGTCGCTGTCCTCATCGTCTGTATTTTGGAGAGCAGCCAGCAGTGAGCGCATGATGCTTACTTAGGGAATAACGAGCTTTCCTTTCTCATCCACAAAGATGTAAAGTCACCTCTTCTGGCACACTACTTAGCATCTCCCTCACAGAAAACCGCTGATGGACCTGGAACCCGTGACCAGTACCGGACCTGCCACCCAAAACCAGGAGTTCTGCCCTACTATCACAACATTCAGCCACTGCGTATTCACATGTCCACATACTACACAGGAAACCATATACTATGTAGCAGGACATACAATTGAAATTATGGTACATATACACATACATATAGATACCTGCACATATATACAGCTTACATATACACACAAGTAAAGTCACATGACATCATATTTGGCACAGAAGTTGTAGTGTTTCATACATGGTACCTAAAGTCTACTGCTTCGCAATAAAATAAAGTTCTGATGGCATCCCAAACACATACACACTGTCTTAAGCCTCAACATACCGTAGTGGAAACATACCGTTAGAAATTATCTGCAGCATCTCTAAAATGCAGTCTCTTAACCAGTATTCCCACAGTCTTTAAAAATATAAGGAAGGAAGGCTAATTTCATATTCCATGATATATCAGAGAAGCCCCGCCTCTGCCAACATGTATGGCCAGCTGAGCCAGGGATACAGGTCAGTATTCAGTGACAGGCACATTTCTATCCATGTATGAACTGTTCTAAATAACCA
The DNA here is from genome assembly GCA_011763525.2 of Mormyrus iriodes. Taxonomy (NCBI): domain Eukaryota; kingdom Metazoa; phylum Chordata; class Actinopteri; order Osteoglossiformes; family Mormyridae; genus Mormyrus; species Mormyrus iriodes. The sequence goes on along the minus strand of JAAGVU020000044.1, from coordinate 12,741,929 downwards.
CACTGGGTGAGTGAGATGGCGCATAAGACATACCTGTGTTAGGCACTGAGGAGGCACTTGTAGATCCAATGCTGTTTGCTCTGGAGACCACGGAGCCCTTCCTTGCACTCTCGGCAAAGAAATCTGCAGAAGATGATATATGAATTTACATTAAAATAAAAGGAGCATGCTAGCACTGCCCAGTTTCAGAAAGGAGCGCATAACTTAAAGTCTTTAATAACCAGCATAAAGTCATACAATACACACATACTAAATTCTTACGATTTATGAAACCCTACTATCCTGTTATCTAACAAACGCTTATAAAAATTAGAAAACCATTGCTGTAGAGTAAAGATCCACATGAAATGAAGGCACTAGACTATAGAGAAAGGCGCTATACTCACTGTGGTCGAACCCGTTGTCACTGAAAGCGCCGTCAGCCTGCTTCTCCATTGCAAAGACGGGACAGGAGATGATTTAAAGAAGAGAATCAGAGCAGGACTGACAGGCGACGTTGAAAATAAAACATTGCAAAACGAGAACCCACAGACACACCCTCTCCCCCCGGTAGGACGGATGCTGTTAGGGGTTTGATTAAAAGCCACGGGAGCACATTCAGGCGGCACAATGGCCAAGGGGACCCATTATTTTCGACCCAGTTTGCTTTCATGTTGAAAATTACCATGTATGCATACAATGGGATAAACAGTGTCCATTTATACATTATAGTAGCGGACAGTAACAATAATTTTGCCGGGATTAAAAATGTGTTTTAACGTCAACGACAAGCCAATCCAGAAACAGAGGCAGCTGATGTAGAACAACAAAGATGACAGTTTAAAAATAACTGTGAAATATCACTGGTACATTTCGTAAAGTAAATATATCGTTCTTACATTAACCGGACACTTTTTTTGTGTCTTAGTTGGGGATCTTGGTACTATTCGTCTCCCTGGCATAAACATGTCGTTGCAGCAGCGACAATGTGCATACATAAGTAGAAAAATATTTAATAACAGTAAAATCTGCAGTTTAAATCCCATGTCTGCAGCATAGCACTGTCTCGTGCCCGGCTAATCGACTTTATTCACGCGACATTGTCTGTTGGCCGCTATGCTAACTGGCTACGCTAATATGACTGCCACTTACATACAGCGTACGAACTCTTTTTAAAAGCTCCACTTTAGGGGCAAAGTAGGACTATCAACTGCAGGGTTTATGTGGCGAATGTTCCGTTTAAATGAAAATACCAGAATATACGTCAGCTGTCATCGCTGGAAGAGTAAACACTGCGTGTTGCTAATGGTACACAGCAAAGAGGGCCTCGTTTTTTTGTCAAGACATAGCGTGCGACGTAACTTAACTTCATCTAATTTTTACGCCCGACAAAGGCAAAATACAAAACTGTTAACGTGACGTTATTTCTACCACTGTGTGGTATTTTTTTATGTCTCTTACTTTGTTCCAGGAATCCTCCGGAGAAGCGCTCTGTTCCGTCATTTCGGAGTAGGAACGGACATCACGGCAGCGCAATGGAGAAACACGCCGCCTATCGGCAGGCACCTGCATCATCACCTGAAGGGGGCGCTTCGGTGGCGACGCTGCTCCGCTTTTTTCACTGACTTGGTTTCCACCGGTTAGGGTGTGTTCATCAGTGTCACATTTTCATGGACTCAGTGATTCCTATTTCCTCAGTGATTGATATTTGTTTTACCGGTCATGATCTTATTGCTAATTACTCGTTTTAGAACAGATGGTTGAAGCTCGCTATATTATGGCTCAACCATCTCTTTCATAAAACACAAGTGGTCTTAGTGTTGTCCTTATTTTTTTTTTTTCTAATATACGTCTGATAGCTATTTCAGTAGCAAATAAACGTGTTTTTGCTCACCAGTGGTTTCAGTAAACTGGTCATTTTGTGATAAAGGGTTTGTTGGTGACTAATGCAAACCAGTCACCATTTGACATCATTTCAAATCAATTTGTCCATTTCAAATGGAAATTCTGCCCAGATTTAAGGTCAGAGCTGAAGCGAACGTAGAACAAATGATCAAACAAAAGAAAAATATGGAAGAAATGGAGGAGGAAGGGGTGGGAGATGCAAGTGACGACACGAGGAGGCAAAAAGGAAACGAGGGAGAGGAATTATGAAATGTGGGACAAAATAAACATAGCAGATCCAGAGAGATACAAGGGCAAAGGCAGACTAGGCCAGAGGCAAATCAGACACCAGGGGTTTACAATAAACCTGAGACGAGGCATTTAGGTTCTAGTACTGTATAATTAATTGAAGTCACGTATGTCACTTTTGATTAAATGTTATTTGCCAGAGATGCTATGGCTCAAGTGGGACAATATTTTGAGAATATTTTTAGCCACAGGAAATAGAAAATTTAAAAAAAGAGACAGAACACAGAGGGGCTGCAGAGTGGCCTCGTAACAGTAGGTCACCTGCTGGTTTGCAGGCATCATACTGTGTCAGACGACCCAAATCTAGAACAACAGGGAGCCCCCTCAAGTGTCTGAGAGCAGCTGTACAATCAGCATACAGTCAACACATGCAAACCTTGGCTGAAAAAGCAGGAGGTGTGAAGATAAAAAAAATACATATATACACTGAAGAAAGGAAGCTTTTGATTAAAATATGGCAATAACCAACGTCTTTAATGTAGTGCAATATTTTACAGCGGTACGTTATGAGAGACAGAGCCTACTAAGAAAGGCTTACCTAAACAAACAGGTCAGGTGGCGTCTATACTTTAAAGGTAGTATATGTATCAAGAAATGGAAGAACATTCTTCTTAAGTTTAAAATTACTCTTCTTTTTTTACTGATTCTTTAATTATTTTGAAAATCTTGTGTGAAACATTCCAGGTAAAATTCTGGAGCCTGTCTCTGGAAACACTAACACAAGACAGAGGGCACCCTGAACATCAGTATATCACTTAAACCACAGAGTTTGGGCCTACAGAAGGTGAAAACAATAAAGAATCGTACTAACAACCCTTCAGGTCAGCTAGTTACATAGCCTACTATGGTAAACGCGGTGTAAAAGCTGTAGATAGTAACTAACGACCAAAGCAAATCAAGACTCTCTCTACACTAACTGGCAGCAAGGACAGAACTCACAATAACTGGAAGAGAATACAGCAAAAGAAATATTAAATAAGTACCTCCTCTCCACATCAATGAAGAATTTAAAAACATTTCCTTATGCAATATTATTTCAATTAGAATTTAACTTAAAGAAATTGTTGTAGTTATGGGGCTTTCAAAATCACTTCAAACCTAATCAAAAAGGTTTCAAGATGATCTTGCTCTGATGCCATGACTTTTCATATTCCAGGCACTTAAACATCACAGGTTAACCCCTGTGTTATTTTGGGGGGGGGGGGTCGAAGTGACCCCAGTCCATTTTCAAAATGAGGATAAATCCTATAAAATCTAGAATCTAGAATGGAAGAAGTAAAATACACGAGGGTTAAAACTAAAACTACTCTAATCATTCGTCTAAAAGACTCAATATATGATTTATAAAGATACAAACACTAGCCATGAAAAAGTAGCATCAGACTGGGGGCTAAGTTACGTCTTTGACACCTACCACAGAAGAGCACCAGTAAGTTCCCCTTACTCAATTATCAAGTCCCCATAAAAAATATCAACTCAAAAAGATGTATGAAGATATGTCAGCTTAGTGACATGGGTGGCTCGACCAAGCTTTGACCATAAGGATGTAGGGCTTTAAATACCTGTGAGAATCCCATGCATTGGCACGGTCTCTGTAGCGACAGAGTTAGTGCAGTGCTCCTCTGAGAGGTGCGTATTGGTGCTGCAGGTTTCTTCTCTATGCCACTGATCTTTCCTGGAAATAGTTAGCTGCATGATACCATCCCCCACTGAGCATGCCAGATTAGCCAGTTGTCCATAAAGTAGGGATCCTGAGGTTACCAACGATTCAAACCCTCAACTCTCTTTCTGCTGCAGAAGAGGAAGTTGCCTCTTTTCCTTTGTGGTTTTGTATCTGCTGTTGCAAACGTCTTAAAATCTCCACCTCCCCCGTGATACTCTCCTCTCTCTGACAGCTCTGAGGCAATCGAGCTGAAGTGAAGATTTTAGAAGGTCACACCGTGGCACTCCTATGCCGTTTGTTGATTTGGCTACAACTTTGGCCTAGTTGAAGAACGGAAGAGCAAGTGGACACCGTGAACATGCCGCTGTGCCTCAGGCCGTCACCCCGAAATGGTGAAGGTGCTGAGAAGAAGCTCACGTTTGTTTGTTTTGCCCCTTCTCACTCTGTTAGTCTGACTAAACTTCCAGCGCCCGACTGCCTCGCGTTCTGAACCTGCCTGCAAAGCAACTCAACTTTAGCTTTTTGGAGAGAAATTTAGCTTTGTGAATCTGGATTACTTGGGCTTGGGGGTTTTGAAGAGACTAGTGATGGGTAACGCTGCTGGTGGAATTGAGGCAAACCACGAGAGGGAAGGCAGGGGCCTCTCGGATGTGTCCACTTCAGCCCTATCACTGAGACAGCCCCTTGCCCAAAAAGGTCCCATGCCTCCCGAAGAGGAGCTGGAAGAGCGCTTCAACGCCGTGCTGGTGAGTGACAGCAGACGTCTGGAGTGGGTCTGGCATCACTCGTCGTTCAGTACCGCTCTCCCACATTTTACAGGGTTACATCAGTGTTTCCCAATCCGGTCCTCGGGGACCTGCAAACAGTCCACGTTTTTGCTCCCTCCCAGCTACTGGAAAATGTGGATTTGTCTGGCAGGGAGCTGGTAGGGAGCAAATACGTGGACTGTCTGTGGGTCCACGAGGACCTGACTGGGAAACACTGGATTGCATAATCGGCGACACGTGGAATGACCTACCATGAGACATCTAAAGTGAAATGTGTTTTCAATTCAGTTAATTTGATAACTTAGAAAACTAGCTAAATGTATTCGAACTGATGTAACCAAGTTGCTGTTCAGGAAGACTGAATTTGATCAATTATATTGAACATTTTGCTCACTATCTGGCAAACTTTTGTTTGCTAACACTGAGATCAAAGCACGATGAATCCTTCTTGGTGATGGTGCTACACAAAGAAACCTAAATATATCTAGGTGCGCATGAACATGACGACTTTTTTAACAGTTAGACATTTGATAATTTATCCAGTTAAATAGCTATTTTTGGAATCAATTTTCCTAGACTGAGCAGTCTAATTTAGTAATTTTGGCTGAAGTTCTTATAAAAACTAGTATTGTAAGTTTGAGGTCTTCACTTTATTCACCAAAAAAATGAAATTAGTAAGGCGATAAAGTTTGGCCAGTAAGCCAGTTTAGCCTGTGCCAACTACTGGTACAATCTCAAACACATACACATGTAGACAAGCACACGCATACATGGGCACACACACACACACACGCATGCCGGCAAATATCAAAGGATGGGGGTTTTGTTGCTATTGAAAAAGAAATTCAAAAAACCGTGATCGAGCCTTTAGGTTCTGTGAGACTTAATTACAATTACTTCCCATGTGAAGGTTTCTCAGTTAGACCTCAACATTCATTACAGGAAGCTCATTACACGCCACAGCTATGCCTTAAAATAAAACATTAAAACATATAATTAAATAAAGCAGTGATTAAACTTTTTACGTCTGACTTTTTCGTCACATTTCCATTATTTTACCAAATTGTTGAAAGTGGTTTACTTAAGTTCTGTTTCAGAAATAGGCGTACACTTCCTCTTTCTGCATTTCAGTGTTTTTTTTTTCATATACAAAGGTTCCGTCAACAGGGGAACAGGAAGTGATTTGTTCCAAATGTGTCAAGACTAAGTGTCCACAAACAACGCTTACAGCAGCCTCAGTTACTAGCTGTAGTTCTAGTCTTACTAGACTCTTACTCTTGCTTGTGTTATTCGTTAATAAGAACTGCGTAAATAATATTCGGATACATGTACAGTTTTGACTTATGTCACGTGCACCTGCACCCTAACACTTTGAATGGATGACTAAAGTACAGCTCTGGAAAAAATTAAGAGACCAGAACAAAATTTGCAGTTTCACTCATTTCCCAATTTATGGGTATGTGCCTGTGTAAAATATACATTTCTTTGCAAACTGCAGCCTGGTTCCTCTCTGTTTCTCATTAATGAAGGGCTGCTTCCTTGCTTTATGGGGCTTCAGTCCTGCTTCTAGGAGCCTGTTATGAATTGTCATAGCAGTGCATTTCACACCACTTAATGTTTCCGATTCCTTATGAGTATCACTTAAGGTCATCCTCCAATTCATGATGCACTGCAGGATAAGTTGGAAGTCATCTCTGGCATTAGAAAGCTGCTACCCTGGCAGGTATCTGGTTCCCAGTGTCTCCTGCTTCACCTAGTTCTTGTGTACTGCTGTCTTAGAAACTTTGAGCCTGGAAGCAGCCTGCCTCGTAGTGTAGCCGCCTGCCAGCAGAACCAGGATTAAATCAGGATATAAAATCACAGATATTTAAAAAAATATAGAGTGGTCTCTTAATTTTTTTCCAGAGCTGTATGTTTTCCACTTCCAATCCTGGGCATTATTGGATCAATATGAAACTTCACAGGGTAGTGAAAGCAGAGGAGGATTGAAAATATGTTCTGTGTCTCTTTCTGTTACGAGGGAGTGACTGGGCGATAGGTGAGTGTAGAAATGATGTGGGATGTAGAAAAGGTTGCTATGTACAATTTGGTCTGTACTGGTAGGGGCGGGGTAAGCTACCACTGGGAACACATCACTTTGCAGCTGAATTCCTTTCCAAAAATAATTAAAATAATTTAAAAATAATAATAGTTTTGATTACAGGGCAGATTACTGAATCTTTCCATTGTAAGTCTGTTTATGACCGTTCATATGAGGTCTCAGAGGACTCTGGGTATAATAACCTGTGTAACCTTATGCCATTTTGCTGTCAAACACATGCTTAACTGATGGGGGCAGCAGGTGACTCAGTGGGCCAAGCCTCTGTGCCTGTGATCGGAAGGGCACCAGTTCTAGCCCGGCCTCGGCATGTCTGCGGGTCCTTGAGCAAGACCCTTAACCCCCAGCTCCCTGGATGCTGCTATGGGTGGCTGCCCTTTGCAGTCAGCTTGCTTTCATCTACAAAGAGATAGTAATATTATTTATCATTATTATGAGATTGAGAAAAGAGAGTCTGTGCTTAAATTTGACTATATACATGTTTCCCAAGGGATCCTGGGGGCCATAATCTAACTGTAAGCTTATAACAAAAATCACC
>JAAGVU020000044.1:12711892-12724687 GCA_011763525.2 Mormyrus iriodes | reverse complement strand
TTTTATCATATCAACAGGATAAAATTACATTTTAGACGCTGCTCACTGGTGAGTTGTGCTATTTTTAGAACAGGTCCACAGGCGACTCATGTGGCCCGTAGGGGCATCCCGGTGCCCGCGGGCACCATGTCGCTGACCCCTGCTCTAGAGTTTCATTTATTGATTTCCCAACACAGAATAAGCAGACCTATATGTTTGCCTACTGGATCAGGTTTTGATGGAGTGAAGCCTGTATTCTTTGACTTTTTCTTGAGTCAACTTCAAGTAAATAACGCACCTTTATTCAGGAAAATAACTAAATTGATAAGAATTAGCTTTGATGGACGGCACATTATCTTACACCTCCATGGTATCATATTTGGTGGCACGGGATTCATCCATATTCATTTCTATCCTGCCGATTGGCTATCCACTTTGTGTAATGAATCATAGACACCCTTATACACTGACACACACCCAGGCATAACTCAGGGTAAACGGGCCGCATTACAGAAACTGGCTTAAAAGCTTTTTAGGATAATAAGGTAAGGGAAGATGCTTATGGTCATTTTGTGTGAGCTGTAGAGTATGGTTATTAATGACTTATAAATGCATTATTAATTTTCTTTTTTTCATTATGCTTTCCATAGTACCCTCAGAACTTTATATTATGCAGAGTTAAACAGAGAAATCTTTAAAAAAGTGTTATTAATTTAATGCAGCCAAAAAAAGGGAGTGAATGTCCAAGGTAACTGCGAGTAGCTGAAACAATGTCTGATTCAACAAAGTATATATATATATATATATATATATATATATATATGTCAACGCCAGTTATATACTATTTGTCTTCTGTGCAGGACTAAAGTGCTTGTACTGGAACTGCTGGCTGCAGTGTGCCTGGTGAGGGGAGGACATGACATCATCATCGCTGCCTTCGATAACTTCAAAGAGGTCAGCAGATCTGCAATGTTACTGTGCGGTTTTGTCACATTGACGTCAAGTTGCTGACTGTCATTTATATCGAACCCACAGCTAGTGCATTCTTAACACCCACAATAAGTCAAAGTGGCATCCTTGAATTGCCTATAGTAAGGGGCGTGCTTTATCTAACATCAACCCTTCAGACCTTAATACAAATAGACTATCCAGAATTTAAGGCTTTTCCCGGAATTCCAGTTAATTTCACATGTGAAATGTATCAAATCGCATTAAAACAGTGTTTCCCAATCTGGTCCTCGGGGAGCCACAGACAGTCCAGGAGCTGGGAGGGAGCAAAAATGTGGACTTTCTAGTAGGGAGCTCAGATGGAGCAAAAACAAGGACCGACCGTGGGTCCCTGAGGACTGGATTGGGAAACATTGGTATCAGCATAATGCATAGTGAGTGCATCCATGTACTGAACATCTACTTCAATCTTCTTTTTTCTTTCTCAGGTCACTGGGGAGAAGAATCGCTTTGAGAAGCTCATGGAGTATTTCTATACTGAGGACAGTAACATAGACTTCATGGTAAGTACACAGACCGGGCTGACTGCTGCCAATACTGATGGGTGAAAAAGTAAATTAACAGCAGTATCGGGTCAGGTTAGTCATAACTTAGATTATCCCTTCATCCATTGTAATAAAAAATCCACAAAAGTATTATAAGGACATTGGCAGGGGTGATTCTAGCATTTTCTAAGGTGGGGGACATAAGAGGGGCTATACTTCATACAGTAGAGCCAACCTTGTTAGTAGCCAATGATATGTTTGAGTAACAGGGCAGGGGGCACTGAGAGGGCCAATCAGCTTTCAGGTGGGGCCAGATCCCCTGTGGCCCCGCCCTTGCACCTTGGCTATTATCTTGTTTAACCTGACGGGATGCCAGGGAGGTGTGCTGATTTGGACTGACTTTTACTTAACACTGAAACGCCAAACACACTGAAAATAAACCAAATAAACACTTTACTCTGTATTACGCTCTCAAATACTGACACCTCCGTCCAGCTGGCTGACGTTCCCCGCCTATCTGCTCCTCTCCTCCAGGTGGCGTGCATGCAGTTCATCAACATCGTGGTCCACTCGGTAGAGAATATGAACTTCCGTGTGCATCTGCAGTACGAGTTCACCCAACATGGGCTGGACCAGTACCTGGAGGTGAATTTGAAGAAACACTGTTTGATACATGCAAACTGTTTCAAGCCCACTCCCACCCTCTGGTTTAAGTTCTGGGTATCTTTCTGATGCCTCCTCCATGTGCCACACGTACCTGTATGCACGCATTTGTGAATGTGTACTTGTGGCCATCCTTCCGACAGAAGGTGAAGGAGACGGAGAGTGACAAGCTGCAGATACAGATTCAAGCTTACCTCGACAACGTGTTCGATGTCGGCACGCTGCTGGAGGACGCCGAGTCCAAGAATGGTTTTTTGGAACACATGGAGACACTGAGGGATCACAATGCACAGGTATATCACACACCTGGATAATTCTATATGTACGTAATTCTGGATACACATATGCTGTATTTCTGTAGGAGGACGAACTTAAAGAATTAGAATCAGAACACTTTTATTATCCTGGAGGAAACTGTTTAACGTGTAATGAAATATTAAAATCCTAAAGTAAATCTTAAAGTATATCTTATTTTGTCAAACAAAAATACTGCTGAAAACCCATTGCTTAGTGACAACACAATGCCATACTTATTACACAGAAATGCACAGAACCTGTACAGTAGGCAAAATCATTCACACACCAAATTACACAATGACACAAACATAAATGCTGTTCTTTACCTTCAGATACACAAGCCCATACTGTTTTCATATAGACATATATGAATTCATATGTCATTTATGGAAGGACCAACACAATATGGTAATTTCTAATACAGCTGGGTGACATATGGGTGCATCATACAGGGGTGGGTCAAAGTCGTTCATCGCAATCCAAAAATAATGGTGGGTCACTCCACTGTGCGCTCTTCACCGTTGTAAAGCATGTTGAGTGGGCGTCTCTCCTCTGTGACACCCGTATCTTTTGTTGCTGTACCGCAGCTGATGGCCAGGCTAGAGGAGAGCGAGAAGGAAACCATCGAGAAGATGGCAGAAATGGAGAAGCAGCTCATGCAGGCCACCAAAGAGAATGAGATGCTGAAGGTAATGATCAACGAGGAGAAGTAAATGACGGTCACCAAAAGTAAAATAAAATTTAAAAAAAAAACACTCCGAGTAGCTCAGGTGGTGAAATGTCCCTTCCTAAGCACTACATCTCAAACCACAGATTAACTATGGGCTCTCCAAAAAACATGTAGCATTGCGCAGACGCCCTCCACTGGCCTGTCAGGTACTTGCAGGCTTGTGGTCTCCAGGAGCCTTAGTTGCGTAGCCCCTGTAACTGGTCTCATGTAATTCAAAGTGTCAAACAGAAAGCTGACTGGTGAGAAAAGTGAGTCAAAGGAGCAGATTTCAGCTGCCCTTTAGTCTCGGCAGACATGGAGGTGTCATCCACAGCCAAGTGTCATTTGGAATCTGAAAGAACAAAATGGGGAACTTAACTATGGTAATTTAACTAGTATCAGGAGCTTAGGTGTGCATTTACTCATTGTTTTTGTTTGTTGTTAAAATATGAAAACAATTATGCTATCCTTAGAAAATGTGACTGCAGTGTGTAGCAATTGTAATGTGATCACCAAAGTCATTCCTTAATGCACTTGTTTTTAAATGCTTTGTATTTGTGTGTGTGTGCGTGTGCATGTGTGTGGGACAGGAAAACCTGCGCGACTCCTGCACCCAGGTCAGCACCCTGCAGCAGCGCGAGCGCGAGCGGGAGCTGAAGCAGGAGCGAGAGAGGGACAGGGATCGGCCCTCCCTGGTACCATCCGAGCTGGAACTCAAGGTGCTCGAGCTGCAGGACCGGGGCCTAATCCACATGCGACGCTCCTCTTCCGGGGCCCTGGACATCCAAGTGATTCCTGTCACCATTGTGGAGCAAGTGCTGGTACCTGCCAGTCAAACAGGTATCCACCCACTTCTCTGGAGTCATTTCTGCCTTGCCTTTCATGTTACATTGATCTGTTGGAACAAATCTTGGGTAATACTTTACATTAACTGCACCTTCATAATGCATTCATAGAGCATTCAGTGCACCTTCATAATGCATTTAAAAAACATTCAGTGCACCTCCCTAATGCATTTATAAAACATTCAGTGCACCTTCATAATGATATCATAGAACATTCAGTGCACCTTCCTAATGCATTTATAAAACATTCAGTGCACCTTCATAATGCATTTATAAAACATTCAGTGCACCTTCATAATGATATAATAGAACATTCAGTGCACCTTCATAATGCATTTAAAAAACATTCAGTGCACCTTCCTAATGCATTTATAAATCATTCAGTGCACCTTCATAATGCATTCATATAACTTTCAGTACACCTTCATAATGCATTCATATAACGTGCGTGAGCAGTATATAAGTATACCTTAACACCCATTAATATGCCTTAGTAGCTTGAATACACATTAATAACAAACATTACATGATTATACGATTATGCTTGTTATTGTCATATAATGTTTGTTATTAATATATATTAAAGCTGTTAAAGTATTTTAGGATGTTAAGGAATACTTATATGCTGCTTATGAATGTTATATGAATGCATTATGAAGGTGCACTGAATGTTCTACGCATGCATTATAAAGGCATTATGAAGGTGCAGTTAATGTAAAGCGTAACCAAATCTTCTTCATCGTTGTATTAACAATAGGAAAATAATCAGGCAAAACTATGGCACAGTTCAGCTTCAAAACTCACTCAGTCCATTTCTTGTTGTTTCTGAGAAGAGGCCACCAATGACCTAAAGTCAGGCCTCTTCGCCATGTGTCACAGCACTGGGAATCAAAGCTCACTCAGATTGCATGTAATCCAATGATGATCTTTCATTAAATCTCCAACTTACTCCAAGTCCACAGAAATTTTTCTCTAAAACGTATCCTGTGGACTGTGTGAGATTTGGAAATTTGCTCTTCAGTTGTGAAGCTACAAGTCTAAAACAGTGTGAAGTTATTAGCAATGGTATTTCCTGATATAATTATTTCATTAAAATTTAGATAGGAATCTCTTCTCTCCAACGTGCTTATTACGGAGCTTTTTTCATGGTACATTTTGTTTGCTCATCCACCCCCCCCTCCAGTTCCATCAGGTTCTTCCATCCAGGAGACACCCACTCCACCTCTACCCATTTCAGGCCTGCCATCTGCACCACCTCCCCCCCCACCACCACCAGCACCTCCTCTGCCAGGCGACCCAGAGACCTCTGGAACAGCCTTGCCTTCTGCTCCTCCACCGCCACCTCCCCCTCCTCTGCTTGGACAAGGACCTGTGCCACCTCCCCCTCCCCTGCCTGGAGGAGGACCTCCCCCACCACCTCCTCCCCCTGGGAGTGGACCTCCACCCCCACCAGGGGGCCTACCTGGTGGAAGCAACACTTCTGGTAAGCATGATATAAAACCCGAGACATGAAAGTCACGTCCTCTTCTGCTGCCTTCCCACAGCTTGTTCTTCCAGGCCTTGATGGAGCCTGTATGCTTCTTAAATTCAAATAATCATTCAGACATGAAAATACAGAAAATACCAAAACGCAGGCTATAATTTCCCATGGCTATATTACCATTGATATTTATTAAGTCTGAAGCAACAAGTGAGACAGATAATACATAAAAAGCATACAGCTGTCAAGGAGCCAACTTGGGTACAAGTGCTACTAGGCCAAGCTTCCAATGATTGAAGATACAAGTGCAAGCTGTGGGAAAAGACTAAAAACTTGATGTCGTCAACCTCGCTAGTCTAGCATTCCAGTGTTAGTTAATCCCCGGATATGAAATGGAGTTTCTTACTTTTGTGTGTGGCCACACATCTTGACAGGAGCCCAAGGCAAAAAACCGATACAGACCAAGCACCGCATGCCCCTGCTTAACTGGCAGGCCCTCAAGTCTAACCAGGTGACGGGAACGATCTTCAACGAGCTGGATGACGAGCAAATTCTACAGGTAAGACGTCCACACCAGCACGTAAACTTGCACTGACTTGCTTTATTGGCCGAACAGAATGTACATCAGCGGATAAACATAAGAACCAGAACAACTGCAACAGCAGCAACAAAATTTCATCATTTTGTAAAACAAATATTTCGGTAAATTGCTGACAATTAAATAAATGGACTGCGATGAAGAACGGTTTCCCATCCAGCTAGGACCCCAACCTTGTGCTTATGCTGCCTGGGATAGGCTCCCTCCCCACAACTCTGACCAGAAAAAGTGGTTAGATGATGGATGGATGGATGAATTTATATTAGTCCTGATGGTCATAATAAGTTTGACCCTCTAATGGTTATCTCGACTAGTGTTTTTCAACCTGGTCCTCTGAGACCCCAGACAGTCCACGTTTTTGCTCCCAGCCAAAGAGTCCACAGTGTTGGACTGGGAAGGAGCAGAAACAGGAACAGTCTGGGAGTCCCCGAGGACCGGAGTAAGAAACACTGATCTAATCTCCTCCTAATCTCACAGTGCTTGTATTTTCCTCTTCTGAATAAGACGATGTGGTAGCCCAGTTTTCCTTAATATGCCCTGATAGGAGTTGAACATGGACACCTTTGAGGAACAGTTTAAGACTAAAGCCCAGGGAGCCCCAGCGGACCTGAACAAGATGAAGGTCAAAACAACCAAGACTGCCCCTAGCAAAGTGTCACTCATCGAGACCAACCGAGCCAAGAACTTGGCCATCACTCTGCGCAAGGCCGGAATGAGCACGTCAGACATCTGCACCGCCATTGAGACGTATGATTGCCCCAACGTCTATACAATCTCTGAAACATAATACTTAGTCCTTCCCTTTATTTACTTGCCTGGCTTTCCCCCTTATCATACTGTCCTGTCACCCCAGTTTCTTTCCCTTTCATAAATATTCAGTACCTTTTTCTGTCATTTTCCCCTTTCACTTGTCCTACCTTCTTTACATTCAGATGTCAATCCCTCATCCACATCTCTCTCATTTCATTACATTATTTTTGGTTAGGAAGACATTTTTTTGTTTAATTCAACTCTTCTGCTCTATAACGAGTCGCACCTTTGCGTTTTTGTAATTACAACATGTGCCTTTATTTTTCAGGTGTATTGAATATGTCGAGAAGATTAGGTTTTTCTTTGCTTTTATAGTATTGTATAGATTTGTATTTTAATGTGCTGAGAATGTTATCTTTGTATGTGCTCTTTAGTGATGGGCAAAATGACGTTTCATGAAACATTTGCAGTATTTTTTGAGTCCACTAGATGGTGTTCTCTGTTCAAAAAAGAGCACGAAGCATGCGCCAAAGCAAATCAAGATCACCATCTAGTGGGGTCAAAAAATACAGCAAATGTTTCATGAAGCTTCATTTTATCCGTCACTAGTGCTCTTTGCTTAACAATGAGAAGCACCCAGGGACTACAGATGAAAGCTAGCCTTTTGGTTAACTCTGGCATATTAACAGTAATATTATTCATATGCATTGTCCGTGTCAGGCCTGTAGCCTGAAATAAATGTCATGGGGTGTTTGCCAACCCTACTGTTGGGTTAACCTCGATTTTGCCATAGGGGTTGGCGTTCATACATTTTACAACCCCCTCCCAGATATGACCAGCAGTCGTTGAGCCTGGACTTCCTGGAGCTGCTAGAGCGCTTCATCCCAACCGACTTCGAGATGAAGCTGATGCAGAACTATGAGCGAGACGGCCGGCCGCTGGATGAGCTGTCAGACGAGGACCGCTTCATGATGCGCTACGGGAAGATCTCACGCCTGCCCCAGAGGATTAGCACGCTCACCTTTATGGGCAACTTCCCCGATAGCGTCAAGCGCATACAGCCGGTAACACTGACGTCTACAAATACCACTGGGCTCACATCCGTTACTCCTTCCTTGAAGTGCCAGTTCGTTTCATTTGTGTCTGCCACTTAAGAATATCTTGGGACTCGAACGTAAATACAGACCCTCGGGTTCAGATTTAGTGCAGCTGATTTACATCCTTGTCCAAACATCAAGAGTAGCTCAATAAATTACCCCTGTTTTATAATAGCTTAAAAATAAAAGGAGTCATAGACTGTGCTACGTATCACCAGGCTGACTTCTTTTTTTTTCTACTTCTTCAGCAACAGAACGCTGTTATTTCAGCATCGATGTCCATTAAATCTTCGGCGAAGTTGAAAAAGATCTTTGAGGTAAGGGCATGGATATACACCGGTTCCCGCCATGTGAACATCAGGCAGACCATCGGGCAAAAACACTGGCTTCCCTTCGTCTTTACCAGATTGTCCTGGCCTTTGGGAACTACATGAACAGCAGCAAGAGAGGAGCGGCATATGGTTTTCGTCTGCAGAGCTTAGATATGGTGAGAATCCCTTGGCAAGATAGACTCCCTCAGGCCCCAAGCTAGCTAACTGCTCCACGGGCTTGCAATCTGTGTTATTCAGACATTCTTATCAAAAATATCAAAAATGCATGCTACATTCATCCCGGTCCAGCACGGAAGCTGCTGAGCCCGGGTGGCCTTCAGTCATGACAGCTGATTCTGTGGTTTGTCCTCTCCCTCCTTACCTGTTCTCTCAGCTGATGGATGCCAAATCCACGGACCGCAAGCAAACTCTGCTGCACTTCATTGCCAGCATCGTCCACGAGAAATACCCAGAGCTGAGCACCTTCCACACGGAGTTGCACTTTGTCGAGAAGGCTGCTCAAGGTACCTTCTCCCTGACTCGTCGTTTTCAAGGATCGCAGGCATTTTCCTTACGACTCATCGCAACGCTGCTACTTTGGCTCCGGTTACAGCCTCGAGCTTTGCTGTGGTTTCTTGTGCACCTACAGTACCAGACAAAAGACTGGACATGCCTAATGAAAATCATTTGAGTAACGACCCTAAGCACACCTCGAGGTTATGTAGGTATCTTGTGAACAAGGAAAGAGATGCAGCAGATGACCTGACCCCCACAGTCCCCTGATCTAAACCCTATAGAGCTGGTGTGGGATGAGTTGGAGTGAAGACTAAGGTAGCCAAATTGTGCCCAGAACTTGTGGAAACTCCTTCAGGACTGTTGGGGAAGCATTCCAGGTGGCTACATCTGGAAGCTGGCTGAAAGGCTGTTATTCTGAAGAAAATATTTTAAAATGTTGAACACTTCTCTTGCTTATTGCAATATTTGAAATGCATTAGTGCATTGGCTCTAGGTCTTTTACTATAAGTAGAATAACATGGCTAAAATAGAGACTGATACATTAAAAATGGGTGTGTCCAAACTTTTGATCGGTACTGTATTTGATGGGATTGCTCGCCATATACAGTCCTCCGTATCGGTCCGTTTGTGTGTGTCTCAGTGGCTCTGGACAGCATCCTTCAAGAGGTGCGCTCCTTGGAGAAGGGCATGGAGATGGCCAGGAAGGAGTTCATGGTGCAGGATGACAACCCAGCACTAAAGGAGTTCCTGAAGACAAACAGTGAACTGCTTGACAACCTGATCAAAGACAGCAAGGCAGCCCAGGTAGAGCTGTAACCATTGTTACTACTGGACCTATTCACTGACAGCAGCATACATTTCCTCAGTGCATGGTTCCCACTGTGTACCTGTCACTCGCTACAGCACAGTCTACACAACTTATCCCATCCATCTGCCCATACCACTTACCTCTTAAATTATCATGGTGGGCCTACCACTGTCCATCAGATGGCATAGTCAAGAATCTTTGTCACGTACATAGTTATACAAGTACAACATGTAGTGAGATGTAAACCTGGTCACTCCTAAGAATATTAATAAATTAAGAACAACAATCAGAGAAAAATGGATAAAAATTAGAGAAAGTAGAGTATATCCATGCATATTAAACTGCAGTGTGCAACAGTGTGTGAGAGCAGATAGAGATCGTATTAGGAATTCAGATTGCATTATTAAGCTGTGGTGGCATGTCCTGTTTAAGGAGTCCTATGGCCTGTGGGTAGAAGCTACTTCTGAATCTCTGTCTTCGCCATAATGATCCTGAGTCAATTGCCTGATTTAAAAACACTGATTTACCTAACTGCATATTTTTATTCCATCCATAAAAATCATTGCAGTGTACCTACAAATAATGGGTTGACTGGCACATTCCAGCCGGGCAGATAATTAACACAAAATAACAGTCAAATAAATAACCACAGCGCTCAACATTTCAAACCATTTCAGCCCTAAATGTTTGTTTTCCTAATTTATGATCAGTACAGACAACCCAAAAAACAAATTTGTTCAATGTTTTGTAATTCATAAGGGTAATTAAGTATCCATCCATCTTCCAACCAGAGATGAAAAGTTCAGGTCCGGAAAGTAATTATCCAGACCAAAAGTTTGTTTCAACCCACCAGTTGAGTACTCTGTGAATGCGACTCTTTATATTCAACTGGTTGGTTGAGACAAAGTCTTGGTCTGGAGAATAACTTTCTGGACCTGAACTTTCCAAATCTTCTTCTAAATGATTATCTATCTATCTCGGGGTAGTTCATTAATGTTTTTGCTTGAAGCTTTTTAGTGAGAGCTAATGCGTGCGAGTCATGATGAGAAAGTGAAAGTCATTAATTATCATTGTTGGCACACCACAGTGGACTGAGTAAGAAGTTCTAATTGATTTTTTTTCCTCCAATCAGGAGTCATACATGTCAGTGGTCGAGTACTTTGGAGAAAATACAAAAACCACACCACCATCCATGTTCTTCCCCATATTTACACGGTTCGTCAAGGCCTACAAGGTATGGGGCAGCCGCGTCCTACCGCGCGTCCGCCGGTGGCTGCGTTAATCGCGCACGCTTAATGCTCCCACATCCTCCTCAGCAAGCGGAGCAGGACGTCGAGCTGTGGAAGAAACAGGAAGCCATGGCTAATGAAAACGCTGGAGAGGCGGCCCCCTCACTCTCCAAGAAACCGCCCACTGGAAATAAGGTCAGTAGCACTAAAAATAGAAAAATAAAATAAAGTAGTGTGACAGTAATGGCTGACATTTTGCATGTTGGTTTAGGGTTTTGTACTAAAAAGTCCTTACATGTCTAATAAAGTATGTTTGGCTGACCTTTGACTCTGGCAGCTGCCAATGATGCCGAACATGCCCCAGGTGGACCTGATAGCTGAGCTGAAGAAGAGGCAGGTAAAGCCTCAGGTGCGGGAGGGCAAGGATGGAGCTATTGAGGACATCATCACAGGTATGCCTCGACTCTCATTTCTTATCGATTCCTCATTGGTCTTCTATACCAAATAATACTCTGCTTCATTATGTTATGGTCTTCTTCCATCTCTTCCTCTCTCCTACGCTGGCGTGTAACTTGGAAACGTTCCGCCTTTTTTAGCACTAAATCCGGCCGCCTACTTTTCCCTTCCTAGATCTAAGAAACCAGCCGTACCGCCGGACAGAAGGAGGGTGGCGTAATGCCAGAAAACCAAATGACGCACAGTCCCAGGCTCCAGCAAATGCCTCAAAGTGACACACCTGCTTTCTGGACATATATGCTATACACAAACAAACACATCAACACTGCTACCCAGCATTTTCTTCCCTATGCAAATAGAGCTGTCATTCGCCACGCCATCTAAGCTTGAGAGTTCTATTTTATCCTGTACTCCGCTGTCCACATTTGACTGTTTATGCAACTCTGCTGAAAAGCCACAGTACCTGTTACAGTTTATACTACCCTTTTGCCACTTTTTGTATGTGCCATAATGTTTCATTACTGTTACATAACCAAATCCTCTTTTATTTCTCTTGTATCATCTTATTAGATTTTAATCTCTTTTTATGCCTTGCCTCTAATACCACTGGGTGTTACTATTGCCCACATGAACATAGGCAAATAAGCGCAATTCTCCAAAACACCATTCATCCAAGACATCCCTTCCCAATTAAAATTCCATCTCGTCCAATCCTTGGACGGGAGCACTAATCCCAGGATATCTAGCTAACTTGAAGTGGAATTTGGGTGGGCTTAACTACTGGATCAGGGCAAATGGAAAAACCAAGGACATGGTCTCAGGAGGTATTTTCAAGAGTTTCTTATCAGGCAGGAAACTCTGGTGGCTATGAACTCACAAATCCAACCTTAGATACAAAGAATGCTTCATTAAAACAGCCTATGTCTTAAAGGACCCTTCCTGAACTAACTGGCCTATTCTGTACATGCCTTAATCATGCTTCATCAATCTGTTTGACTCAGAGAGAAGTTGTGTGTAAAGAAGAATTAATGTAATTATTAATATTCGCTATTCTAGTTGGGTCCTGCTTTGTATCATAAAACAGTTGTATTTTTGTTATAAGTATACAAAGTCTTTTTTACAAAATCTATTCTGAAACATTTTTTTTAAATTATGTAAACTTTTTAAAATGTAGATGTGTTAAACTTTTATACTTATTTTAAATATGATGGGGGGGAGGGGGGATCTTAAGCTGTACAGGACGTTTTAAACACCGTTCACTGTTACTCCACCAGAGGGAGAAATTTGGCCACTAATGAAAAGTTTCCCTCCTTTGTGTAATTTCAAATCGTGGATCCAATGTGAAAATAAACACAAACACACTTTCAGCCTATTATTTGTTTAGTGTTAAGATTTTTGGTATTGGTCCCTTCAGCCCATCTTCCATAGCTGTTTCTATGGTTCAGAGTCAGTCTGCAACCTACCTCAGCCAGTACAGGGCACGGGCAGAGGCAGGGCCGGCCCGTGGCATAGGCAATATAGGCAAATGCTAAGGGCGCCATCCATCCAGGGGGCGCCACAAACG
>JAAGVU020000044.1:12673708-12711792 GCA_011763525.2 Mormyrus iriodes | reverse complement strand
GGTGGAGGGGGTGGGGGGGGGGGGGGGGGGGGGGGGGGGGGGGGGGGGGGGGGGGGGGTGTGGTTCATCCATAATTTAGTAACCTGAGCTATTAGCATATAAACGGAAGATATCAATTTTTTTTCCCCCCGTGGTGTTCCATCAGAATAAGCTAATGTAGCAGTAGCAGTGAAAGATGCATGAGAGACTACACGTTTGTGTGAGTGTGAGTGCTTGGGACGAGCCAGGGAACGCATGATTTACAGAAATCACCCTAAACACAGCTAACCGGGTGTCCAGCACACACCTTAAATTGACCTTTTGCCAAGAAAACCACAGATTTAATAAAACCTATGCGACGGAATCAATATGGCATGTAAGAAATTGTCCTATGCATTGAAACACAAAAAAGGAACAAAAGACATGCTTGATTTTCTGGATGAGGAAGTGATCAAGACAGAGAAGACAGTTTATTAAAGAGACAGTGGTGAGTATAGACAGGACAGCAGCCAATTAAATGAAGTGAAGAGATGGCTTACAAGAGGAGAGTGACAGAGACTGCATTATTCAGGAAGCAAATGTCCCCTTGCAACACAACCCATGTGCCTTGTTCCATGGAGGTCAAATTGCAGCCTGTCCATTCTATAACATCAACGGGGGACGCTATGATTCACCCATTCGCTTGCTTTCGTTATTTGCCCCGTCGACTTAATAAGCGGCAAGACGACAGACCTGAAAGTACGATTGAAAGCTACGCCTCGGGCAAAAGCCTCAATCTGAGCTCTGAGCAGCAGAAAACGCGAGACGACAGCCAACAATGATTCAATATCCTGTGCAAAAAGGTGAGCGGTTACACTATTAAACCACTGTCTGTCATTCAGGAGAAGGTAGGCAGGATGCTTCGAGTACCAGAGGGAGCAAAAGTTCCAAGTGGGGAAAAAAGGAAGCAAAACAGTTATGCCCGAATATAGAACCCCAGGAAGGGAGGATGGACCTTAGTGATGACTGCTGGGACTCCGGTGGGTTTCGGTGGGATGGGAGGCTTTTTCTTGTCCGGGGAATGTGACGTCTCAAAGGCCACTGTCGCTATCTCATCATTCTCCTGTCCCAGGAAGCTGCAGGTAGGATGGGCCCCGATCTCCTGCAGGGTGGTCTCCAGCTGGCGGATGGTCTCTTCCAAGCTGTCAAGCCTCCTATAGGTGCTGCTCCTGATGTCCTCCGCCTGTGACCCATGCAACGAGGTCGCTTTGGGCTGGCTCTCTACTGGGGCAGCTAACCGGTCACTGGTGCACTCTATGTTCTTACTGGTCCCCCCAACTTGTGTCTCGGTATCAGGGCACAGGGATAGCATCCGGCACCTTGTCTCTGCTCCCTGTCTCGTAGCTTTCCTCACTGTTGCCAGCTGTTTCCGAGGCAGCCTAATCTTGCTGCCGCTGGAAACACTCTGAGATCCAACTGTCTCAGCCTCTCCCTCCTCATCCAGCAGTGCTTCCAGACACCTGTAGGCCTCCTTGACCTCCAGGGGCTCCTTAAATAGCACGAGCAGTGGCGCACTGCTCAGAACAGGACCGGACGGGTTGTCTCGGAGGTCATAAATCTCACAGGGCCCTCCTGGTTTGTGGGTGGGGACGGACATTACTCGCAATGGCTGCTTATTCTTCCTGATGAGGTCCTGAGCCTCATTCCTAGGTGAGACCTTCAACTGCCTGTCTGTGAGGACCAGGGCCAGCTCCTCCTTCTCAATAGTCTCTAAAGGATCCTGCCTTCGAAGTTTGCGACCATCTTTTGGACTTTGGTGCTGAGGCCCCAGGCTGACGGAAGCGACCCTGCAGACTCGTGATGCCTCCGAGTCTCTCCCCACCGCAGCATCTGCAAAGCGCCCACCCTGTAGACCTGCCCCGACTAAGTGGTCAGTCTGTGATGATAAGGCTGGGACACACTCAGACAGCTCAGCCGTTGCGTTATGAGCAGAAGAAGTCTGGATGGATGACCCACCAACAGATTCCTGGGAAATAGAATCAAATTGGTGAGCTACAAACAAACATTTTAATTCTGAACTCTCACACCACAGTCAGTTTGAGTATCGTGATTTTGATAACGGCAATAACAATAGTAGTTGAACAGCAAGAACAACAGCAGCAGAATACCATAACTGCTACCACTAATAACAACAACAATAATAAAAACAATAGGCATCCAGTAGCTAACACTGCTTGGACCCCTAATGACTAGGAACATTAAGTGTGGCTATATAACAGCAGGCTTTTATTGAGGGTGAAATGACAGATGGGACTGGAAAGGCAACACCGTCTGCCCTTGCATGGAATTTCTCCTTTGAGACTTTCCCAAGAACTCCTGGAGCTGCTGTAAGAGAAGCAACGAAGGTGGACAAAGCCTCGGGGGGCAGAGTAGCGTGGAGTAAGGGCCTGATCTGCCTGTGGAGAGCCTCCGCTGCAGCTTTGCCCCCCACCTACTTGGAGGGTGGCCATCTTGCTCCACAGCCAACCACTTTGTTCACGCAACACATGCGCTAACGAGCGAACCGGGTCATGTCTACTGCAACTTCTATTCATTTCCACAGCTCGCTCAGATCCCGGCACGCCATGCTTACAGCAACTCAACTTGACTGGACATTTGGGGGCCATTTCTATGCTCCAATCAAAGATTCATTTTCAGACACTCCCTGGGTTACGATGGTCCATGTTATGATATTTTGATTTTACGATGGATAAATGCTTTTCACTTTCAGTACATTATTCAATAAATTATATGAGATATTCAACACTTTTTTAATACAAAATAGGCTTTGTGCTAATGATTTTGCCCAGCTATAGGCTAATGTAAGTGTTCTAAGCATGTTTAAGGTAGGCTAGGCTAGGCTATGATGTTTGTTAGGTTAGGTGTACTGTATTAAAATGCATTTTCACCTTACGATAGGTTTATCGGAACGTAACCCCATCATAACCCGGGGAGAGGCTATATATACAACTGTGAACAATAGTGCTCCCCTAGACACTGCATACAGAATACTATGTTAAAAGTATGATAAAACATAACATATTTTAAACTGATTTATGACAAAAATTAATTACAAATATTAAAACACTGGGTAAATACATTGCGGTTAATGGGTAAGTGGAGGTTTGTTACCCGCACTTATTAGTCAGTATTATTTACTACTAGTTTGCTTACCTGAGTACCTGTGGGTCCTGACTGACCGGCTCCCACTCTAAATATGACCGATCCTGCAAGGGCTGGCAAACACCAAGTCCGGGAGCGAGCGGGGGCTGCTTGCCCAACACACGTCACGTGACCCGCGTGACCGCTCCAGCACACGCATGCATGCACTCGAACACACACGCCTTTAGAGCACACACACATACACGCACACCCGGTGTAGTCTTATGAAGCAGAAGGCACGACATTAACACACTCCTTCCTCCAGGTTAGTAAGAGAGCATTCCACCCATCGGCCTGAGGTTACATTAGCTTTGGCGGGGGGGGGGCGGGTAAGTAGGTCAGGAAGGCAAATGGGGGTGTCTGATGTGTTAGGAGAAGTTCTGGTAAGTGAGGGATTCCAGTGATTGCGCGTCTTCATTCCAGCTATAGGGAGAACGACAAACAGCTCACCAGGCTAGATATCCCCACCAGACTGTCGTCACGCTGCGTCTTTGGTGGGGTCTTCTAACAAGAGCTAACTGATACAGGCAAGGATGTGCTGAAAGTTAGACGTGCAAAAGCCCCGCCATGAAACATCTGCATGCACATGGTAGTTAGGCAGCTCAGGGGTTCCTCTCTCGTGCTACTGGACGGCACGTGGCTCTGGGCTGAATCTTGATGCGGGCAGGTTAGTGATGCCCTATGTGAGGATAGCGGGTGGTGTTTAGGGGATGGTGAATGAGAAAGGGGGCAGGGGGGGCAGGGTGAGGCATAAACAGGTGCCTCAGAAAAGCAGCGATCCACACAGGCCCATAGGTGGGATTTACCGTCCTCCCCAGGGCTTCTGGGGGCCACAGGTCCAGGCTGCTGGGGGGCGAGCTGGTTCTGCGTTGGATGTTAGGCGAGGAGTGGGGGCGGTATGCTTTGCCCCGGGCTCTCTGAAAAGCCTGGCAGCGGGGGCAGGGGGGGGTGGACCGGGGATGTGGGTACAAAAACACTGTGAGCGATAACAGTTAAGTCCTGCATATTTCCTACACTGTACGGGCTGCTTTTCTGTATAACAAAGACCTATTAGCGGTCTGAGGAATACTGGGTGATATGTCCAGCGTGTGCATACAATTCAGAAGCATCTTAACGCCAATCGATTCCATTTTCAGTGCTCTCCAGCTGCGCTTCACCGATTCAGATCTGCCTGTCCTGTCTGGACCCTATAATTACCGGTGCTTACGCCGAACACGAATAGAGTATTGAAATCAGTCCCACTGAATGAGACTCACAAACGTCCAAGGCCATCAGTCTATTACACCGGGTTTTGGGAGAATGTTCCAGAAGTTATTAAAGTGAAGTCTAGGAGACTATACCACACCAGAAAAGGATCTTTTCAGAAAAAGTCCATCAAGGATCGCAGAGCCTGCTGGCGGACCATCCATTGAGGTATCTATCGATTTACACAAGAAAAACCAGGGATCTTTAGTTCTTAACCAAATACACTAAAGCTAACAACCGTAGAAGGAAAACCAGTGAACACAGTGGCTCTCTATGGACCGGTGTACTTGAAGATTTTAGATAGGGCAATAAGTGCTTTAATACCACTATACAAGGGAAATTTTTTTCAGCCTGTTTGTACCAGACAGTAGCCCGCCCCAAAATCCCAGCAGAGCTATGGAAACACAGTTCTTGCCAAAGGAGATCATTGTGTGCATGAAATTCTCTAGAATGTGAACAGGAAAGGGAGTATAGGCACCATGATACCATACGTGACGCCATAGGGAGTACTGCAGGAAGCCAGACCATTTTGAATAACAGAATGTCACGTGGCTCCCGATAGCCCCATTGGACCCTCCTTACCTCCGGGTCGACGGCAACCTTCTCGTCGTCATCTTCATCCCTTCCCCCGGAGGCGACGTGGGGCGGGGTAGAGGCAGGCCGCTGGGCCTCGGATGCCGCACGTCGAAGCTTGACGTGTGGCTTCTGCACCTCCATCTCCTCTGACTCTGACTTCTATGCAGACAGAGAAGGTGTTAGAAGCAGGGCGAAAGAAAAAAAATGGAAGATGAGGTGAAGGAAGCAGGCGAGTTGTGGGGAGACGAAGTGCCACAGAAGATGCACTTCCAACACCCAAGCCGTGTTTACTCATCCGAAATAATCCCCACACATCTCCTCACCTTAATGCTTTTGCTGCTGCCGACTGTATCCCCGCCGCGACAGAGGCTGATCCCCTGCGATGAAGGAAAGCTGCGACGGGGGGGTGGAGGGGGGGGCGACTTTGAGGGCTTCTCGGTGCGGTACCGTGCCACGGTCAACTCATCTGAATGGGACCGAGGACAGCTGACGTTAAAACCCTCATCGCAAACTGCAGGAGGTAGGGCTGAATAACCCTACCGACGGGACGTTCGGAGGGTGGCTGGGTGAAAGGTGGACGTCATTGCATAGACACCTTCCACTGACATATCAGGTGAGAATGACCAGATAATCCATGTCAGGGAGGACACTTTGAACTAGGACAGGGTTTATAAACTGCAATTTCAATTAAAAGGACGTGGATTTCACTTAAACACAGAGTTCTTGCTGTGTGCTGATTGGTCAGTCTCCTATAATCATGCATGTGTCACTAATGTTAATGTGAAACCGCTGGATGAGTCTTTCAGTCAAGGAAACGAAACAGTCAGAGCACAAGAAGAAATGAACTATTCAGCTAAGCACAGGAGCTTTTCACTTTTAAAGTAACTTGTAAAACCTGAAGTAGCTCCAAGTGTTCTCCCTGAGATGCATTATCTGGTCATTATCAGGTGCAAACCAAAGCGAGAAGTTCTGTACCTGAAGTTGCCGCTAGCAGCTAGCGCACCACCACTGACACTGCATGAGTGCATAGTAATATGACCAAAAGAGAGCTGGCAAGTGGTGCTGGCAATTATTAGGTGGAGTGTCCTTCCTGGTACAGGAGCTAATGACAGCTGAATCAGCTATTGAAAATAGAGGACCCCACACAAGGTTCACCAAGACTCAGCTCAATCTGCAGAACTTCCTCATCACAGAAACCCAACCAAAATTCATATACAGCATCTTAGTGTGAACCTCCAGGAATGCAAGGCAAGAACAAGGCATTCCTTAAGTCCACCATTACTGGTGCTGTCGAGAAGCACAGCGGCATAAGCGTGTGATATGAGTTCAGATACTAGCTCTACCAGCCAGCAGGTCACCTCACCGGAGCCCCGACGTGAGCCGGCCTCCTTGCCAGAAAGCTTTTGGGCCGAGTTCTGGGGCCTGCCGGGCCGGTGTTCAGGGGTAGGCGTGCTGCTCTGGGACCCGGGGGGGGAGGACGGCTTGATCTGCTTGGCGGCAAAGTCCAGGTCGGGGATGGCCTTCATGAGCTCCGCCTGGGTCTCTTCCAGGAGCCTGTTGATGTCCTGGGCACTGTATTGGGTCAAGCTGGCCCGCTTCTCCTCCCAGTCACGCTCCGCAGCCTAGCCCATACATACACAGAAAAGATATTTTCAGCTCTTCACCAAATATAATGCCCTGTGTCCAGAGGTGGAAATTTCAGGTCCAGAGAGTAATAACCCAGACCAGGATTTTGTTTCAACCAACCAGTTGAGTACGCTGTGACTGTGACTCTGTATACTCAGATGGATGGGTGAAACAAAATCCTGGTCTGGATTTTTACTTTTTGTACCTGAACTATCCACCTCTGCCTATGTCCTAATTAAGTCTACTTTTTATTGTGGTGTCTGATCACACACAACTACGTACTTAACTTAAGCAGGTATTTTGGTTGATGTAAAAGTCAACATTATATACAAACACAGTCACAGTCAAGCCACTATACATGCACACACGGGACAGATGTCCAGTACCAGTCTGACCTCCACGGACACCGATTTGTCCCCGCCCCGGCGACCTGACAGCTCCTCTAGGGCGCGGCTCTTGAGGGGCACGGGAGGGTGGGGGTCACGCATGGCAGCAGAGGGGTTGCTGTGGCTGGATGCAGAGAGAGGTGTCCAGTTGGCGAGACTGGCACCGCCCCCCAGGTCATTGAGTGGTGGGCTTGTAGGGATGTCAAAGTCTGTGCTCTTGCTGAAGTCCTCTGCATGCTTGGCCAAAGAGCTAGTGATGTCCCCCTGTCCCTTACAGAAGCCCTCGCTCACTTGCCTGGACACAAATCGATAGTCTTTATAAAGTACCATTTCCAACAGAATTCCTCCAAAGCAATTTGCACAAAGTAAACAACTCAGGCAGAAAACTCCAGAAGACAATGAAGGAAAGCAACAGAATTCGTGTTGGACCGGTAAGCATCCTTGAGCAAGGCCCTTAACCCCAATAAAATGCTCTGGAGTGTCAGATAAATAGCAGATCCTGCACTCTGACCCCAGGCTTTGTTCTCAAATGTATGAGCGTGTCTCAAAAGAGATACAGGATATTCGAAAATTAATTCCTACGTACCTGTGCCCATACAACTAGCAAATAAAATACGCTGCCTGGCCAATAAAAATGTCGCACAGCTTAATATTTAATTGGACCGCCTTTAGCTTTGATTATGACATACATTCATCAATGCATAGTTTCCAAATGCTCATGCAACTTTTTTTTCATCCAGATATGCATTCATTTGTCGTCAAGATCTTGTATTGATGATGGGTGAGTTGAACTCCGTACAGTCTACTTCAGCCCATCTCAAAGATTTTCAGTGGGGTTAAGGTCAAGACTGCGGTGGCCAATTCATGTGTGAAAATGATTCCTCATGCTCCCTGAATCACTCTAACAATTCGAGCTCGATGAATCTTGGCATTATCATCCTGGAATACGCCCACGCCGTTAGGAAAGAAAAAACCCATTAATGGTATAACCTGGCCATTCAGTAGATTCAGGTACTCAGCTGACTTCACTTACTGCTATATAATATTGTTGAGCGGTAATAATCCTTGGCTCTTAAGTACTCGCTGATTTAAATTCAAACGGTGACTTTTTTTTTGGCCAGGCAGTGTATCATTTCATTAAGGCTGGAGTGTGGTTAGGGCATGACCTTAAACAGAAGCTGAGATACATGGTCAGAATGTGTTGGTTGAGTGTACCTTTGCAGTGCACCATGTTTTCTACCTGGACAGCATGTCTGGCACATCTATACATTAGCACTGTGTCTTCGTTCTGCACCTACGCAGTGTTCTCAGAGCGCGCACACTCATTTCGCCCACTACAGACCTGCGCAGTATGGCCAGCGTGTCTGTGATGGACTTGCAGCGCTTCAGAAGGGCATCCAGTCGGTGTGGTTCCTCCTTGAGGAATTTCACCGCCTCCACCTCCACCCTCAGCACAACACGCATCTTGCTCTGCAAGCCAGGGAACTGGCCTGAGAATACAGAGAGAAAGAGCGAACTGTAGCATTAGTGTGCTTTTCCATCTCTGTACATTGCATCATTAAATGCAGCTTGTTAATGTATAGGTAGCCATATTCAGTTGGTCCCAACTGGCCTCACTGCGTTGTGACATTCTTCTCAATTCGTGTAGCACAGTTGAATAGGGGTGTTTCTCAATACCAAGAACGCAAAGATCGCACTTGTGGTCTTGGGAAGACCAGTCTTGCCAACTTGTCTTCCAAGAACACACTTGGAGCACAATGAATCATGGGATTGGTCTTGTTCAACGAGGATTCAACTGATGCAACTGATCCTCTAATATTTAGGGCGGGGCAAGAATGACATCCGGGGATTTTTATCGTACTCTGTACTTCTGTTCTTGAGTATTTGCAACTGGTCTTCGACCATAGACAATGATGTATACGTGTACACAAGAACACAAGTATGGTTAAGTATGCATACTGAGAAACACCCCAGAGCTTTCACGTTTCAGTTAATCTCAGTTAACCTCGGAATGTTCCAGATCATTTCCTGTGTCTCTTCATACCTGAGTGCTCCTGTGTGCGCATTACCATTTCAATTCCCGCCCGACATTTTAAACACCAAGAGGTCAATGTGACAATCTCACTCTTGAGTGTGGTGAGCGTCTCCCCCAGCTTCCTCAGCACCACGGCCTTCTCTTCAAGCTCCTGGTACGTCACCAGCCTGTGGTCCACGGAGGTGTTCTTCTGAATCTCTTCCACCGACTTCTCCAGGTCGCTGCAAGGTTGACATGCATGCGTGATTAGACTAGCCGCGGTGGGCGTGGATGCCGGCCTCGCACCTGGCAGGGAGACCCTGCGGCGAGCCTGCTGTGGAACGGAGCTAAAAATATAGTGTTAGCATTTCTCCAGACGAAGCGAGGATCTAAATGCAAATGCTGTGCTGCAGGGAAGACGCATTATATTATGTGAATAATTGAATCCTTCATGCCGACTGCTAAAATGCATAAAAATCTGAATAAATCAAGACACTAATTCATTTCCGAGAATTATTACAAATAATCTTAACAGTCTTTAGATGAAATTGTAACTGATACGACTGTTGCGCGGAAAGCATTTTAACAGACTACCAGCTATTCATATTCGAGATATATAATGCGACATCGCAATATTTTTGTTTCAATCGCATGTCTGACAGAAGTCAGATAAGCCTGACAGCTCTGTAATATGGCGTGAATGTGGAAATGTGACAATATCCTGGGGACGTGTGCAACTGGTCCTGCCATCATGTAAGTCACATTCATCAACATCATCGTTACTACTATTACCGTCGTCATAATTACCGCCATTAATATCATCATTGTAATCATTATTTAAACCCAGACCTGCTGTTAATCCTCATCTTACCGTCAGTGTTTCTCGGGCATGCTAACCAATGGGTTTCATTGTGTTTCATTTGCCTGATGTTAATGGCAAATCAACCCATGGGAGAGGACCCGTCCATCTGTATTCCATAACCAGTTACCCATCTGCAGTGTGTAACTCAGTGGGTTAGGCCTCTGTGCCCGTGATGAGAAAGTTGGCAAGCTGAACCTGGGCACAATAGTCATAAGTCCGCTGGACCCTTCAACCCCCAAAAATGGCCCAAGGGTGCCGGATCAAGGGCCAGACTCTACAATTGGGCCCCAAGCTCTGATCTCAAAAGGTGTGTGTGTGCATATATATAAATATATGTGTGTGTGTGTGTGTGTGTGTATCTTGAAGAAGAGCATGATGGGATATGTGAAGTTCCAGTGTAGCTGTGCTCATGCAAATGGCAAATAAAGCTTCATTTTATTTCAGGGTTGTAGTGAACCTGGAGCCAAGCAGCAAGGCAATGGTTGCTAGTACAGCACGGGGCACGTGCAAACACATGAAACGGTATCTGAGCGGGGCATCTAAATCTCGTTCCTGAACTGTAGGAGAGAACTGGAATATTCAGTGGGAATCTCTGCAAAGCACACAAACAATCCACACATGCAGAGAGACAGAGACTGGGATCAGATCCACAACTCCAGAGGAGTGAGGTCACAGCACCACCTACTGTGAGGAGGAGGGAAACATTCCAGACAGTGTTGGGGCGTAACTACTGTAGTTAAATGTAACGGGGTTACGTGACTAAATTACAAAATAAATGTAATTGTAATCTGTTACAGTTACTGAGAAAATATATAATTAAAGTTACTAATCAGAATGCTGATGAGTGGAAAGGGGTTAACATCCAAATGTACTCAGTAAAAAAGCTTATATGTTGAATATAAAATTCATTTTATTGCTTTGCATCCTCTCGCGGTGCAGAAATCCCTTATTTTGCCATATTTCCAGACAACGTCGGTCAGCAAAGCCGGTGAGACTTTTCAGCTTTATTGCCCAGTTTAAAACATTTGTTAGAAAAGTAACCAAAAGTATTTAAATGTAATAAGTTATGTTACTTTGATGAAGTAAACAAAATGGTTACATTATATATTACATTTTGAATAGGGTAACTAGTAATCTGTAACCTATTACGTTTTGTAACCTATTAACCTTCCCAACACTGAGTACAGAACATATGTAAAGGGAATTCATTGATACAGCTGGACTACTGGAACCAAAGTCAGTACGTGTCCGTCAAACCCATCAGGTCAAACGGATTGTTTAGAGAACAGCTTTTTTTGGGTGCCCACTGGAAGATGATCTCAGTAACACTGACCTCTGCATGACATCTTGGCGAAAACAATCGCTTTTATTTTAATAGAACCCACGGGAATTGCAAAAGCATCCTCAATGAAAAGTAAAAAGAATAATAATTAAAAAGCAATTAGCTAAACACTATCATAGATGGTTTGTGTGAGAACATTTCATATAGCTAGATGTTTTTCCTCTTCCTTCATTCCTCAATTGGATCTCTTACCTCAAATATGATGTGTCACCTGACCCAGAATTTATTCTACGCTCGTGGGTGTTTTATTTATGCAAAAATGTTCTGAGGGCAGAATGGAAATGATTTATTCAGAAAGATAACCAATCGGATTGTAGAGAAGGTGGGTCCAAGCTACTAGAGGAGGCAGGACCAGGACAGCTGATTGGTCGGTCCCGCCTCCTCTAGTAGCTTGCACACACCTCTACAATCTGATTTGTTATCTCTCTGAACCAATCATTTTTCGTTCTGAGTAAAACTCCCATGAGTTTCTTCTACATATAGCTATATGCGCAGTTAATAAGTCTATAATCACATTGGCTCATGAGGCCGGGCTACTCACTGCAGCTGCTGGATGACAAGCTCTTCCTCGTTGAGGTACTTGAGCCTCTCCTCCTCCACCAGGAGGCGTTGCCTCTGCAGGGGATCCTCCTGCTTGCGGAGGGCATCAGTCACGCGTGAGCTGATCTCCTTCTCAGTGCGCTTCAGAAGAGACCTCACCAAGTCCTGATTCTGGAGCTGTGGAGAAAGAAGCTGGCACATCTCTGATGCTGTCTCCTGCATTACATCATCAGATACTCAACATTCGACGGAAACTCTGAACATCTAAAAGGAGTATTTAGACTGTTCAAAGGGGGCTACTTTTTCCGTCCCATGGCAAAATCTACTGAGAGGGACACCACCCTCAAAAACATATTTCTCGCTACTATCCTGCTAATTCGCCACCACTGAGGTCTAAGACGAGACACGACAGATTCTGGAACATTCATCTGTCTTCTGTTCAATGTCAAGACAGCTTGTGAAAGCCAGAGTCTCCTGTTCTGCAGTACACAACGCCACTAGACACGTGATTGCGTTGCAGTGATTAAGCTACAGTCCAGAATGTCCATACTCTTCAAGTACTGCTAACAAAACTCTAGAACTTGACAGCGATATTCGAATCAATGTTTCTTCCTGAGCATTCACTTAAAACGGGGGAATCTTATGGCTCCGGTGCACGTAAAAAGGCCCTGAAGTACTATTTTATATAGTAAACTCATTCAAAACACACCCAAAGCACACAATGGCTGACAGCAAGTAAATGTGGAGTTCCTCTGATGTTTTTGAGAGACTGACAATTTTCGAAAGGTACTCAAGGTACCAGTAGTTTAGATTGTTCTGAGAACTAAGGGGGCAATTTCAGTTAATTGTGCTCAAGGACTTAATGCATTTTCTGTCTAGTGGTCCTTCATGTAGGTTCTATACCGACACAGACCTGTCCATATCCATCTTGTTCTATTGCCTCTTGGATGAAAATTAGGATCAGGTTATGTGGTTCTCTTGGTCCTGTGACATTTTGGTGCTCCCCTTGCAGAAGTTGCCTGGCCAGGTGCCCTGGGATGAGTGTGACGGCGTGTTTGTGTGTGTTGCTGTGGGCTGCTCCCTGAATGCACCTGCCTGCCGTTGCCATGGATTAGTGCCCATATCCAAACAGCTAAAAGCAAATATTTGCCTGCCTGTGGCTGGCTGATTCATTCAGTTAAGTGCATCTGGCATCGGGTATAATACTGCTTTTGATGGTCAGCTGTGTATGTGTGTGTGTGAAAGCCAGACCACATGTCCCCACATGGTAATAAAAACCTGTTATTTTGATGTCTTGAGGACCATTTTTCAGTATCCACAACTGGAAACTCAATTTTATAAAATCTGTGACTGCAATCGAATAACAAAAATTCCCAAAAGGGAATTGTTTGGTTACTTGTGGTTATGGTTATGGTTATGATTATGGTTAGGCAGGGGTTAAGGTTGTGCAGAGAAAGCCTATTGCTCTATGTGGCACTCATCCTCACAGGCATGCGCTCCAGCCCGTGACATTGTCTCATTCTCCCACCCCTTCACGTCATGTCTGCATGAGACCAGCCGCTGAGCCATCATGTGACATCCCAAGGGGCACCGTTGAACCCAAGGTGGCCAAACGTTCCTAAGTCAGTACTCATTTCTGTTGGTTAGCCTGCCAACTATTACATTAAGCACCAGGTTCTAGATACATCGCATAAATAGCATTATTTTCCTTCCCCGTGACTGAATGTGACGCTCTTGTGCGTGCGTGCACGAGCACATGTGCATGACACATTCTGCTATAGCCCTCTCTACCTCCCTCATTAGCTCCCACTCTCTGTTACGGGGAATCAAATAGACAGATCTTCAGGCTAGACAACCGAGACTGGGAGGAGCAGGCCCGACATAGCCCAGCATAGAGATGGGAGGTGGGCACAAAAAACAGAAAACAGCCCCCCCCACCCCATGCAAGTGTAGATCAAATGGCTAAATGTCCACAGGCCCTCGTGCTGGTGGTAACAAGACCAGTCACCAGAAGGAGAGAGAGACAGCGAGAGATGACTGTGGGCCAGGCACCCAGCTTTAGCAGGGTAATTTGTAACAAACTCTTCTATCTCCCTGCCCGGTGCCTACACTTGACAGCAGCTGACCCTGACCAGCACAGCGCAGTTTCTCCCTCTGCTAGGTGTATTACATAATTCATGCCCCACATCCATTATTCACGGCCCCAAAAAGCACAGCCCGGGCTTCCGGACTCCATGGCTTAATTGCTCCACTGTCTTCCGGGTGCCGATTACCTTCCGAACCACAATGGGCTCTCCCGTAACTCTCAGAACGAGCCCTCCGCCCCTTCCTGACCTTGCAGGCTCTTACCCGGGATGCGATCAGGAATGCCGGGTTCGCTCTGTGACTCCCGCACCACATGGGCCCCTGTACACCGCAGAGTTCCCCTTTCTCAGAGAAGGGAGGCTTGCATCCGATAACCACCCAAGAGGCTTCCAGAGAGCAGAAGGTTTGTATCGCTACTCTATTAACATCACGGAAGATAAAAGTGATTCTTAATTAAAATCCCCGCGGCTCCGTAACCCAGTAACCCATCAGCCTTTCCGTTCTCATTTGCCCTACTTGACGCTGTCCCTCCTGGTTCATGTCTCTCGCAATCCAATAAAAATGTACTTTTTTTTTTTTTTTACCCGCAGGCATCGTTTTCATGTCGTCATGACAAACCTGTCATCACAGCTATGGCATGGGGGGACAAGCGGCCCATTCCGGACAGCCTCTCATTTATACATTTAGCCTTAAGGGCTCTGTACCTCGTGAGGGGGCTTTCGGTTAAATCTGCGGTCCGTGGTCGGACCAACGTGACTGAGTGCCGTTACCGAAGAAACCCTATGCTAATGTGTCCTTGGACAATACCTGTATTATTCCACCCCAGTTTATACCTTGCTGTTATTAATAGAGGCCCATGTTCTCATTTTCTATGTTAGCATGCCCAGGGGGGCTGGGCAGCCAGCTGACCTTGCACCCCCAGAGGTTTTTTTCTTCCTCCTCAGGAGTTTTTGGTTCCTCTCCTCCTTTCTTCCTTTCCTGCTTCCCCGTTTCACACATCATTTTGTATTTCGTACAAATGACGTAGTAATGGACTGTTACAAACTCTTGCCAAGTGCTTTAGGGACGACTCTGCTGTGAAAGGTGCTATATAAAAATAATAGAATTATTCCTGCGTATCTTTCATTATGTTCCGTGGGACAGGAGACGTCCGCGGGAGCGATCGCATATCTCGTGCGCCGGGTGAGTCTGCCATGCGGTGAGGGGTTACTGTGGTAGCGGGGCCACTGACCTGCATCTTGCGCAGCTGGGACAGCTGATCGCGCAGGTCGCTGGCATTCTGCTGCAGGTCGTGCAGGTGCAGTTGCATCTGCAGCCGGGTGACGGTCGTGGCCTGCGTGGCTCCGCTGGGTGGGGGCGGCATCAGGGCTAGGGGGGCTGATGGTGTCAGTGCTGAAACGAGAGGAGCCGCGGGGGTGGGGGGGGGGGGGGGTTGCAGTTAGTGGATAAGCATGGAGTCACACACACACAGACACAGCGAACCAGGCAGCGCATTTTAAAGAGTCCATTTCCTGTCTGCCTCGAGTGCTTAGTTATGCACACACAAGTACTGTGAAGGATCAGGACTGCAAAGGTACATGGAATCCCTTTCCCACTTGAACCTGGAGCCCCTCTCCCAGCTGGACCCACCCCCGGCTACTGCTAAATCCCAAATGACATTTCGCTACAGCTAATCGCACCATGCCGGAAAAGACCTCATTTCTCGTGAGCGACGAACAAAGCAAACCGTGATGGGAGATCAGCTACATCCTGGCCACGGTGCCAAAGCGGATGGCTGCCTCTCTTTTTTAAGCCGTCCGGCTGAAATGAAATGGAAACGGGCCCGTCTGCTCGGCCCGGACCCAAGACAAGAGCCCCCCCCCCCCCGGGGGCCAGAGGCAGCAACGCACAAGTTTCAATTTCAAAAAAGAGAAGCGATCAATCTGACGCAAATTTGGTTTCGGTAATAAAACTACACAGTTCATAAAATGCTCATAACATATGTAACAACTCAAGACCTGGGGATTAACAGGATAAATGAAAAGACGTCACCAGACCAAGGTGTGGTGACCACAATGCGGCCCCAAAGCTGGTGGGCCCAGGCAAGTGGGTGGGTGGGGGGTGGGGGAGGGCTATCAAAGAGGGGGTGCTATGGTAGGCAGCGATAGATAGATAGATAGATCCTTTATTGTCATTGCAAACATAAAACAAAGTCAGTTAGAAGCAAACCATTGCAAAATGTTGACTGTCCAACAGGGAGCTGGTAGGGAGCAAAAACATGGAGGACCTGAGGACCGGGTTGGGCAACACTGTCACAGAGGAAGTGGGTGGCACCAACGGGCTCATGTTCCCGTGTACCTTACGTGACATTTTTGAAAAAGCTTAGACCAAGAGGGTCGAGAGCAGAGAGGAGATGATAGATGGCCGAGCAAGAAAGAGATGTCAAGATAAAGGTAGAGAAGGAAGAACAAGAACAGAGGAGGTGGGAGAGCCATGCCCCCGCGACAGATTGACGCCCGTCGGCACCACGCACAGTGCGTCGGCACTTACTTCCTGTGGCCGAGCCGTCGCTGGTGGACTCGGTCTTCTCGCTGGAAGAGAAAGGGCAGGGCGGTGAGATTCCCAGTCCAGGCTGGGGGGGGCAGCCGGCCATCATGCAGAGGCGCAGCAGGCTGCATCTGCGGGTCAAGGTCCACAGGCCAGGGCTTCACTTGGGGCCACCTCAGCACCCGTCATCGCACGAGGAGGTGTGGAAGGGTTGGGGGACAGGGGGCGGGCGCGGAAATGGGGGGAGGAGCCTTACGTGCTGTCGCTGTCTGGCGGCCGAGTCAGGACGCTCTGGACCAGCCCCGTGAGGCTGGCTATCTGCTTCTCCATTGCCTCCATCCGCTCCCTGAGGGCGGAACCGAATCGACACAGGGCAGACGTGGGCGGGGCCACACACAAGTCAAAGGTTAAAGGTGATAAAATAATTGTATTTACACAATTATGTCCATATACACATACACAAAAATACCCCTAACTGCACTCCCCCGAAACCTCACCGTGTCTCCGTCTCATTTCCAGCCAAAGGCGAGTTGTAGCCCATTGTCCCCCGACCGCCGTCCCCTCCCAGGCCCCCGGGGCCACACAACGGGTCAGAGCTGGAGCCCGGACGGGACTTTGGGCTCTCCACGAAGACGGAGGAGGAGTCCTTGCGGAACGTCTGCCGCACTGGTGAGGCCCGGCTGGGGGGCCCTGAGTACGAATCCCGTTCACCGCGTAGCTGCATCTCGGGCATCTTCTGTGGCGATGAGGGGCCCAAGCGGAATCCCGTGCCCAGCGTGGAAGAGTAGGAGTCGGGGTAGAGGGGACCGCCGGGCTTGTAAAGGGCATCCTCCAGCTCCCCCTGCAGGGCAGCGGCGGAATAGGTGCTAAGCGAGCGCACAGAACCACGCCGGTATAGCCCCCCGGCAACAGGGAAGCCAAAGGGGTCGCCGATGGCGGCCAGCGACTGTGTGGAGGCAATGCTGAGCCGGCCCTCATGCACCAGGCCGTAGGGGTCGGCGTACAGGCCCTCGCTCTTCAGCAGCGCCACGCTTTTCCCTGACACCTCCTCATCTGGTTTGACGTCCCGTCGCTCCAAGATGGCACTGGGTGACGGTGAAAGGCCCGAGCCGGGCGGGTGCATCATGCCGTGGTGGTGGCCATGCGGCGGGGGCGGCTGCAGCTGAGGGTGTCCCGGCCCAGCGAAGGACGGGGGGCGGCCACCAGCATAGGAGAGGCGGGAACGAGAAGGAGAGCCGGACGTGGGCGATGCGGATGACGGCAGGCTGGCCAGGCGGCGTGTTGGGGAGGACTCCCGCGAGGCGTACACCATTTCCCTCTGAAACAATGCACAGCTGGAGGTTACCACAGAAACACTCTACAGGGGGACAATGAGCTGGCTTAACATGTAATTTCTGGTTCAGTGTCGTGACTAGCGCCCCCTGCAGGTTGGGAGTGAAAAGTATCACGACACTCAGAACCAAACCCATTCACACTACAAAAATGTGACAGCACACATATATTCTCCATTCTCAAGAGTGAAAAATACAATTCAATAAGTGACCCCCAGCTGTACACCCTACTCCTCGTCGTTGGGATTTCTGCACCCCATTAACTGCCGGGTATCTTTTTTCTCCACATTGCCCTTGGCTTCTCCTTTCCATCTCTCTTAATGCCATCGCCATCATCGTTGTCATCAGTTCGTCCACCCCCTACAGCCAGCCCCCTGTAATCCATCACCTTCAGAACTCTCGTTTTCTCACTTTCCCATCTCATCCCCTCGTCTCGCTTGCGGGCACACAGGCACCGCTCCGAACAATTTGTCTTTCCGGGACCAGAAACTGAAACTCTGAAGATCTCTATCTTAACTCCGGAGGATAGTGGGTGTAACGGGGGCCGCTCTTAATAAGGTGCCTTTAAATAGTAGCATGGCACACTAAACTAGCCCGTTCAGGTTTCTTACTTTTAAGTAATATAACGACAATCACTGTGCTGCTGCTGACCTCTTTTAACGAATCCTCCCATTCGTTAACGTCTCGCGCATGCACCGGCTGCGATTAACCAACTTTTAAGGTATTATATGCGTATACGAATCCTAAACATAACGTATAATTTGGGGATATAATCCTTATCTTTAATCAAATGGACTTTGAAGTAAGAAATGGATTTTTCTAGAAATCTTTCAGGATATCGGGTACTTTAATGCATGTGTTTTCTGATGAGAACAATGTTTATTATCTCACTGGCCTCTCACTGGCCCATGGCAAACCCTCCCCTTATGAAATAGAGGGCTGGACTGCCCCCCCACGTTTCCCTCCCTTGTCCTCGCTCAATCTGTCACACCAACCAACTCCAAATTATCCCCGCTTAACGTGTAGCATGTAACAAAAATGGACCCCGACAGAAACAGCCAAGGGAGCGCATACCAGTAAAGGACGGAACATGCCAAATGCACTTTGACAAGGTTTAATTTGCCACCTGCCCCGCGGAGGGCGCTGTGCTGGTTAGCATGCAGAGTTCGACTGAACCATGCAGCAATGCTTGCTGGGCTCTTGGATTAGGTACCAGCAGGTAAGCACATTGACTGGAAGAAGGTGCAAAAGCTGGGCCAAAACACTTCAGATTTCTGTCCAGAAATGTTACATTTAAATATTTTTTGTCATGAAAATAAAGAATTCGTCTAACTCTTTTTTCCAACCTATGCCTTGTCCTTATTACTTTCAAAAACTGAGTTGAAATTAAAGTCAAGATTTCAATAGTTTGAAAAAAAAAAGTCAATTTCACCCTCAGTTCTCTTTCAGCTTTCTCTCAGAAGCCGGCAAAACACTACTAACCTAGGGTATAAAACAGCAAAGTGTCACAAACTAAAGTTTTTCAGGAAACCCATACTAAGCTCCCACAATAAACGGCAAAAACGTACCGTGAAAATGAAAGTGAGGTCCCCACTCATTGGTTCAGGGGGTACCCCAGCAGGCATATCTCAGAAATCATTACAGATAATGATTTTTTAAAATTCCATCTTTAATTGGTGTCAAATAATGTATTCATTCTAATTTGTCCCAAATTTCAATTTTTTACCTGTCCATTCCTACTTGCATTGGGGTGAGTCATTGAATAAGAACGCCCCCCCCCTCTTTGATACAAGAGATTTTTATTTTCGCTCGGCTGAACTACAAAAGTCAGGTATACGCAGGCCTGACGGAGGATTCAGATTGGAGCAGCTTACACATAATATCCATTGAGCTGTTAAAAAGGGAAGAGTTAATTTCCCAAATCAGGATCCATGTTCAACAGTGACAGGGCGGGGGGTGGGGGGGTTGTGAGAGATCCACAGGACAAAACACGCCGTGTCGGAAACAAGCCAATGGGGAACCGAGAGAGGAACCAGCACAGGCCCCAATGAGCGATACAGTCCTCACAAACCCGGCACCCTCCCTATCCTCAGGAACCACGGTCACGCTTCACAGATCTCATCCAGGGTGAGTCATACAGCTTGACAAACTCTCAGAAAGAGTAAAGGCTTGGAAATTGTGCTGAATATGGAAATTTACTGAATCGAAGCCTGAAATTCACTGAATCAAAGCCGTATATGCAAATTTACTGATTCAAAGTAAAATGAGCGCCCCCCTCAGGTAAAGCTTGGCAGTAACATAATATTTATTGTGTGCTGTTATTGGATATGGACATTATCCAGGGAGCTGAGACGAAGACTGGACTCCTTCGGTACTGTGTCTCTTCGGAGAATCCTCAGGTACCGCTGGTTTGACGAGCGGTTGCTATGAGGCACATTACCTGCATTGCGAGGGAGCGTCAGTTACGGCACTACGGCCATGTGGTACGTTTCCCTGAGGGTGATCCAGCTCGCAGGATCCTCATTGCTGAGGACCCGAGCAGCTGGACCAGGCCAAGGGGACGCCCACGTAACACCTGGCTACGGCAGATGGATGGCCATTTCCGGAGGGTGGGATTGGACTGCATGCTGGCCTGGGAGGGGGGTGTCGCCAACCAGGATCCTGAGGTGTTTTACCATGTGGTGGGTGCAGCAACATGCTGTACCAGTGCATGTTCCCCAACCTGACCTGACCTTCGCTGCCATTTAACCACTGATCAGCAAACCTGTCCCACCCTGATTTGGAAAACAAGTCGATCATAGTTAACCATCTGGTTGGTGACAGGCCGCCAGCCAGAGGTGGGGCAGTGAGGTTTGAAGTCCTCTCACCCTGAGGTCACCGTTGGCCAGGTGGGCGGCAGGATACGAGGCGTAGATGGGCTCCTTGCGGTAGATTTTGATGACACTGCGGTCCTGGATGTCTCGCACATCCTCCAGTTCGTAGAAGACGTTGCGTGCCTCATCCTTGATGAGGATGGCCGTGTTGGGTGACTTGAGCATGCCTGCTGTCAGCTTCTGGGGGAACATGTGCAGGATGAGCGCATGCAGCGTGTCCAGGCTGCCCAGCTCGTGCGTGATGTGCACACGCCGCGTCTCGTCACCGAACTGCAGGAAGAGCACGCCTGCAGGAAGAGGAGAGAGTCGTCAGTATACAGTGCAGCCATAAAGACGCACGCGGCAGAGGGGAATGGCATCTGTGCCCTTCCCTGCTTCCTTGGGACTCATGACTGTTTCGGGCTTATTATGGGATGTTTTATGGTCCTTCACTGAGCGTTTTGACCCTGGATTTATGAGCCCATTCACATCAAATCTGTACTAAAACCCTGAATAACCTCTTCATGCCAACTATGATAAACTACACCCTATATTTAACATTGTGGATAGAAACATTGTCTGAATAGGGGAGACTGAGGGTAGGGGTGTTTAACCCGCACCGCTGCGGGTATCGATTGCTTTTCCCTGATAGACTCGATTGCTTTCCCCTGTCATTCTGACGGACCTGGGGAGCGTAGCTTCGTCTGGCTGGCGGAGCGTGACAACGGCAGGCTCTGCCTGAAGCGGTTCATGCGACTGAATCCCAGGGGGATGTCGGCCTCCGACATGGTTTCCAGCGACTCGGCCGAGGCGAAGGACAGCTTGGCGGCCTGGTCGGCCAGGCCTGACTGGGTAGACTGGGAGTGGCGTGGGCTACGGCTCTGGAAGAGCAAGAGAAAGACAGGAAGCTGAATGGACGTCACACGGAGGATGAATGGGATCAAACACCATGGAGACCTCAGTTACCGTGAGCACACACTGACTGCTGGGAAATACAGGTGAGATATGGGGGATGGTTTCAATGCCATCAACTAGACAGTGAGGCTTAAAAACTAAACAAACGGACCCCCCCCAGCCTAAGGCTGAATCTTCTAAAAGAAACTTTCTCCTCTCTGCATTGGAATCCTAATAACCATCTATCCATCCATCCATCCATCCATGTTCTGTAACCGCTTAACCTACACAGGGTCGTGGGGGGGGGGTCCAGAGCCCATCCCTGAGGCTACGAGCACAAGGCCGGGAACAACCCTAGACGGGCCACCAACCCATGGTAGGGCACACTCACACACCATTCACTCACACATGCACATCTATGGGCAATTTGGTAACTCCGTTCAGCCTCAGCATGTTTTTGAACTGTGGGGGGAAGCCGGAGTACCCGGAGGAAACCCCACGACGACTTGGGGAGAACATACAAACTCCACACACATGGAACCCTGAAGGAGACTTGAACCCTGGCATGACACTGTGCTGCCCCGGAATCATAACACTGTAACCGAAAATTCATTATTGCATATTGCGGTCTCTTGTGTGTTTTTTAATTTCAATGATATTTTTCTGTCTAGGTAATTTTCATGTCTTAGTACGTCACATTTAAATATCTTTCATATTTCTATTTATCACTTTCTTGCAGTTTCTTTCACGACCAACCAGATTATAATTTAGAATATAGACCATACAGCTGAAGATGACAGTGGAGATACTTTGACCTTGATTTGAAATGGCCAAGGCGAAGATCACAAATATCATGAGCTTGTCTTCTCAGAATGACTGGTGTTTTTATAGTGCCTGACATGATTTTACGAGCACCCTAAGCGTTAAAAATCAGTCAGGCTGCAAAATTTGGGGGTGGGGGCAATCACCAGGAGAGAGGGTGTGAGACCACTGAGGACCTTCCTGCCTGCCGGGGTCACTCGTAATTAACGCACTCCCAGACTCCTGCTACCGGCTGCTTTCCCCTTCCGAGACCCCGGTAATGAGGCCCCTGTCAGCAGCAGGGCGACCGCTCAAAGCCTGGGGGGGGGGCATCGCTTGCCACTCTCCCTTCTAAAATGTCGCAAAATTGCTGCAATCTCTCAGTAAATCCTGCTTTTTTCCCCTGGTTAATAGCCCATAAAACAGCCTTTCTCCGAATCACCTTGGAGACCCATCGCTGCACAGAAGAGTGGGCCTCAAGCGGGCGGGGCCGGATCCACGGCCGTCCGCCATCATGAGCCTCCTTCAAGTCCATGCTACATCTGGCTCAGTCCTCGTTACATCAGGCTTTGTTTGTCAACATCCTGAACCCAATGGCAAACACCGCCCCAGCCAGGGAACCAACAGACCATAATCCTTCATTTATACTTCACAACCTGCTCAGGGCCACAGGTGCTGGAGTCTAAACACTCTTCCCCCAATTACCAGGACTGCTGGGAGGATAGGGAAGAAATTCATGGACCTAGACACTAGTGGGCGCTCATGAGCATGTAAGCATGGATGATAATAACTATGGATATGAACAGAGGGGCTCATTTTTAGCCCATTCCTGGCATGTTGGGAGGGTTTTCCCGATGGCCTGGCACTGGGGGGTCCACAGTGGTGACAATGCAGATGGGAGGTGTCCAAATGGAGCGGCGTGTTTTCACTCGGAGACAAAGAAGCAATCATGCGTGGGAGGGCGGTATCCAAACAGTTTGTTTTGATTTAAATGCAATTACGTGTTTAAGTGTAATTTCCCATGGACACAAGGGGCTGTCGAGGCTGTTCTCCGTGACCGTGTTCATTCCGGGGGTTTTAGCGAACGGCAAACAGCTTGGAAGAGAATGAGGCACATTTAATTCTCGAGTGCCAGAAGTACAGCAATCGGGGGCCCTCTCGAAAGTGTACAACATTCTACGATGACAATATGTTCACATGCGACAAGGTGTTGGGTAATTAATCGCAGCTGGGTTTTACAAAAACAGAATGACGACTCCATCCACCACAGGATCAGGGAGACAGAACTGACCGAAAAGCTCTATGTAGGTCACCTAGAAATAAAATCATCATTCTTTCCAGCATTCATTATGGCTTATCCTGAGCAGGATCATGGGGGAGGGCTGGAGACAGGACAAAAAGCTGGGGTACACCCTGCACGGGATGCCAGTCCATCACAGGGAGCAAAAATGTACACACAACAGGAAATTTAAAAGACAGCAATTAGCCTAACTGGCTGTCTGTGGGCTGCTGGAGGATCCAGTGGAAAAACACTCAGCAAATGTTCAGTTCACGCACACGGAGCAAAGGTGAACCTCAAACCCACAAACCTGGAGGCGTGAGGCGACACACTA
This sequence comes from Mormyrus iriodes, assembly GCA_011763525.2. NCBI lineage: Eukaryota > Metazoa > Chordata > Actinopteri > Osteoglossiformes > Mormyridae > Mormyrus > Mormyrus iriodes. The sequence continues at coordinate 12,687,940 of JAAGVU020000044.1, read as the reverse complement.
AGATGAAATACAACTGTAATAAATGCTACATAAGGGGCTGCACTAAGCATCACCACCACAGGAGTAATAAAAGAGCACTTTCGAAGAAAATGTCCATATAGAGGCTCAATAGCCTGCACAGACCCCCAGGGCTGTTTCTGGCATCTGACCAGGTATGGAGAACAGCGACTTCTGTCTGCGGTTCAGAAAAAGATTTATGGCCGAACCACTCCATCCCTTCCCCCCACCCCTCCGAACCCGAATCATGGGAAGGGCCGCTTTGATGAATCACCAGGGGCGCTAAAGGTGACGGGCCTCAGCCTGTGATCAGTTAGACCCAAAATCAAAGAGCCCGCTTGCCCTCACAGAGCTGGACGCTACAGTCCGGGGGCATCTCTGTAACAACCTGGCACTTACCGACAAGACAGGCAGCACACAACCGCAATATCTAGCAGGACTGTAAAGGGGAGGGGATGCAGGGGAAAACCACAGGCCCCAAAAAGGCAGAGTCTCTCCACCCTCCCCGGATGGCATTTCACCAAAAGGACAGCACCTTCCGTGGACTTGCCACACATCGCTGGCTGCACCGGATCGCCTTCCTCATGAAAGGGGGTGGGGCTCTGCACCACTGGCGCGGGTATCAAGCACAAGAGTACAGATGCAATTTCAAAACCTGTTACCCTGGCAACCCTGCACTAACAACACAACAATCACCAGTTTACTTAGTTAGGCAGCCAAAAACCTCTGGCATGCTTCTGCATCAGACTTCCATAGCCCCAGAGTGGTACACCCATATTTTTGGCACCATTTACAATCTTGATTCATTACAAGGACCCGTCGGCGAGTCAGAATTACATCAGCAAAAATGGCCAAGCTACATCGCTGCTTGTCTTCCTTGGCCACAGAACGCGATAACGCGGGCGGGCTATCTGCTGGAACCGCCCATGCCAGAATCCTCCAGAAAAGGGACGTCTGCAAGCAAAAGACACAGCTTGTCCCAAACCTCCTTCTTTGCAGAAATTTGCAGCATCTGCGATTGCTCTCCATCTCTCTCTCTGCGCTTTCTCTGCAGATTTGTTGCTCCAACACGGCCGATTAATGCGACGCACCCTCCAGCGCACCCACACACAAACAGAGCTGTGCAAAGCTCCCCGAAAACGTACCTCACATGACACATTACTGATTGCTAACTCAATATAATAATGTTATTAAATGCACTCGCTATCGTTTCAGAGGTCCAGAGTGGACTGGGATTTAGAATCGGCCCTGGGCGTTTGCCCAAGACATACATAGTCACGATCGGCCCAATCATTTAATTTTGCAAGCCCGCAAACCCATCAGGAAAATGTTCGGTATACCAGAAGGTCCACGATCTGCCACAGAGCGAACAGACGGATGGACAGATGGATGGATGGATGGACGGATGGATGGATTGTCTTAAACTGTAGCAGAAAGCATGATAAAGAATAACTATGCTTTTCAGTGGTGGTTTGGGAGGGGTTAGCACCACAGAGACCCTCGCGATACTCACACACTCCCTGGTTTAACCGAGATCAGCTGCACAACAACAGACTCCCTACACACTGGTTGAAAATGGTAAGTCTGTATCATACTGCCCTCCTTTGCACTGAAGCTGAAAGCAGAAAATTAAATAAGCCTGAAACATTGAAGAGTTGGTTGTACAGTGGCCTCTCACTTCCGGCCCAGCGTTTGGAGCATGAATGGGCGATTTGGACAACCCAGTCCCTTCCTCCAGGTACAGCTGACCTTTCTACATCGCAGGGGTTGGGGGTGCAGGCCCCCTACGATCTGAAAAACTATGTAAAATTTTTTGGGCCTCTTGGCGAGTGACGCGAGCATGAGAGCAGAAAAGATACGAATAACATGAAACAGACGTATGACTGCAAGGTGTCACGAGAGAAGGTGCCATAAACAAGCTTGGTGTCCTCCAGACCAGCATTGTATTTATGTTTTATGCATTTACTAAACTTTTTGTGTGTGCAGCTTGTGCAAAACTCCCAAAAACTCTCAAAAACGTTCCCATGTAAATTCTTATGCCAAGCCCCGTGATACATTTCGAAACTGTGATGGGGAAAATAGTGACGCAAAAGGGTCGATCTCTCTCTGGTTTTCTCCTGCAGTCTAACAACATGTGGTTAGGTGAACTGAAAAAAACACACAAATTTCCTGTTGTGTGCACTATGACTGGCATCCTCTCCAGTGTGCTCCCAGCCTAGTGCCCCGCGATAACTGGGAACGAATGCAGGCTCCTTATAACTCTGTGCTATGAAAGATGGATATTAAAAATGCATGTATAATCTAAGGGATTCCCATGCCAGGATTACATTAAATAGACCTTGTTTTATTAGCATGTCCCCAGATTAATCCCTACCAGGCTTTTTACATCATTTCTGTGGAAAACATTGTAATGCACGGTCCCTGAACTGTACACAGCAATATGGTGAAATTACAGTGCAGTTACAGTGGTTTGCAAAAATCAGTAATTATGTCTCGGCGGATACGATTCACAGCAGATGTGTGCGGCCGCAGCCACGGCGGGGTTCGCGAGCGACACGATCCTCATTCCCACATAAGCATTTCATGATCTCGTATAATAAAGACCCTTTCTAATGATCTCACTTAAAACTTTGACGACACCACTGTCACAAGGTGGCCGGAAACACGAACACAAGAAGCTGGCACATCGAAGGCAGGTGACTCAATGATATTGTGAAAACACAGACAAACATAATCGCGGCTTTCAAAAAGCCAACAAGCCGGACCCCCTGCAAAAGAGAACAATCGGTGTCAGTCATCACTGAAGAGCACTGCCATCAGCCACAAGCCAGCATTACCGAGATAAGTGGCTGGGCGCACAGATAGTGGGACGTTCCCATAATGCACTGGGGCTTTTTGCGCATACCACGCCTCCGCTCGGCTGCACCAGCACAAAACATCAGCCCATTAGGGATGAAGGTAATGACATGTCAAGGAAAGGGGAGAGAGTGAAACAGAGAGACAGAGAGAAGTGGCTGTAACACTGATGTCTTTTTAAAATCCGATTCAGTATGTTATATACAGCATCTGGGCTAGAGTCTCTTATATTCCCATTTATGAGTCTCCTGGTAGCGCTGAGGAAACGGTTAAACACAGCACAAGGTGCCTAGTTAATATGCGGGGAATATTCTGTTAAAGCAACAGGTCTGCCAGAATGCAATAGTGTGTATCGTCAGAAGCAATGGTCTGAACACAGCTAGAAGGCTCCGATGATAAGTTCTTCCCTCCAGCCACCTCTCTCCTTTTTTCTCCTCGTTGCGTGATCACCTACAGGTTTCTGTCCAATTCCATCTCGTCTCTAAAGCTCCCCTCTTCTCTTAAGCATCCCACCCATTCTATGGCTACACCATCACTGGATCTCCGCCACAGGCCCAAGGACACAATAGCACTCCCACTGCAGAAATGTCATGCAACAAAAAGACTCCCCCCGTCATCTTTTCAGTCGCTGTTTGTTCCCAGAGCGATGTCATCTTGTGTATTGTTTCAAGGGAGCTGGGGAGTAAATCACCATGGGAAAAGAAAGAAATAAAGAAAAATCTCAGCCTTTTGAAAGTTCCCTCTCCATTTTCCTTTTGTTGCTAAGCCGTCATGGGCCCCATGCCTGTCTTAATGCAAGGAATTAATAACGGCTATCATGAATCATCCCACGCCTGTGGGGTAGATAAAACGTTGTCATCGATTAGGCCCTCAAGGAAGACGATTTCTAGCTCCCTGATGGCAGCTGTAAATCGAAGTGCTTGTATACGCACCTTCTGCACATCAACGGGGAAAAAGGCCTTGCTATACCTAGGTGTCAGTCTCACCTGTACTGCCTACTTGCCCCTTCTGAATGAGGATGGACAGTGGCGGTAAAGTATGAGCTAGACTCATGTTTCTCTCAGACCGGTCCTCAGCAGAAAAACCATCTGGGGGTCCTTGGGCAACGTTTCTCAACCCAGTTCTAGGGGATCTCAAGTCAGTCCATGCTTTTGCTCTGTCCCAGCTCCCAGCACACCTGAACCAAATGATCAAGCAATCAAGAACCGCAAATACCTGGTTTTGTTTCGACCAACCAGTTGAGTACTCTGTGATAGTGACTCTTCATATTCAACTGGGTACAGGTATTCTGGGAGCTCGGGCGGAGCAAAAACGTGGACCGTCTGAGGGTCCATGAGGAGCGGGTTGAGAAACACTCAAATGTACAGCAGAGGCACCTTCGGGGAAGTTAGGATGTTTCAAAGGGCCGCTGAGTGACAGGGACCCTAAAAACTTTGTAAGATAATTGGATTGGTCTGGGCTGGGGGCCAAATATGATATGCATTCATGGGGCCCAAAACTTCCAGTGGCCCCCCTGGGTATGAGGTAACAGTGCCACCCACACACAGCAGCTGCAGGCGTTGCCTTGCACGCACCCACCGCTGCACAGCTTAGCATGGGGAGCTGGGGTACCGTCTTCCATTAATAATGGGGGAAAAGGAGAGGTTTGCTTGTTAGCACAGGGGCCCCACAGGGCTTTGGTGGGATTACGAGGACTGCAGCGTCTCCCAGGAAGCTGCATTGTTTAACAGCCTGAAGAGACCCGGGAGCTCCGGTAAGCAGCAGGAAGCGCGGCGCACGCCTCGACTCGCGACAAAAAGTCTGAGCCCCTGGAGTCTCTGGACAAAGTTCTTCACCTGAATTGTTCTGAGGGAGACTGTGTGAAGTATGCTTTTACTAATTGTAAAATTGCAAGCTTTCACGACACCTTTGGATAAAATGATCTGCTTATCAGCTAGAATAAATGATCCCACAAAAACAGAATGACAGATTCATTAGCGCTCACTTTACCCACAATGCACTGCATCCCTTAGTTGATATTCATCCAAAGTGTTGTGGGTTTGATTCCAGCCCCTAGCTCTGTGTGTGGGGTTTGCAGACACACAGTACTAGATGTGCAGCATAAAAGATTAATCGATGGATAGCTTTCACTAATATATGCATAATAGGTCTTACTGAGACAAGTCACATTAAGTGACTGTTTTTTAGCTACAACCACAGGGGCCCTAAGGTCACATAGGGCACTTAACCCAGTGCACAGTGTACTATGCTGGAACGCTATGTATTTCTGACTGAATCTGCCCTGACAACATCCAAAACAATGGGTATTCTGAGTGGGAGGGGCTTAAAACTCTCCCCTATTGATGCTGATTGGATATTAGTCTCCAGCTGACAGATGAATATTTATAGAAATGGAAGCGTAGGAATCAGATATGCAAATTCAACGAGCACTTCAAAATCAAGCCCGCAGACAGAGAACAAACAATTTTTTTAAGAAGGATGGGGGGAAAATTACTCTCTTTATCTGACTTCATAATGCTATTTCATAGGGTCCTGCTCTAGGGAATGATTTCGACTAAGACTGAAGGAAATATGAAAGGGGTTTTCAAGCCTAAAATGCATTGTTTAAAAAGGTTTTTAAAAGGAAACAGCACTCAGAGCAGATGCCCACAGATGTATCCACAGGAAAATCTATGGCATTCTGAACAGAAATGATCTCCCCAAAATATGCATGGGACATCGATGGTCAGCTGAGGTTATGAGTTCCACAAACACTGCTTTTCATGTCACATCCATCCACACCTGCTGCATGGTTTTGAAGATGTTTTCACCATGTTTCCACATATCAATGTGCTTAACTATTACAGCTTCAGACAAATCCAACTGCACATGCATTTTCCAATATTTTCCAATATTATAAATGTAATACCTATTATACTTATTTAAAGGTAAACCTTTTAACTGATGACATCTTGGTATAACGAAGAAGTGCCCCTACAATGTTCATTTTGCAACAAAGATTGAAAGTTGTATGAAACTGAGGGCATGGTCTAAGAAGCATAAATATGAAATCCAACTGAATCAAACTGCAGGGAATTTTTGTTTTTTAAAGGGGAAGACTTGGTTGTGATAACAATTAGTAGAGTTTATAGATGGTAGATGCAATCCACATTTCAGTCACCAGATGTTTAAAGGATCGCCCCTTTAAGAAGGATGTCCTTTGAGAGACGTAACACACATGCGACAGCCCTGCTGCAGTCTGCCGCTGGGCCGCAGCCCAGATTGCACACCTCACCATGCGGCAAGGGAGCCCAGAGTTGCAGGGGCTGCGACAGACTTGTCAATGGAAACCAGACTGACACCAGACTGCTAGCGGACGATACATCCTCACCACAGTGCCGCGAGAGCTGTGGCTATTAACTCAGACAGGACAATCTGGGCCAGCACTGCTGGGCTCTCAATCCTTACTAAACAGCTAATTTGGCCGTTAGCACTTAGTCCAACTTATCTTAACTGTCCTTAGTGTGCAGTGACAGAATGTTCTGGAAACACCAGTGTCCAAGAAGTGGGTTCAGGGCTGTGCTGGACAGTACATGGTAGGGGCTATGTGGTATCTATGGCTGTAAACTGGTATTTGTGGCTGAAACCATCGAAGAACTCACTGTGGTTAGTCGTCATTTTTCCAAACTCTTACAGTCGACAGAAAACTTCAACAAGACCGCACCACCATCTCTGAAAGCAACTTTGTACTGAAAAGCATGGGATCAGACCCCAGCTCACTGATGGCCGTGTGGCTGTACTCACTTCCACATGTGGAAGATCTTCAAATCCCCAAAAAGAAGACAGCTTAATCTCTTGAAGAATAGTATAGGCCAGTGTTTCCCAAATCAGTCCTCGCGGACTCCTAGCCAGTACACGTTTTTTCTCCCTCCCAGCACCCCGCCAGACAATCCATATTTTTGGGAGCAAAAACATGGACTGTGTGTGGGTCCCCGAGGACCGAATTGGGAAACACTTGTATAAGTAATACAGGCAAAGGGACCTCTCGGAGATCAACATCTCGCACATAGACTAAACACCACAGAGAACAGATCTCACAACAACTCAGCTCTAAAGACATTCCACAGCCCATGGAGGCATGACACGCAACACTGGTGTCGGCTTTTCAAGAGACCAAATAAGTTGACTGGGGAAATATGTCACTCTTTGGGTAAAAAGTGCATTCTCCCACCACAGATGCCCACCTCAGAAGCCAGCCGAAAACAACCAGCTTCAAATGCTGGATGTGGAAGTGATGAGCACAAACAGACAGATACAGGTGTGGGCACAGAGACACACAAACATATAGACAAAAACCCAGAATTCTGGCACTTACAGCACTGACCTTAAAACTCCAGTAGTTTGGCTGGGGAGAGAGGGAGAGGGAAGAAGAGAGAGACTGTTAGATTTTCACATCTACGTCTGACAATAGCCTTCAATTAAATCAGAGAGACAGAAATGGAGACAGATGAAAAGAAAATGCTAGAACTAGTGGGGGGGGGGCAGAGAATAGAGCAAGAGCTTCATTGAGTTTAAAGTCAGATTCAGTTGGTCCACCTCACCAGCTAACATTATCAAGCTTTTTGGGATGGAGCCAGGATGGCGTGGAGAATACTAACTACCCCCCCCCCCACCACCACCACCACTACCCCAAAGCGACAGCACGTTTACAAGATTTGCGTCGCGCAGCTGGGAGCGCACACAGTTTAGGGCCATCATTCTTCATTCATAATTACTGTAGTTATTACCATGGCAATGGTGCCCGGTACACACTGCAGTCTCTGAACCACTGTTTCTCAACTGGTGGAGTCCATTTTCAGTCGGTTGTGGAATGTGTGGTTAAAACACACACATATACATATATATATATATATATAGTGTGTGTGTGTGTGAATTTTTTTTACCCCCCCACCCTCAGCAACTTTTATGCACGACATGTAAAAATTTTGTATTGTGATTTGGTGACCAAGGAAAAAATGTTGGTCCTGAGGCTACGCCAGTTGACAATCACTGCTCTTGTCCCACTTTCCAAATCACACCCAAATTGAACAATCTTCCAAACCCCTTTATTTTGAGCAGACTCTTCGACAGTTGACTCACAAGTCGAATCACTCAGCTCTCAGTTTATGAAACGTTACCGCATTTCCTGGACGTCCCCATCACATGTGCTTCCTCACGTTAACACACATGCCGATCTTGACATGGGCCATCCAACAATCAAAGCATCACTTGGGGCACGACGAAGTGAAGTAAAACTGGAGACGTGTAACAATAAGAGTAAAGGTTGCCCAGGTTAACCTTGGCTTCATTCTTTCACTATAAATCTTCTTCTGGCTACCAAAGGTCCTGCTGGGGACTGGTAGAGTGTACAGTCTTTCCAAGCCTATTGTGTGGGGCGGAAAAAATGAAATCAGATTTTCGGAAAACAATTTTCCGGATCTGTTTTGATCCCTATGCTTATTTCAGATTTTTTTCAGGTCCAATATGCCTACTTATCTCCACGAGTCTGGCATGACAATACGCAAACTCTAGGAGGCACTACACCTCTAAACTATCAACACCATCAGCTAAATAACCGGAGGCAGTTCAGACTGAGAGATGAGTTGAACCCTACAGCATTTGAAAAGAATGCAACGTCACCCTGTAAACCATACCTAAACAAACGTCCAACCCAGTGCAAGGCAACAATGCTACCCACTGAGTCCCTCAGTTCATCTGGGTCTTATTTCACCTTACACAAGTGAAACAAAGGCTTTTACATGGGGGTCACAGTGCTACATTTCACAACAATGACATCCAAGCGAGGTAAAAACAGGCTTATGCAAACACAAGAGGACCTCTTAGCATACGCTCGACAGAGAGCCCCGCAGATACAAATTTCCAGGACCGTCATATGCAATAAAAGATTTTATAATGAACAGTATGTACTCATTAATAAAGGATGCTCAGCTTATTAAGCTTTTAACAAAGGTTACCTAGGATACCAACCAACGTTTCCTCGCGTGTGTCAGCTTTGGAGAAACAGATTTGGCGGGCACGATTCCAGAGTCAAGCAAGAACTTAGGAACTGTGATGAATGTTCAGCGCAGTGGGAAATATATTTAAATACTGTTTCTAAACTTTTCCTTGCGCTTCATAGAAAAAAATGAAACCTTTCATGTGTGTCTTAAGTGAAATGCAGAGAGGGGGAAAAAAAAATTCAAAAACGCCTCACAGGTCTGTTTGTGAAGAACCTGGTCACACATATTTTTATTAATGACAACACTGTCAAACATGTGGATAAACAGGTATAATTAATTAAAGTGTACTACCAACACTGTAACAGAATTTACTGACTGAGAGAGCCTCCGTCACAGAAACAATTCAAACTTGACTACCGTTAAAACGGATAAATTATCCTCATTACAGCCGCAGTATGGCAGCAATTCTTCACCCTGCTCGGTCTGTGACGTTAACGTAGGCGAATGTTTCCTACATTTGAACAAACAAACAGCGATAATATAATGCAGCATATAAAGTAGCAAGATAAACACTATTAAGTGATAAATTTGAGGAGTGGACAGGAGTGTTTTTTTGAATAAGAAGACATGGTTCCACTGGATTTCGTTGTCTACAGGTATAATTTATCCGGGTTTTTCCACAACCAACCATGTGCCAAGTGGCCATAGTTCACCACAGCTAGCTGTTGAAATCGACTCTGACGTCATCCACCCCATTATGTTGGCACTTTAAATACGACCACCTTAAGATCACCTACAACTTTACCGAGAGTTAATAGAAATTAAACACTTTTCAGCTTAACCGCACCTGAAAAATAATCCTAGCAGAGTCAGGTTTTGTGGCTGACACAGACTAACATGGGATAGTCAGTCTAGACACAGGCCAGTAAAATTTCTATATTCGAATGATAACATATCCTGAAGTATTAAAGAAGAATCGATACGTGTGCGCAAGATTAATGCAAGCGGAGAAGAGCTGACCTGTTTCAAAGGCGTGTTCTCGTTTGCCCGCGCATTGCATGCGCAGGTGTGTTTGTTTGGATCGGTGGGCGTGTGTGAGGTCATGAGCTGTGTTTAGCTTCTGATTACAGAGGGGGTGTGTCCACCAGGAAGACCACACCCCCATCTTGCCTTCATAAAGACCCACGTGTCTGCATATCACCGTGTGCAAAAATCCACTCACTGCTCCCACGTCTCACAGGGATCCGGCTCTCATCCCACACCGGCCATATGCTCCCAATATCCCCCGCACCCATCTCGCCGTCTGGACCCAGGATAACCAGGCTGTTGCCCTGCTCCCACTTCCATATCCCCACCTCTAGGTCCCTGCCTGAATCTTCATCATAGCCACTCCAATTTCATACTATATTTTAAAAATTTTATTAAGCAACTTTAATCTACAGTGACTGACAATTTGTTTTAAGTAGGGCCAGTCAATCCCTGGAGCAATTTGGGGTTAAGTGCCTTGCTTAAGGGCCCAAAGATTACATCTCCCGGCTGACGCCGGGGATGTGACCCGGCAACCTTTTGATCACAACCTGAACATGAATTGTACAATTAAACATTTAATTTAATTTACACTTAAAAACTGCTATGCTCCTAGGCCATGCTATCTTTACTTACTAAATCTTATCTCAGTGAGGAAATTCCGGTTAAGGATATACAAATACATGGAAATAGGGTCCCTCCATGACCAAGTCCTTCATATCTAAGCTTCCTCTGGCCACCTGCCCCCGAAAACATTTTCCACCCTTTTTCAGCACAGTATAGTAATTTCAGTCCTTATATGCAACAATCTTCTCATATGTATTCAGCTGCCTTCCCAAATGTAGCAATGTGCAAAAGAGGTACACCTTAAATGGTCGCCTGATACTGCTTTCAACCAAAAGCAGATGTGGGAGTGAGGCGGTCAGGTGACCAGAGTTATTTGCATCAATTACGCACACCTGTGCCCAACTGCTAGCAATACACACAAACATGCCTCTTTCATTTTGTTTCATCCCCAGTAACCATTTGAGGTCAGTCCTGGGACCTATGACCTCCTCTACCCTTGATGCTTCAGTATGATGTTTTAGTACTGACCAAAAAGCCAAGAACTTATTTCCATTTTTTCTTATTTGTTGGGTACAAATCCACCCCATACATATGCAGTCGCACTGAGTCCATGGGGGAGTACACCTATTCATCCTTCCCAGCTATGCCTGGCACATGTTTTACTTGCTTCATGTAGACAGGAGATATCGGCAATCGCTAAGCGGTATTCACGGTACACAGCACATGAGCACGGATGACGTAAGTCTGGACTCCAACCGGCGGTGGGACTAAAGCTCCGCACTTTGAAGCTTCGCCCTCCCCAATTCACGATGCGTAGCAGGACTCTGGATGCCCGATGGTTTCGGCACCACCGATCGAGCTGAGGAGCACCCGAGCTGCCCCCCCGGGGCACGGGAACGTGTGGCGAGAGCGGGGAGAGACGGAACAGCATGGTACCTGACCTGCATGCCAAGCGAGTTACAATGCCCGCCCTCCCTCTATCTCTCTCCCTCTCTCTCTCTCTCGGTCTCCCCCGTAACGGTTCTGCGTCTCCCGATTCAGTCGCCCGCCCACCCACAGCTTATCTTGCACCAGGGGACTCGAGACAACTGTAGCAGCAGAAAACGTGAGAAAAGGCATGCAAAATGCCAGGCTGGGGTAGGGGTGATTTTGGGGGCGTGTCTCACCTTCTGTCCACATGTCCCAGGACTCCCCCATGGACTCTCCTCTCGCTACCGCGCTGTCTGGCCGCGGCTTCTCACAGGAGCCTAGCGCACGTGCGGCAGCGTCGCCGGTGCTGATCCTGCGCTGGAAGCTTCCAGCAAACGCGTTCAGAGATCCCCCCTCACCGATGAGCGAGCGCACCACGCTGTCGCTAATTAACTAGCTAGCCGACTGGTTTGTCCGGTCCCGGCCCCTCCCCGCCCCGGCCTCGCTCCCTCCTCCTCCTCCCTCCATTCCCGCCGAGCGTGATGCTGCTGCCGCGGTGACACAGGATTCCGCTGGTCGCAGTGCTTTCACCTTGCTGCAGGTTCTCTGTTGCTTTGACTCGCGGCTGTCTCTTCCTTCTACATCTGTCTGCTTCTCTCTCTCTCTCTCTCTCTCTCTCTCTCTCTCTCTTCCCCTCTCTTTCTCCCTCTCTCTCTCTCCTTTGGTTCTATTCCTCCCCCTTCCAGCCTGACCTTTGCAATATGATATCGCAGCTCTCCTTATAAGGAAGGGGTTGCTATGACAACCATGGACTCCACCTGTCTCTCACTCTTGCTCCCTCCCGCTCGCTCCCTCACCCGGCACTTCTGTTTGACAATGGTGGCTCGGCCATGCAGAGCGAGGGAGTGAGCGAGGGAGAGAGCGAAAGAGATGAATGGGTGACAGACCGTAAGCGGAGAGGAGGAAATAAAAATCATAGTCTATGTGCTGCAGTTAAGAGCAAAAGGTTAAATTCACTCAGGGGAGCAAAATGCGGAAAGACAGGAGGCAGGCTGTCTGTGCCTCCCCAAGGAGCGCAGGGAATGTGCTGGGAGCTCCGCACCGGGGCCAGACACACCTCCTCTGGAGCATCAAGCAGAGGTACTGCATGGAGACGGACACGTCGAAAGGGGTGGGGGGTGCCGGCGGAGCCCGGGGCTGGAGACACAGTCAGGTACGAAGCCCCTGCGAAGGCTGCTCCCCCCCTCCGTTTATCCTCTCCCCATACAGTGAATCGTGAGGTCATATAGAGATTCTGCAAGACCTTATCAAGCAGCCCAGCTGGCTCCCAGATAAACACTGAAACTTGGCATTTCAAGGCTCCATGGCATTAGTCTGGGGGGGGGGGGTGAATAAATGAATTATGACTTTTAGACAACCGCTCTGTTTCCAATAGATCAAAAGAAAAACCACAGCTAGCTCATAGTGACTAACCATTGGCTAAGGGAGAGTTTGTAAAAACTCATGTGTTTTTTTTATTCAGAGTGAAATGACCAGGGAATAGTGTGAATTATTTTGGGTTTTGAAGTTTCACACCTCAGGATATGACACCTGCTTACCTGCTCTCGGATGCGGTCTGGCGCCCCCCGCATGCTGCCGTGGGATGGCGAGGGCGAGGGCGGATGCTGTGGCGGGTACTTGTTCTTGAGGTGGTCCATGAAGGCGTCCCGCTTGCGCTCCATGTCGGCCTTGGGCAGCCCGGTGAGGGCCTCCAGGCTCTGTGCAGCGATGACAGTGTGCCGGTGCTCCGAGGTGTGCACCAGGCCCACATTGGAGAAGCGCCGCGTGCCATTGACCAGCGTGCGGTATTCGCGCGGGTACTCAGCATCATCTGTGGAGGTCATGTGACCGCCGCCACGCTCCAGGTCTGAGGCGAGGGGGAATCCAGGGGTGTGCATGGGTGGGGGGGGGGGCAAAAAAAAACAGGAAGGTGGAATTTTAGATTTTAGTATTCTTGGTATCAGATTTTGAAGAAGAAACATGTTGTGGTTGTACGTCAAAATTTTTTTTTTATAATAATAGTGGGGCTACAGGAACCTGGTGAATTTTCATAGTGAGGTCTGTTGTTTTGTATTCTTTTTATGAGTCTGGTGGGGGAGCATCAGACCAGCTACAGACAAGGGAGAGGAAGAGGTCCCAGGGCCGAAAGCAGAGATGCTCTCACCGGGCCGTCTCACGGCAGTGGTGCCCATGACACCCCTTGACAGAGCCCACTTGATTGGGGGGTGGCGGGGGTAGGGAGTTACAAAAACTTTTTCTCATATAGTACATATCTACCCACTGTCTGTAACATGCTCTGGGAGAGCCTTAAACTCTACCCCTGATGAGCCCAGTGTGCTCTGATTGGTCAGCTTGCCCTACACATTCCACCCCTGTCTTGCAGTCTGCAGACAGATCCTTGTAGGCTGGCGGCCAATAAGTTACGAGGTGACATCACCATGTTAGGGATGTAAGGGCTAGAATTGCAATGAGGCATCTCAGGTAGATTAAAGAACAGTGGTTTCTGTGGTGAGAGTTACTCCCTTTGGCATGTACTTTGGGTATGAAGACATTGTAGACCGTTTACATATATAAAAAGCTAAAGAACACAGTGAAGGAAAGGGAAAAATCGGAAAAGCATAATAGGGCCCCTTTAACAATTTTAACAAACTTTTAATTCAGTGGTTACCTTTCATATCATGCTCGGCGACCAAAGAATTTCTCTTGGGCTCCTCCTAGTGTCTGGGCCCCTAAAATACATCCCCCCTTATGGTGCTATGATCAGCCTTGAAGGGTGGGGGGGGGGGGGGGGGGGGCTCTTAAAAATCTCCCTCAACAAACCCCATGGGAGACAAGAGGGGAGGGGGGGGGGGAGCGGCGG
>JAAGVU020000044.1:12636983-12655311 GCA_011763525.2 Mormyrus iriodes | reverse complement strand
CATGTACCGCAGCCAGGGCCGCCTGCTGCCACTGCCACCCACCTGCTCCCAGCAGAACACGGCATAAGACAGAGCAGCAAGTGGCCAGCGCCCGACCCGGCGCGCCCCCCGTTGCGCGCGGGCGCCGCGCACGCGCACCGCCCCGCCGGGGCTGAGAGCTGGCGGGGGGCGGCCGGTGGCGGGGCGGGTGGTTGGTAGGGAGTTTTGCAAGCGGCGGGGGGGGGATTTATAAGTGGCAGCGGGGAGAGGGAGGGGTCGCAGACAGGGGCGGATGCCCGCCTGCTTATTCCAAAGGCTTGTGTCTCTGTCTCCATCTCGCCAGGCCGTGTATCTGCTGCTCGGCGATGCAGGCATAGAAATTCAGCGGCAGGCCGGGAGAGGGGGACAGAGACTGACAGAATGAGGGAACCGGCGGGAGGTGCGGGGGAGGGAGAAAGCAAGATCGAATATAGGAATAATGAGGGAAAAGGACAGAGAGAGAGAGAGAGGGAGAGAGGTGTCAGGGATGAAGGTGAAGAAATGAGAGAGAAGAGAGAGAGAGGTGTCGAACCTGGGTTGAAGCAGGTAGGTGCTAGAATCTACGTATAGCTGAGCTGGATGGGCGTGTGCTTCCTACTGCCCCCCACCCACACACACAGACCCCACCATTAGTCACCCAGAGACCGATCTGCATGTTGTCGGGGCCTCAGCACTCCCGGCTGCCTCCAGCGTGGCCTGTTTCTGTCTGCCTCCCCAGGCCTGCGGCGCCATTGCTGTAAAACACTCTCACTTATTCAGGCTGTAAATGACACCTTCTCGCCCAAAATCCAAATCCCGGGAACACAAAGCCAGTTTATCAATCGGATATTCACTCTGTTCCAGTCACCCTTAACTACCAAATGTGTTGTGAACAAACGTTTACAAAGGATTTCTTAAACTCACACCGTGAAAGTGTAAATCCTTCCAGGAGAAATACATTAGTCTCAAAGACATACAGCTCCGTATATCAGGCAAATATTACTATCCGTTTTCATTTCTGTAACTGCTTGTCCTATTCAGGGTCGTGGGGGGGGATTGGAGCCTATCCCGGAGGTTACAGGTGCAAGGCAGGGAACAACCCAGGATGGGGCACACACACACGCACACACACACCATAGACTCAGGCACGCACACCTATGGGCAATCTGGTAACTCCAATTAACTACAACATGTTTTTGGACTGTAGGGGGAAATCAGAGTACGAAGCACATGATGACATAGGGAGAACATGCAAACTCCACACACAGAGCCATGGCGGAGACTCGAACGCTGGTCCCAGAGGTGTGAGGCAACAGTGTCAACAACTGCCCCCACATGCAAGTATTACATTTACTTTTATTTATCAAGCACACTCCTTTATCAAAAGCAGCATGCAATTAAGAAAGCAGAGTGGACTGGTCCCAGGAGCAACTGGGGGTTAAGGGCCTTGCTCAGGGGACCAATAGTGAAACAATGATGTCTTCAGATCATGTGTCCAAACCAAAGAGTGACACGTCATCTCTGCAGTCCGGAAGAGCCTCTGAATCTATGACAGCAGCTACACCGGTTCTGCTGAAGGGATTTCACGAATGCATCGCACCTTGCTTACATCCAGCCGCCTGGATTTCCATCTTCAGCAGAAGTTCATCAAGAACAGACTGGTGGCCTTCGAGAGGTGCAGGGGACGCCCAGGGCAGGGTGCCAGCCTCTCGCACACAAACACAAAACACACGCTAAGGGCAGCTAACAAACCGCTTAGCCATATGTTTCAGGAGCACAGGAAGGGACCCAAACAAACATAGGGAGAACATACAGAATCTACAGAGAGCAGGGGGAGGATCTGAACCCACAGCCCTGAAGGTGTAAGACCACAGCGCCACCTACTGGTTCATCGTGCCATTACGCGCCCTAAAAATAGCTTTTGGGAGATAAGTTCAGATTTATTTATAAACTGTTTATTTTATGTCACGGCTCCTGGGGGCTCTTCTTTCCGGTCGGTCACAGACTCCTCCATTCAGATTTAAAAGCACAGATGGCTGAGTTTGGCCCTTAGCAGGTGTTGGGTCTCAGTGGGGTAGTGACATGATGGGGGGGGGCAGTGGACACCAAGCTTTCTTAGTGAGTCGTAGGAATATGCCTCAGACACACACACACACACACACACACACCTCTGTGGGCTTGAGTGGCAACATGTTCTTGGCTCCTGCTATCGGGAGATAGACACACAGTGGTGGAAATTCATTTGGAGCTTATGGGGTGGGGGGGGGGTAAAGTCTACATGTCTGTTTTCCTGACATCACAAGCAGGGTCGATTCTTTATTTATGTTAGGGGGCATGAGAGGAGCCATAATTCATGCAGATGGGAGAACCTTATCTTTAGTCAATGATGTGTTTCAATTTGTGAGTGATTAAGCGAGGAGGGGGGCACTCCAGAGGCCAATCAGCTTTCAGCAGGGGCCAGTACCCCTGTGCCCCCCCCCAGTGTACATCCCTGATCACCAGGCATGTGTTTGAGAGGAGGTGCAAGATTTACTTCTGTTATAAAGCACTTTGGGTGTCATGAAAAAACACTATATAAATGTAACATTCATTCATTTGGGAGTCTGGGGAAGGGAGATAAATAGTGCATATTGTAAGGGTGCAGGAGACTGTGTATATGCGTGCATGTGTGTCTGTGTGTGTGTGTGTGTGGTCATATATACATTACATTATGGGGACCAAGTATCCCCACAATGTGATAAAAGCCTGTAATTCTGACATTGTAAAGACCATAAAAAAAAATCTGTGACTGCAATCAAAAAACTAAAAATCCCTAAAGTCTTGTATTTTGTTTGGTTACTTATGATTAATCTTAGGGCTGAGTAGGCGTTAAGGTTGTCATTGTTGGGATTAGGGTTTTGCTCATAGAAATGAATGGAGAGACCCCACAGGTACATAAAAACAATGTGTGTGTGTGTGTGTGTGTGGCATTCTGGCCAATCAGAACGCGTGTGCGGGAAGGTACCAATATGGCCGCTCCCATGAAGCATCACGCTCAGGTGGCTCGTGCACGGACGCACCAGCTTTACTCCATCCGCTGTCCCCAGGTGCGGTGTACAAATTACCAGCCACCGGGTGCCTACCTGCTTCTTGAGGGTGACAAAGGGAAAAAAATTCATTAAAAACACTTAAGGCTGAAAGGTGAAAATTACGTGAGAGGCCTGATTACGATGTCAGCTCCGCGTTCGGAGCGGCGGGGATCCAACTCAGCCCAGGCGGTAAGTGAAAAAGCGAGAGAGAGAGAGGGGTTCCATTAAAGTGTCAAGGTGACGGTTCTTAATCCTGCCAGGGTACCACGGGACCAGAGGAGGCCCACTGGGTTAGAAGCACAGCCCGCTGGCCTGGAGCTGACACCTTTCCTCGGACACAGGAGGAGGCAGAGGAAGCAGGAAAAGTTCACGAATCCGCGGATGCAAAGCACGTCCGAGCCGGCCATGAGGGTCGGGACTCACTGTCACTTCAAGCTGATTGGTTCTTGACATGCAGCGCATGCCAATTAGCACGTTCAACGAAATAAAAAAATTAATAAATAACAGCGGCGTTTTTATCTCGGAGCATTCTGGTTATTTAAAAGTATTTCCGTTATTCAAAAACGCCTTAATAACTGCACAAAAAGTAATTATACAGCCCTTAAGCCATGTCTGATAATTGCGTATATTAGTCACGTCGGCACTGAGCATGCTCGGTGCCATGGATACCCCCCCCCACCCCCCACCCGGATCCCTGGAGACTCAGCGAGATAATGGAATCGGAGCAAACGCACGCCCTCCCATTCTCGCCGCTAATCCGATTGTTCAGCGACTTCCCTAAGAATGGACGGCAGTCGTTCAGTGCATCCCTCTTATTCTGCTTTTCTCCACTATGCTTCTCCACCTTCCAATGCCCCCCATCCCACCATCCACACCCCCATTCCTTCATTAAATATCCTCCATCATGTTTGCCTCCGCCCTAGTTTTACCAGCCCCCCCCACGCCGCACTCTTGGCCCTGTTCCATGCCTCTCGATTACTTGCTAACCTCACCAGCACATAGTCCCAAAATTTCTTATCACATTGACATTCCTTCCCCCCCCCCACGCACCCCTTTTCCCCACCTCGCTTCCCTGTTTCCGCCTTTTCTCTCGGGCATATTCATTTCCGCAGTCGTTTTCCTTCTCTGACCCGCAAACATTCATTTCAGCTGCCCCCCTTTATCCAGAGCCAAATACAGAAATGGAGAAATTAGGTAGCAGCCAGGCAAAAAAAACAAAATAACTACTATGTCAGTAAATACATTTACAGGAGTTAAGGTGTTTGTGTGCGTGTGTGTGTGTGTGTGTGTGTGTGTGTGTGTGTGTGTGTGTGTGTGGTGGCCAAGTTGTCTCCCATGCACCGAGGTCGAGGAAGCTGACTGAGCTCAGTCAGCGAGCTGCCAATACACCAGGGAAAAATCGGTGCTTGGATGCCCAACTTCGTTAACACACGGGCAATTAAGAATTTCTGCTCTGGATCAGTGTGCATAACCTCCCTGAGCAGAGACCTGCCAAGGCTCTCCACTCCGCACTGAAACTGCCTCCAATTACGATGTGTGTTAGGGCTGTCCTGTCAGAAAGCAAAACAGAAGAAAAACAGAATTTCACCGGCTGGGGTTATACACCCAGGACATATACCCACACCCCTGGCCAACATCCGAGGTTGTTTCACACATCCTGTAGATTTGCAAACAAAACCTGTCCCACAGGAAGCAAGGCAGATGAATTGGTCTTGAGATGGTTCTCCTGCATCTCCATCTCCCTGGACTGAAGCGGAACATTTCTGAGCAACAACAGCCTTCATCCTGTCTGTGCTCAGCCAAATAACAGCAAGACTGCTTTTAAGCAAGCAGGCCCAACATGTCAATACCATGTCTGATATCTGGATGGAAATTCACCACTGAGCGAAGCGCCATCTAACCCAGCACGTCTTTCTCGAACCTCAGTGACTCTCCGCTTCTCCACCAGGCTTCCAGAAACATCAGCTTTCCCAATGGTTTGGATCGATCTCACGGATAAAAACATGAAACAAAAAACACAGACTGCTAACGAGTCAATGCTCCCTTTGATTTGCACTCCGCCTTCGGACCTGCCTCCTTCGGATAACTCAGTCACATGACCAGTTGGCAGGAATGTAACTCACATGCTTACCTGAACCTGCCCTACACGTCCACTCATGGTCCGATTGTTGCAGTTCTCTTCTGATAAGCAGAGCATGTCGGTTCCTCGCTGTCTATTCCACATTTCTACCCATCCTGCCGGTATTTCAGGTCGTCTCAGTGCCCTAGGGTTGCATGTCTGGACTCACCCTCTATCTAGGCAGAGCTCTCCTGGGTATGCCGGCTTCCTGCCCCAGTCCACAGATACACCATTCATACAAAGTGGGGGATTTACTTTTAGAGATTCTCCCAGTGCCACTCAGCCAAGCAGGAGGTATTTGTGTTCAGAGGGGACAGCAAAACGGGAAAAACACATCCCGCGACTCGCGCTAAAGCCGCAACGGCACGGGTCGTAAATAAAGTGCGGCATGTCGTGCAGTTACCTGAGCGACTAACAAATCAATATAATACATAAAAGTGCGATATAAGGAGTGCATTGGCTTTAAATTGGCTTTGTGTGTGTGTGTGTGTGTGTGCGCGTGCATGTGTGTTTGCTTGCATGTGTGGGCCATACGATAGACCAGACACCTAAACAGATTTGACCCTCCAGAGGACACAATACATGGTGTAAAATGATTGAGAACCTCAAAATGAGTCACACAAATGACTAACCGAACTGCGGCATGTTAAATCTAAGTATAATTTGACCTCCTCCGCCAGCCCCTGGAGGACGGGCTCCCCCTTTGAGTCTGGTTCATCCCAAGGTTTCTTCCTTCTAGGGAGTTTTTCCTTGCCACTGTCGCCTCTAGCTTGCTCACTGGGGGCTTTGGGTGGGGATAATGTAAAGTGCTTTGAGACAATGTAACGTTGTAAAAATGCGGTACACAAATAAAATTGAATCGAATTGAAAATTACATCTATATACCTAATTTTTAACTCGACATATGTGCATATCTGCGCATCTCAGTGAATTTCCATCAGAAATCAGCTACCTAGTTATAAGTGCGGAATATGGATTTCCCACAGCCAAACTGGTTCCTTTCCGCCATCCGAAAACACGTCGATAGTCTCAAGTCGCGTTTAAGTGTAATACGTCTTTAGGAGATTCAGGCTTACCATGCCCCGTACTGAGTAAGTAGCAAAAGGAAGATGGGTGGATGGGATGGATGGATGGGATGGATGGATGGGATGGATGGATGGATATAAGGGTAGATGGAATACGCAGCAGTACAAAGATAGCAATATAACACCCTAAGCAAGATACATCCACCAGTTTCTTCAAATATCAAATACTGCAAGAAAACCAAAAAGCGATTCACCGAAGGTACATAAAGTTTCCATAATTTAATAAGTACATTACAAACAGCAACATCCTAAGCTTAAAATTTTACAGGAGTCCCTTCAGCTCTGCTGGGGAAAAAAAAAGCCTGTTACGAAAAATTACCATTAACTCCTCGCAAGAACGGCGAACGCTATCTGCCGTATGATGTTAGTGCCGGCTTGACCTCTCCCGAAGATAGGTTGAGCTCCCATGCCGAGTAAGAACAAGAGTGGGAGAAAGCGATTTACATCCCCCGTGGTGCTGGTCTACCAGCGACATGATTCTCCTCCCCGGTACGGTTCACCCAGTCCAAAGTTTCTGACGGAATATACAGAACACAGGAGGCGGGAGACCTGCTTCTTCCACAGGCATCAAAAATAAACAAAGTAAACGAATAAAAGCCAGCAAAAAAAAAACAG
This sequence comes from Mormyrus iriodes, assembly GCA_011763525.2. Taxonomy (NCBI): domain Eukaryota; kingdom Metazoa; phylum Chordata; class Actinopteri; order Osteoglossiformes; family Mormyridae; genus Mormyrus; species Mormyrus iriodes. The sequence goes on along the minus strand of JAAGVU020000044.1, from coordinate 12,648,427 downwards.
CTCAGAGGATTGAATATCTAACATGACCTGGGCATTGGGGGAGGGGAGCCGCTGGTTTTAACGGGTTGTGATTTTATTGGTTATACCGATGAATTAAGTAGATAATAAGGCTTGCAGGAACTCAATTTCAATAAAAGGACTGTCACACTCAATATGTAATAGGCCTTGCTGTACCCCTGTCGTTTAGGATTAGACTTTATGATCAGGTTAGGAGGGTGCTCAAGGACACACGCGCGCGCGCGCACACACACACACACACACGGGCACGCATGCATGCACGTACACAAACGCATACACAGGCATGAGGTAGCCAGTATTCAATGAGCCACATCCAAAAGTAAATATGCTGATGGTATTTCTGTAGATTTCCGTGGCATAAAACAGACTCCCTTCTCCTCCACCCCAGCACAATGCATCTTCTCAGACATTAAGATCAAAGTGTTGGGTGAGGACGCAACTTACACTGAGGCTCTTCGTTAAAACTGATATTGCTGTTAGAGCCTGATTGCCATTCCGGGGCCCCTTTGCCTGAGGTTGTACTGACAAACACTCTACACTTAAGAACAAAAAAGAAACATTCTGTTGTGAACTCTCCCCGGCCCGACGGCACAGACGACGATGAGTTCATTTCGCCATCCCTTTCATCATGATTCGGTTATGCTTTCTTTGACATTTAGAGCTCTGTTTGTGTCTGTGAACAAGAAAAAAAAAAAGTATATTATAATTGTCTTGCGCCGATACACATCTAAGGGAGATGCTGCTTACGGTAATTTACGTTTTCATGTGGAGATTTAGTGGACAGAAGCCCTTGTTACTGCACAGCTTCCAGGGTGACTGGAGAGCTTGTTTACTGAGGCTCGGTGACCCAATGCCCTCCTACCACAATCTCAACCAAAAACGCCGGACAATGTCTGTATTGAAGGCTTCCCACTCAAAAAGGATAAATGGATATTTCTGAAGAAGACCACCTGAGACCTCTCCATGTTGTCATTCTTGAGAGTATAAGGTTACTGGTTTGGGGAGGGGGCGTTAGAGGCAGGGGTGTAGCAAAATATTACCTTGGACCCCCCCATTATGTATTTTATAAGTTTACATTTTCAAGGTCTCTTGCAAAGTATTGCGCCCCTTGAATCAGTAAGGGCATCAGTGGTCCCACTGCAACCCTGGTTACAGGTACCATTTAAATCCAAAGTGGACCGGGATCAATACGAATCACATGAAAATGCATTAAGTCAACAGCAAAGGCAAGTATATTCAAAAAGACATGAAGCGTAAAGTCAGGTACTCGTGGTGAAACAGCAATATTAATATCGAGGTTGACAAAATTTACATATGAGAGTGACAATGTGGCAGAACCCTAAAACCGCAGGCCAAACTGACATCAGGTATTGGTGAAATTATCTATCTTGAAAAAAATCTGAAAAAAACTGAGACCTGGTTGTAAACATTGTGTTTAAATAGTTGCAGGATAACATATGCATGCCAGATTAAAATGCACCATTTACCATTTCCCATTTACACCGACTGGACAGAAAGGAAATGATATCCAAAGCATTGGAGGATATCTGATGTGCAAACTTTTGCTTGAAAATGAACCCGAACTGTAATTTCATCTGACAGATGCACCCAACTTCCATCTGCAGTGTCAGCGCACGCCGGAGATCTCAAGTGTCATGGTGTGGTAGGAAGCGTGACCTCCCCCTCAAGGCACGCCGCGCCGTTGCAGAAGATGTGCCATGATCGTGTCAACCTGAGCCCCGAATCGTGCGTAAACGTCACGGGATGAAAGGCTGAGGGAAGCTTGCCAAACGGAACAACAAACAGCCTTTAACTGCATATCTAGATCATGCAACCAACATGTGACACATCAAAGACACGCAAACTCACGGGTCGGCCGGCTCATAGGCGTGGCCACGCGCACGCATGTTTCACGCGGGGTGAGATGAAGCTGGAGGGACGAGCTCCAGGAGATGATTAAGGGCATACTAAAGTGCACAAGTGGGTTCGCGGGAGAGGGGGGGTGGCAATCAGGGGTTCTGGCGGCAGTCAAAGCTGAAGGAAAGCCGTATGATTTCACCATGAAAAGAGATGCAGTAAAGAATCGGCTTGGCAAGGCGCTGAAGGCATCAAGAACTTTTCCCAGATGGACTCCTTCTCCTCCGGGGCTAGGATCTGTTCTGGAAGCTGGTGAGTCAGACTCCGCCCCCTCCGTTCTGTGCAGAATTCATCAGCGGCCCTTTGACAGCTTCAAAGACAACCTTACAAAGCACCCTGGTACAAAGCCATGCCTCTATAAACGCATTACCTGCAGCCTTTGAGACGCCATCGTCTTCAGGTTAAAATCAGCCCATGGTTCCCCTCGCACAGATAACAGATGATACATGTAACACGCAAGGGCCCGCTAAGGAGGGAGCATCCTGACGGCACCCACACAACATCGCAACCGCATTCTCTACGGCTGCCCAGGTGCCTCTTATCATGCAGCTGCAGGCCCAGGAAGAACCAAAGTCCTTGAAATCGCGACACAAGGTCAACCGACGTGGCAGCTTTGCATTGCTTCTAAGAGCATCACATTTTGGCAACATGAAAATAACCTTGACCATAACACATACGGCCAGTAGGAGGCATGGTGGTTAAGAACTTTAAGTAAAAGAATGCCAGATTCACGACGCTGTAGTGCAATCTGCAATCCACCTGTAAAATATTCATCCGCAGAGATTTGACACTAATCGCTTTTGGGAACGACGGCTCAGATAAATCAAGGCGATGGTGACAATCAGCAGGGAACTCATAAAACAGTATTCATTTTTAAAAATCCAAAACCTACTTCTTAAAAATGGTGCCAGTAAAAACTGCTACTGGCTATCCAGGGGCTGTCAAAGAAAACAGGACCGAACTATCAATGAAAACAATCGACTCACCAGAATAACAAGAAAGTAACCAGAAACTATCCGCCAGTTTACAAAGGAGGGCAAAGGAGTTTCACTACCTGCAAGTAAGTGGTCGGGTCACACCGTTGTAGTGACAGAAGGATGGAGAAAGCGACTCGGTCTCTGTGAAGTCCTTCAAAATAATGACAGAACTGTTGTTCACTTCTGCATTACGCTACATGAAATGCGATTATAAAATGGAAGAAATGAAAAAGAAAGGAAAGATTTAAGTGGCAGTAGAACGGAGGAGGGAAACTATGCATTGTGTAACCTGCCAGCTCCCAGAAGCCAGCCTGTGGCTGTACCAGAGCTTCGCTCCTGGAGCACCTAGCGCGCAATTCCACCTCCCCGCACTCCTACCTTCAGACCACCAAGGCAGGATCAGGCTGGCCATTCATGCCCAGCTCTCTCAAAGAGCTCTATTAATGGGAGCTGGGTGTAATACAGATGAAAGCTTATAACACATCCTCCTCTGGTTTCTTCCACAGATACCCCGAAATGAGTAGGACCAGCCCTCAGAGCCACTGTTACATAAATGAGGAGGCGTAACAGACAACAGCATTCCCCATACTTTAAGTACTTCTGAGACCTTAGACCTTCTCCATCTGCACATATAAAAGAAAACCAGCAGTTGCACCGATTTAGTACTTCAGAGGAGATTAAATGAGTCCATTCCCAACCAGTGTCAGCCGATAGCCCCTCTGTCTTATTGACTCTCCTACCTGAGGAATCTCTCCCAACCCCAACTGAATGCAGCTCCTGGGTCATGGGCATAGCTTTGGGTTGAACATTGGAGCGTTTAAGTCCTCCACCCATTTTGTGATTATTTGGTGGGGGTGTATTGCCTGGTTATGATTATTCTCTTATTATTATACTCTGGGATGTAGGACGCTGTGCATGTGAGCAGAAGGTTGCTAGTTGATTGGTTTCACTGTAAGGCCATTGAGCAAAGGCTATTAACCCTGAACTGCTCCAGGGACCGATCCTGCTTACTCGATAACATACATCATTTTGGATAAAATAATCTGCAAAATAACTAAAAATGTAAAACGAAGACTCGGTGCTCAAGCCCACATTCACTGCCTGCTGAATCCTCGTGCTCCGTATGCTGCAAGATAAAGCTATAGGCACACAGCAGGCCGGATATACGGCGAGAGGAGCTTCGGTGGAGCCGTGGGAGCTGCAGCTGCTAGGCCTCCATAAACCTTCCTCCTCTTGGAAGTTTCGGTCGTCCGTAATTATTTCCAGGGAAGCTGCGCAGGATCCGGCACCCGGACGCCCGCCACCACGCGGATTTCACGGAGGGGGCTTACGCCTCGCCATAATCGGAGTCTCATTCAGGCAGCACGTCTCTTGTTATTTTCTCCAGGGGGATTATCTGCAGGATTATCTATGGGTGACTCTTCGGTTTATGAAAGAGGCAGGTTATAATCCGAATGGAAGCAGACAAAAAAACGTGACAGATTATGCGAGGTCAACGCCCTACTCCCCCATCCCCCCTCAAGCTGGAAGCACAGGAGGTGGCACTTTGATCCCCATACAGTCACTTGGGGAGGGGGCCAGGCTTAGCTAACAGGCATCACTTGTCCCCTCGTCTCCTCTCCAGTACTACCAAACAAGCTAGCTTTTTATCAGGGACTCCCGTATCACTCCTCAGCTCCCCATGACATCGCTCCCCCATGTCCCTGCCATTATGTGGACAGCGTGGTGGATGTTGGTAACTAATGGAACTCTTCTCCTCGGTTGTCCGATTCGCCTCCCCCTCTCCCCCCACACCTGGTCAAGGCCACCCCTGCACGCTTTGAGTTTCCCCAGCCCCGCGCGCCAGGGAACCACATCCTTGGCTCTGAATTAGCACCATCACACAGGGCCTTTCACGCGAAGCTAGGAGCCGTGAGGCCCTGCTCTGTAAATAATCACTCGGGCCCGACGTGCCGCGGCGAGACGTTACTAAACGAGCCCTTAGAACCAGAACCGGGGACGTCTAATTAGGTCTGAGATCCACTGTGGCTCGGTGCAGGTTTACATGAAACTGGAATGGCTGGAATTGTGTCAGACTCCAGTCCCCTGACGACAGTGTTGCCAACTCAGGTCCGAGGCCGCCAGACAACCTACAGGGGATGCACATTCATCGGGATAAGATAAATGCATGCCTCTTTACCACCGATTTAAATGAGGACACAAAAGTGTGTGCGTGAGAGCGTGTGAGAAAGAGAACGATCTGACTGCAAATTAATATCCACCCGATGCATTTCTCTCGTTGTTAGCAGGCAGACAGGGTGCATCTGCCATCGCACGGGATCGCTTTCGGCATGTGCTGTCCAGGAATCCAGGAGCGTCTGACCCAGATGCAAGGAGTGTGTGGAGAACCGCCCCCCTGCAAACCTGCCGAGATGCACATCTTTTCAGAAACCACTCCCACCACACTGGACACTCCTACTAATGGCTCAGTGATGCTAAAAGTCAGTAACCCCCCCCCCCAAGGGAATGCAGACACTCGTATAAGCACAGCATCAGAGCATCGCAGAAAGCCCAGAAAAAGGAGTGAGTCCTCTCCGGTTTCTCAAGATGGCAGCCATACAGATCCAGTCTCAAGTTATCCAATGCTGCGCTCGAACGGGACCGCCGATGCAGAAATGCAAGGGCAGGATGTGATCTTGCGAGGGGGGGGCGCAATCCAGCTCCATGGTTATGCAGGGATGGACAGAGGAAACTTCAAGGTTTATCCTGGATATGGACACAGGTCATTCTTACATCATAGTCTAAGACCTTGGGCAACGTAGGTAGTGTCATGAATTTAGATTAACAGTTCACGCCTCCATCTTTTGCTCTGCTCCATACAGCAAGCTTTTACTGCGGACCAACATTCCATTAAAATTCTCTGCACCTGAACCTAAGGGTGGTTGAGTAGTCTTCACGTAATGACCTTCAACTGTCTTTGCACCATCTTCCCGGATTCTCATCGGTGTACTCTCTGTCGAAAGGGGCAAGAGCAAATAATCAATTTCAGGGCGATCTGTTTTAATGTGTTTGGCTCCATCCCAACCTGTTTTCCACCCCCTACCGCCCTCTTAGTGTCATCCCCCACCCCAACACAACCTCACCCCACCCCCCCCTCTCATTTTTCATTGTTATGGGGAAGTCAGTGCATAATCTCCACATTCGTTCAGCTCGCTGCATGACGAGACAGGCAGAGGCCAAGCAAAAGGGCCTGCTCTTCCCATGGTTACTGACAAAAAGTTGGATTGACAAGTCTAATTAAAGCGACTCTCTTTCTCGGAGCCCCACGTGCTTCTTGCAGGGGTGGATTGAGCGCCAGGCGGTTATCGTGCTTTTTGTTTTGGGTCCTCGCGCATCAGCTGGCATTCGGGGTGTCGCATGTGAGCCGCTGGGCCGCAGCGATTGTGTTTGTTGTGTGAGGGGAGGGTGTGACTAGCTCAGCACGGGTAGCCACAACAGCAACAGGCCATCCAATAGGAGCAGGGCCGCGGTCAAAGTCAAAAAGAGGCTATGTTCCAGAACACTCAAGGTTGGCCCTCAAGGAGATAACCCATCAAATGGATAAATTATAACAGTGACAGCTGACCCAGGATTCACACACTGTGCCGATCACACGTGGGTAGCCGAGCAGGAGGATGATATTCGATCAGCGAATGAGCACAGTCCTGATTCTTTAGACCCACATGCAAAATGACGTTGAAGAGCCACTGTAACGCTTACCTCCTGAATTCAAAGCCTGAAGACCCATAAACATGAGAACCGGTATCATAAACAGCCTTATTCCCTGGAAGTCATTCACAGTGTTGGGTTCTGCATTCCTTTTGAAACATTTCATGGTGCACAGTGAATACAAAACTTAGTGTTAGAATGAAGCTTTGGGAGAGTCAGAGCCGCTATCCATCTCAGGAGTGTGAGTCAGGTGAGTGTGAGTCAGGTGTTTGGATTTGATGTACCTTTTCTTCATCTCTGGAGTCTCTCTAGGCCGTTCTGTTTTTTCCTTGACAACAATCCCTATACTACATGCATCCATTTACCAACCAGCCTTAGTTCTCCCACAATTCACTAATACACAAATTGTGCCAATTCCACGTCATCGCCGTCACATATAACGTGCAAATGCTGTTCCAGAAAACCATTAACGCCGGTCATGGCTACATTGAAGAATATGGCTGCCCAGTGCGACTCACCACTGGTACTCACGCTGAATCCAAAACCGGCACGTAGATGGGTTTCTCCACGGCCTCCGCTCATCCATCCATTAGCATATGCTGCGTTATTTTCCATACCCCCATGCTAAATGCCACATTTCACACATTTGCTCCAATTAATATCCCTACCAGCAGCAAGGCACATGTGAGCACTTACTGCTGTGTCTAATGCCACCTAGGCAGGTACACACAAACCTTAATAATTACCATCTATCATCACCACTTTGGTAATCCTAGCTCTCGAACTTTTTGTTATGACGTCCCAGTTCTCATATTAAAAGTCTGTTTAGAAACACCACCAAGGCAAATTCCTAGTATAAATTCCTTGCCTGCATAAGCACACTTGGGCACCAGAGTGATTCAGATTCACAGCATGCAGGAATGCACTTTCGCCAGATAAACGGGCGCAAATTGGACCAGCTAGAGAGAGTCGCACTTCTTCTGGATGCAGGAAACTATGCTTTTTTTTCTGGCCTTTGTTTGAATTTAAGCAAAACAGTGATACGCTGCCTCTCTGCTCAAGGACATGCTAAAAGTTTTACTCTCATGGCAGAACCACATGACATGTTGGGGGAGGGGTTAGACTGTGGATCACACCACTTTTATAAATATAGTTATAGAGTCTGCTGCACCAGTTTGTCACATGGATAGCGAGCCAAGGAGTGATGGATCATATTACTCACAGTAATATTTCTCAGCCTACTCTCTCCCTACTAAGTGTGATAGTGGCAACCACCATTCCACCCACCCTAATATTCTGTAATATTCAGTGTTTCCCAACCCGGTCCTTTGGACCCACGTTTTTGCTCCCTCCCATGGTTGGGAGGACTGTCTGCAAATCCCCAAGAACTGGACTGGGAACCATTGTTCTATTAGGTAGCTGAATATTCCAAGCTTAATGCGGATTTTGTATCCCTGCAATGCTGGCTCAATGCGAATACCACATGAGAAGTGTGCCAGATCAATTTAACAAAACCCTTTATTGGACATCATTTAAAAAAACATCAGTCTGCATGTAAGTTCATGAGCTCGACCTTGTTGAGAATTCGAGGTATTCAGCAGATCATGTGAAAACTTTTGCTAAAGCCTGCTGCCCCGATTAGTGCCGAAAATGTCTAAACCGATGGGAGCGATGTCTAAACTTGTGTCAAAATAAATAAGTAAATACAGACTTTTACGTCAAACCCCTCCACCCCATGGGCGAGGACTCCGTCATGATTCTATTTTTGTAAACAGAGCAATTTCCAACTGCACCGCCGTTTCAAAAACACACTTAAAACATGCCCAAAAAAACTGCATATTTTGCGTTTGATGCAATTTGTGCAGTATGGAGTATAACATGGCAGATAACAATAAACGTAAAACTGATTACGGCTAAATAGCTAATGACTGTGAAAGCAATTCCGCCTGTCGTGTTTCAGGGGGGCTCGGAAAGACGTTTCAATGGATATTGTTACTCACAGCCAGCTGATACCACATTTGATTTAGCTCTACTAAAAATCCCTCTGCACATCTTCAAGAGCACTAGGAATCACAAATCACCCAGTTCATGATGTGTGCGAGGGAAAATATAGCAGTGGGAACTGGTGTGTGTGTGTGTGTGTGTGTGTGTGTGTGTGTGTGTGTGTGTGTGTGTGTGTGTGTGTGTGTGTGTGTGTGTGCGTGTGTGTGTTTGGGGGGGTAGGCAAGTGGAGATGCTAGTGACTCAGAATGGACCAACACACACGTAAAGCACATGAGAACATGGGTGTACGTTCAAACGACCAAGAAGAAATATGTGTGGAAGACATCTGGCCTTTTGAGAGAAGCAGAGCTTCATCGTTACAAAAGGATGCTGGGAGCCCATGTTCCGGTTTCCTGTAGTCCTTAAAAAAAGACACACTGTACAATGTCAGATTATAGAGGAAAGGAAAATACACATATACCGAGCCATGCCTGCACACATTTCCCAAGCAAATCACACACTGACACTGTCATGCTGCCATCGCAATACGGGCCCCTTGTTGACTCATTTTTATCCGAGAGAAAACATCCTTATCAACGTAATATAAGACAGAGCACGAACGCTTAGAAATGCCCGACAAGTCGTTGGTTTTGAAGAGATGCCATCGCGTGTGTTTTTAAAAAGTTACGTTCTTAAAGTTCCCCTTACACTTTGTGATGATTTCCCATTTTTCTTTCCACAATGACTGAACACACACACACACACACACACACACACACACACGGTTTTGTAAAACCCCGAGCTTTCCTTAGCAATGCCAAAAAATAAATAATAAAAAAGTAAACAAAAATGGAGAAATATGACATTATCAGCTAGAAATTTCATTTTCCTCTTCAGGCTATTGCACATATGTCCCTATAATGGAACATCAAGGTGCCCGGGTATGCACAAAAATAGCCCCAAACAGCTAAAAACTGAAAATGACTGCAATGCAAAATCGTGACAAGACACTCGATGGAATCACTGTAAGTTTCAAGTCATACAAAAATCCCACTAAAAATACAACTCATTTGGGACGACAGCCATGGCCCCAGGGCCTGGAGAGTATAGATCTACTGATGATATCCAACCCTCCATTTGCCAAGAGTCATTTATTTACAGCCAAGGTAAAAACCGCATATAAATACAAGCTAAACTCTGGGTGCTGACAAGACTAAGCCATTTTAATGTTTTCGCTCTTTTCCTCAAAGCAGCGCTGCGTTTTTCACTGGTGAAGCACGGACAGGGTTCCACATGCTTCGTCTCACAGATACATCGCCCTCAGCACAAAGAACCTACAAGTTTCCGCAGTCAAGAAGCCGATCGAGATGCTATCGTGTTCCACGTCAAGCCCATTTTATCCACCTCTTCTGGAAACCCCACCCAGAATGGATCCAGTTTAAGGCAGATTTTTTTAATGAAAGAATGATGCTTTATTTTCTGTTTGCACAAACAAGTACACATACATTAGAATGCTGCTTTTAACATACCCCATCTTGCTCTGCCACAGACACAGGCACAATTGAGAGTGAAGCTTGGGGTCTGAGCGCAGTCAGGTAGATTGTGTGGAAATGTTTGCTAAATTCTGCTGCCCCAATTAGTACCAGAAATGTTTGGGCACAGATGTGATGTCTAAACGTGTTTAAAAAAAAAAAAGAAAAGAAAGATGTTTACATAAATCCCCCATTTATCTGGTGCCCCTGGGGATTAAGGGCCTTTTTCAAGGGTTCAAGGGACGTGATTTTTCTGGTGAGAATGAGAATGGGATTTGAACTGGTGACCTTCTGATCACAGACACAGAGGGCTAAGCTTCTGAGCCATACACCACCCCCCTGCTTATGCTGAAAATGGGCTTGCCTGCATGTGACACCATGGTAACAACCGGCAAAGGTCTCCCTGCTATAAGGTCTCCACCAACACGCAATGGCCACACTGTGGCCGGTGACACTGGACTCTTCAAGGGGGCCGTCAACCAGTCACCACGGTGACAGCAGTCTGAATTACTCAATGAGAGCATACGCACGGTCCAAAGCCAGGAGATGGGGGGGGGGCTGTGTGAGAACTGACTGTGAAACATCGATCGCTAAGAAGAGGGGACAGCTCTGCTCACGAAGGAAGGAAGTCTAATGCCAAACAGAATCTGATCTTTGTTGCTTAGTGTGCATTAAATCCAGGGTAGGGGGGGAAAACACACAGTGATGTCCATTTAAACTGCTGCGAAGGACATCATTTAAAAAACTTAATGCGTCCTTTCTCTTCCAAGCCTGGATTGATTGTTATACATGCTGGGAACGCAGCCCCTGTTATGCTGAGAGAGCACCGACACGGGGGGGTGGGAAAGAAGAAATCCCAAGCCGTCCCCCGGGGCCCAGGACCTCTCTCTCATTCCATTCAGCTCGCTGTTAAGATGCTCCGATACAAGGATGAAAACACACAGCCGTACGACCTCCCTGATCCGGAAAAAAACGGAAATGGTTAAATGCTATTACAAACGAACAATTCAAAAGCCAGCTCGGAAAAAAAACAGGGTTCTTAGAAATTAAATCGGAAATGATAGGATAGAATGGTTTATTCAACAGCTATTCTTTTAATAAATCACTTCCCTCAACCAAACGATAAACCAGCCTTCTGTGCATTATAGCCTTCAAATCACTCCCGTTTTTGATGTGTTTTTTTGGGGGGAGGGGGTTACACCTGTGTGACGATGACGGCTGGGTGACATGCGCCCTTCTACTGCCACGTGGGACCCCTGCCTGCCGGCATATGATGGTTAACGTCAGAAAATATGACGGGCTTAACTGATTTGCTTAAATTTACACCAGA
>JAAGVU020000044.1:12579624-12629089 GCA_011763525.2 Mormyrus iriodes | reverse complement strand
CCAGCATGATTTTTTTTCCCATTGAGATCTGATGTGTTTTTAAAGTGTTCCTTTAATTTTTTTGAGCAGTGTATGTTAGCAAATCCAAGTCATGCTTTAATCTGAATCATGACACATCCCTATCCTATCCTGGAGAGACTGCAGCCCGATTCACAGATATCCAATGACATGGATCAATGAGTACGTTGACTGCTGGGTAACCCTGCTCATGTGACTCCTGGCTTAAAGCAGAGAGGCGGTGCATAAATGAGTCACGCCCCCTAGAGATTTGCATGTTTATGCAAAGCTAGACCAAACTGGACCAATTTAGGGGAGTCAGAAGCTATGACCTGAAAATTACATGACTAAACAAACCTTAATTGCAGCAACCCTGTGGGAAGGTGCATCAGTAGGGCAGTCCCATTGTTAATAAATGCTGGAGGAGGGTACAGTGATCTCCAGCAAAATACTTGGACGTTCAGGATGCAAAGCTAGCCCACCTTTCCGAAAAAGCGTACAAGTGTACGGAGAAACCATTCCGATGGCTCGCCAGATGCCTGATCCAGAACCAGCCTAACTGTACTTGTTGTAAGGCGCATCTGACCCATTTTAACAAAAAACAAATGCAACATTCCCTTACAAGCTAACAGGATGGTTCTATTTTGGTCACTAGGACCCAGCAGGTGAGGGAAGCTGCCTGCACATCCAGGGGCCAAAGAAACCAGCAGGATGAATGAGGCAGCGGGAGAAAGCTGCCAGCCGTCCACGGTGACATTAATGATGGCGAGGACTCCACAATCTCCCATGTTGCCATGACAGAGTGGGGAGGGCGGGGGGGCAAGGGGGTGGGGTTTTAAAGCTGCTCGGCAAATCCCATCATGCTCCGTTTTAGCTCTGGCAATTCGCAGCAACCTTCACAGAGGTTACGGATTCCAGCATCCCTGGGGACGGTTATGGATAACTGGTGAAATTCACACTGGCGTTGTGGGCGGGGCTGTGGAACAATTCTGGGGTTTCTGCTCTGCTCTGCTCCTGCCCTTCCAGTTGCCCGTGTTATGGCCCACACCAGTACAACTCCTGGGGGGAGTGGGATTTAATTTCAGATCTATTTTTGTTTCTTTACTGGGCACGTCAGAAATTGTACACAGGGATGTATGCAGCAATAGATTGCACAGAAGTGAAAGGCTTCAAACAAAGCAATGGAGCCATTTTATGCAGTGCTTGGCTTCCGCGAACAGTCAGTACAATTATTTTTATTTCTGATGCAGGCAGCCTCATGCGAATCATGGCCGTACACAAAATGAAGATACTTGCATATAATTCATACGACTAAGAGATTAATTAACTGGAAAAAACAATTTTAATACGCCCATTTGTCTGGGCACAGATACAGTGGCGTTATGTGGTAATAAGACTCTTCCCTAATTACCGATTCACCAAGCTTCAGGTTTTGACAGCAATGAAATATAAAGGATTAGGGTCTTATTTATGGCTAATTCTGCGGCACATACACAGTCAGCAGTTCGGGGGCCGTTTACGAACGCCATTTCCCCCCGGAACGTTCCGAATGTTGCCCGCCCTTGCTGAAAGGCACCGCTCTCCCAAGGAATATGTCAGAGCCAAACAAAACGAGACAGGTAGAAAATTGCAAACCGGGGATGGCAAATGAAAGGGAAACAGAGTGGGGTCATTACCACAGTTCTTGTCAAATGACCAGGCCGTCTCTACGGATACGCTCACTGGCCAACCGTCCCACTGTTACCAGGGCAGACGAGACAGGTGTGGGGCCTCAGGAATCTCCAGTAGCTTTGACAGCCTCCAAAATGCGTTTGGCATTAGATAGTAAGAAGAGAACAAATTCTCTTTGCTTTAAAGATTTATCCAAACGTCACATTGATATGGGTTACTAACAGCAGACCACCCATTATGTACATTCTGCCTGCATCTGGTCCAGGCTGGTGCCAACGCAGGCCGGACTGACATCCACCATAATGTTAAACACGACATGGAAAGACCAGTGGCACGCTCGCATGAGAATCTCAGAGGTCTCAGAGGAATCAAAATTTCACCAGCCACATCGAGAAGCCAATTAGACCAAGAAAGGAACAGAATGTCAACAACTAGGATGGTTAAAGGGTGGCTGACCCTGTCTACAGAGACAGTCTCCGAAGGTCACCTTGAGAAATAAGGTCTGTTGGCAAGTCCTCAACTTATGTGTGTACTTTATAAAGCCAATAGCCTCTGCCTTTAACAACCCCCTTTGGGAGGACATCAAACCAGCGTCGCTCAAAATGCAAACAGAAAAACAGCATGACCGAAGAAGTAGCGGCTCCCTGCAGAGAAGCCATCAAAAGGTTCTTACACTTTTATACAGCACTTTGATCAAGGGAAGATGGATGATATATACGAACCATAAACTAAGACACAAAAGAACAAGGCTTAAGTGAACGGGCTGAAAAGGAGCAGCGAGCCAGCAGAAAGTCAGACGGCGGAAAGGTGCAAAGACCACGGTCAGCTCTGCACAACAAAAGCAGGAAGAAGCCAGTACCATCCCACCATGAAAAACAAAGAAATAGAGAAAGAAATAGCTTTGTAGAAGCGCTGTAAACTAGGGCTGCAAAAATAATGTGTATGAAGTCGAGCTGATCGATCATATAAGGGATGAGGTTAATTCCAGCAAAAAACTTTAAAAAAAACTACAGTCGACCGTCGTGCATCACGACTTTCTCTCTCGCGGTTTCGATATATTGTGTAGCGTAAGATAGTAAATGGAATTTTTTCTGGGAATTTTGCGAAAGTCGTAGATGGCAATTGAAGGCCAGCGGATGACGCACAAAAAGTTTAGTACCTTATAATTGCATAAAATATACATAAAGTGCTACTATGGAGGACGGCAAACAGGTTTATCGCAGCCTCTCACGTGAAATCTCGCGGTTTCTCACTTCGTAGGCCGAGTGGGCCAAAAAAGAATTGCACCCCTAACCCCACCCATGACATGGACGGGTCAACTGTAGCGTAGCTCTTCTGCTTGATTTAACTGTGATGGAGGCGGGACCTTATAAAAGAAAAAATGGGATTTGTTCATTTAAAGGCACTGAGAATCATCTCTGCTCGCTGATCCACAGAGTCAGTCCTTTCCAGCACGAAATGCCCAGAGCACCTATGTGGGAACAAGTGACTTAATCTTGCATCCTTGCAAACAGATCATTACTGGTGGCGAGCTCATAAAAATTCCTCAACCATTAGTAAGCAAAAGAGTCCCCCAGCTACCCCACAATGCCCCCGTATCACCACAGGTGATTTATACATTTAAAGGCTACGATATCTTCAGTGAACAATGATGATTGTCGAAAAGATCAAAATGAAAAGGTTGATGATTATCATTGTTGTGTCTTGTGGTCAGTCTTCGGCGTACAGATCTCCACATCTCTGCCCGATAACAGATTAGATGAAGGAACTTGATGGAATTTCCACCATTCATTCATAAGCAGCCCATCCCGTCCTTTTAAGCAATTCATAAACATTCATAAACGCTTCTGTCAGGAGTCAGAGATCTCCAGGCAGCTCTCCAGAGTCCTACACAAGGCCTTCTAGATTTGCAATGCAGCATGCTGTATATAAACATTTATAAGATATACAGTACATCATTCATAAATAAAATATGGCATAGCAGTACTTTAAATCATCCCAGTGGGGTTATTGGGTAGTTTTCACATATCGCATCTCTCTCTTCATGAGAGACATGGACATGTATATATGGGTGAAAGCAACATTTGGGGTCAGACCATAGGTTAAGTCAGTATCCAGCACCCCTGGAGTAGGTGGGGTTAAGGGCCTAGCTCAAGAGCTCAACAATGATATAATTACTCTCCCAGCTAAGGGATTCCCCAACCCGTTGAGTTACCCACTGACCCAAGACCACAGGTGAAACCACTATGAAGTTCTCATGTATGGTTGTTTGAGAGAATGTGTTACCATCTATCCAGTACCTCTCTGACTAATAAGCAGTGTCATCTGTCTTACTCCAAGCAAAGCACTCACTGTCACATCTCCAAACTCAATCCAATCCTTTTGTGCCCATCAAAGTGAGACCAGATTTCTTTGACACTTTGTCCTCGCAATAGAGCTTCAAATGGAAAAATGCCAGAAGCCCTTTAAATAGGTGTTTCCACAGGACAGGATGTACAGCCATCCCTGGCTCTATGAGTTTGTAGTGTTGTGGGTGGAGGGGAGGCTGGGAAGCCAGAGCTCACTTTATCCTGGGTGAGCCTCTTCAGACAGGCAAGAAACTCCCAAAGCTCATTCAATTCAGGCTTGGGTTGCCGTCGAGTTTCAAAAATACTCATCGCCATTCAAATCCCAGAATTGCTGGCCCCTTTACACTCATCAGTTTAATTAATTTTGTATTAAAGAAATAATATTTCCAATCAACTAGTCCAAAGGTCTATAGTTAGAAAGCAATCTTCGATATGACATCACACTGGAGTAATCTAATTCCACCTCGGTTTGTCCTTCACTAGTGTCAACCCAAATGAAGCGATGCACGGGTCCATCTTATCTCTGCCTGCAATGATGGTTACCTTTAGCTGGACTCTCTCCTCTATATAGGCATAGTTCTCCTTTTCCAGTCTGTGGGTCAGACTGGGATTGAGGATATTTGTCTTGAAATTAAGATAAAGGGTCTTATCAGCAGCAGAGTTTAAACCTCTGTGCTGTGCATCTGCCTCGACCTGGAAATGCAGGCACTAAAAACCAGGCAGATGTTGTGGAAACATCTGGAGATCATTGTCATAGGAGGACTTCCAAGCCCCACCATAAGTAGGCCCACCATAGATTAATGACAATAGGGGCAGTTTCAGGTAATTAATAATAGGCAGCTAACAGGTAATTAGTGCTCGCTGTACAGCTGAACTACCGAATTAGATTAACCCTGCAAACGTTTATTTTAATAAAGCAAGCACAGTTAACATTTGGGTGAAAACCGACGATTGATGCTGGTGTCTGGAACATTTAGCATCTTGTATCGACTTTCTTTCTTATATCAGTGGTTCGGTTCTGACAGAACAGTGTACAGATGACGAGTCTCTGGTCTCATCGGACCAACAGGACATTCCTACTTTTATTGCTGTACTCCGCGGATAACGGCGGATGTCAGAAATTCCACTTACGGACGACCCGTTATATTGAGACGCTAGATGCAATATTGCACGGGCAAGGCCATAAATCCATTTCAGCTGGTTGGGGGCCAGGAGCCGCAGATACCGGAGGGCTCGCGGTAATCACTGCCAGAGCCGTTTCGTAATAATCACACCCCAAAGTGGTGATTTGCTGCTCCGGCTCTTTAAGACCGGACTTTTCCCTCTCATCTTCTAAACTGATGAGACCCGCATCTCCCAAGCAGCAAAGCCCTTGAAGGCACCTGCTCTCATCAGCTTAAGGTCTCCACCAGCCCCAGCTGTTGAATTCTGAATGGTGGGGAAACTTCGCTCCAGCCCATTTGTGGACATTTGACTTTGCGCCCCTCTTTTGTGCCAGTGGAACGGCGTGGGATTTCTGCACTCTCACTCCCACGAAAACAACCACTTTTCTGCCCCCCCCCCCCCAATGATCGCTCTTGTCATACTCTTCCCTCCCACTCGAGTCTCCCTCCTCCTGTACTCCATCTGCCCAACCTGATTTCTCACTTCATCCTTGCCCGGCCAGCCTCGCCACTTTTTCACCACAGAAAAGCAAGCCGTTTGCTAACTGTTCTCGTTTTCACCTTCCATCTCCCTCCCTCGTGGAACCTGCTTCCGCACCCCCCCCACCAACCCCCTTCACCACCTCCTCTCGTCTCTGGAGAATTTCTCCGTAGCAACCAGCTCGTCTCTGGGTAAAAAGCCAGTGCGAGCTGAAAAAAGAAGAGGAAAAACGGGAGGATTTTCCTGACGACGACAGGATTCAGGATCTCTGCTGTCTCCCAGCCTTCTATGTGGCTGTCAGAAAAACTATTTTTCTCTCCAGTGCAATTCGCTCTCTTCCTTTGTGTTTCAACTCCATCCATCCCCAGCCTCCCCCACTCCCTGTACTGTACTGGAGAATCACAACACCTACCTCTTCAAAACTGTCTCTTTTTCTCTTATAAAAAAAACGTTTCACACCCTCTGGTCCTCCTCCCTCTGTGCACTTTTGTCCACAAAGGGCTCCTACCTCTGCAAAGTCCCACTGAAGCAAAATTTAGGCTAACGCACCAACTTAAATCATGTTTCTGGTCCAGAAATTAATTGGTCTGCAAGAGATGCTGTCAGAGACGACCTTAAATAAAAATAAATGTCCGCAGGAGCTCTGTAGCCCCTCAATATATGTCAATGTCATATCACTTCCACCACTCTCTCGCACAAGAGTGCAAATGTGCTGAGTCCGTGCCCTTCGGACCCCAGTCCCGTCTGTCACCATCAAGTCTCCCCACCTTTAATCTTTCCTCCAGGCAGTTTTCATACAGAGATCAATCCTGTGGCAGCATCTCACAGCCCGCCATCTGTGACAGCCCCCTCCCCTCCAACCCTGTGAATAACGGCCAACCGTTGACCACCCTCGCACCTTCCGCCTGTTCCCGCCACACACACCCGCCCCCCCATCTCGGCCCCGAGTGAGCGAAAGAGAGCATCCACGTCGAACCGATACCAGTGAACTGGTACCCAGTGGTAGGGAAACACGCGAAATCAAAAAAATACCTGCTACAACAGAATGTATGGAGAGAGAGTTGACATGCCTTGGGACGGTGCATTTCCCATTCTGCCACACGGACCGCTGGTGGCGTGAGCAACACTCTTCCGCGCTCCTTTAATTCCCCTCCGCCTCGCTTTTCCTCTCCTCCTCACGCGGCGTTAGTCTCTTTCACTCCTTCCCTCGCTTCCTATTCGTTCTTCTACCCCTTTGGTCCTCCTTCTCTTTTCTTCCTCCTCTCGCCTCCGTGGGCCGGGCTGGGATCCTCTTTTGCAAGATGGCACGGCTCCAGCCGTGCTCCGATTGCCCGGCGTGCGTGTGCGTGCGTTTTTTTTGTGTGAGCGCAGCCGTATCGGCGGGCACTCAGTACCTTTCCCCAGGTGAGAGTATTGGATGTGGGAGAGATGCTCAGCACACACAAGAACGAGCAACAAAAAAAATTAGCTCATGATAGATTAAGGTGTTCTCTCTCATTCTCCTCTTACTCCCTTACCCTCTCGCTCTCAATCTCTTTCTCCCTCTCGTTCTCTCTCCCTCTCCCTCTGTCACACATACCATCTCTCTCTTTTAAAGGTACAGTGAACCTCTACGCTGCTCAAGGGTAAGGGATTATCTCATACGCTGCAAGCCATTATGTTAATCGGGGGGAGTCCGGGGGCAAGGTCTTCGCACTCAATGAAGCAACGCGAAAGCAAAGGGGGACAGGGAAGGGGGGGGGGTGGATGACCTGCCACAAGCGGTAAGGCAGGCCGGGAACCAGACAGCATGTCCCTCACAAACAAGCTTGTTCACAAGGGGACACAGATTTCCAGCTGACTGCTTGGCGTTTGTTAAATACTGAGCCGCTCAGGCATCCAGGTCGCACAATAGCAACAAGAAAGCAAAGGAAACCATTTCCACCGAGTGATGGAAAGGCCAGGAGAGAATTCTGGACAATGGGAGTCAATTCCGAAACGTCAATCTCCTAACCCTGTGTCATGTTACCCATTATCATCCTCCCTAATTACGATTTAATTGGACTCGTAGGCAAACCTTCAGATAATGCTTATCGTTACAGATCCTCAGCCGCACCACCCACGCAGTCAAGCGGTCCGGAACAATATGTGAGACAGGAGGGTTCATCGAACAGACGAAGCAGCGAGGCTTCTCGAAGGACACCTCAAGGAGACAGAGCTGAAGCCACACGAGGAGAAGTCAACTATAGACAAGGAAAAGTATATAAAGAAATCAGGTAAATGGGTGGATGACTTGGGGGAGTTTCACAGTGCAAAAGCAGCCACATTCCAGTCAAGCTTGTCAAACCTTTGGACATCCATCCACTTTCTGTACCCACTTGTCCTATTGAGGGCCACAGGGGTCTGGAGCCTATCCTGGAATCAACAGGTACACGGCGGGGAATAACCCAGGATGAGGCACCAGCCAATCGCAGGGCACACTCACACATATGGACAATATAGTATCTCCAATTCACCTTCGCGTATTTTTAGTCAGCAGGGGGAAACCTGGAGAACATGCAAACCCCACACACATTGAACCAAGGAGGAGACTTGAACCCTGGTCTCCAGCGTTATGAGGCGACAGTGCCATCTATGATATGCAGTGGAAAAGTATGAAATGAAAATGAGTCTAGTCAAGTACAGTAACAAGCATCCTAACTTTACATAGTTTACCCACATGGAATTAAACATGCTGGCATGACTGCAAACATGAACTTTGAGAGACATATTGCAAGATCCAACAGCACATATGCCGGGCAGGCAAATGCCCCCTGAAAAAAAGCTGACTGACTGGAAAACAATGGAACCTACAAACGCATTTTTATTTTCAAACAGAAGTGGCTGATGGGGCGGTTTAAACGATTGCTTCGTGTTGGCCTGAGAACGCAAAATCGAAAAGATCTGCGTTTGTGGAATTAGGGGTTATGAAATACAAGGATAAACAGATGAAAAATGGGGGGAAAAGATGGGAGGCACAGACTTATTAATGCTCGATAAATAATGCATGGCCACTGCGACTGCACACCACAGCTCTGCGCTGCCCGGCTGCTCTGCAACAAAGACGGTGTGGAGCCTGATGTCGGCTCTCTGCATTTCAGCAGCACAGCAGCAGGAAGCAGCCTCTGGTAAACTCGCCCCCAAGGCTCCAAACTGGCAGCACAGACACCTCCCACGGATAACAGCAGCCCCGGCCCAGAAATTTAAATAGGAATGGAACCCCATCAATCGCAAAGCATCCAGCTGTGTAAACTGGAATGTGGCCCTCATTTGGCAACTCAAACACAAACCAGTCTTGCTATTGTTGGAAGTTTTGAAGCCCGGCAATGGTGGAGAGCAACGAGGATGGAGAGAAGATGAAGTGACCAGTTGATAATGGTTTACATGTGTAACAGGGTCACTGAAAGAAGGAAAGATGCCAAAAATATTGGATGTGACCGAGAAGCTGGAAATACTTCTGAAAGATAATCTCATGTCTAAATTCTAAGTCGTTCCTTGTGAGGTGAGACGGCAAATTATTGTTTAAGGCTGTCAGCTTCAATCCAAAAATTTGTATTCGGCACGAGTCGCGAGCAAACAACTGTCCTCATAACCGTAAATATAATGCCAGCGGCAAGCCTGATGATTACCGGCACTCAATAAGGACGGCATCACAAAGCAATGATGTATTGAATCAATGTGGCGGGGCGACGATTTCTGCCTGAAAACTATGTAAACAATCGGTTGCCGATACAAAAGACAATGTTTCTGTGTTGATGGGCATTTCGAAAATGCTTGCCATTACAAACCAGCACAAAATCCAGAGAATATTGGGCAATTTGAAGCTTTTATATGCCACAGAAACAATCAAGATGCATTTAACCTGATTTCAAATGGTTGTTAATATTGATTACGAAGAATTTCAGAGACGTCAGGCAGCTACAAAAATGTGACGAGCTTGGTTGTTAAGTTTGGGTTTATCAATATTTTTGAAGAACCGGGCTTGTTAGTGAATAGCTACTTTTATTTTTAATGTTAGTGACTGGAAAGACAAGTAATGGTGCGGTTACATTTTTATCAAACGCACCTCAGATTTACAGCAAACAGCCGGACTAGAACTTTCCAAGTGTACTTTCTGAGCTACACTTTTGTATAATGGATTACTTATCTGTTAAAAACATAGTAAATAAAGCGTTGCGGGTGTGCTGTAATTGGTCCTTTTTATTTGGTGATTTGTGAAATATACAAACACTAAATTAGTCCCAAATTTGATTTTGATTAGGGTTTGGCTTACTCAAGGGCAAAGAACACTTGAAACATTAACAAACCACAAAAAAAACCAGCAAGCCTTAATTATGTCTGGCTTTACACAAATGCAATTCATTGAATTAACAGGTCACGCAATTCTAATTAAGTACAAGCAGAACTAGAAATAAAATAGAAAAAACACACCATCCATCCATTCATCTATCCATTATACCTCCATCCATCCATCCATCCATCCATCCCATACAAGGTTTTGAGGGCCTAGAGTCTATCCCAGGAGGCATGGCGCAAAGAAACACAGACAGGATGCTAGTCCATCACAGGACACACACAAATTATGGGCAATTTCAGAGACATCAATTAACCTAACTGTATGTTCTTGGACTGCGAGAGATGACAGGAAATCCAGGACAAACTCAAATGGCACAGGGAAAATATGCAAACTCCACACAAACACAGCAGGGGCAGAATTCAAAGCCCCATCCCTCAAACCACCATGAAGCCAAATTAGCCTTTAATGCCTCTCAAAATGTGTGCATTCTTCTCGCTGTCTACAATTGCCAGTTATGGTACATCCTCCCCTCAATTCACATCTCGATTTGGGATGGATAAAGACTGACCAGCACCTCCACCAAAATCTGTACCCACCAATCTCTGGTACTGGAAAAACAAATAAAGAATGGAAAGATAAATAGATGAGACTACCACAACAGTTAATGCTGTACAGCCTACTACACGCTACTCAGAAGGTTGTGTCCAGAGAGCGACAGAACAGGGCGATGGAGATCTCTGACATTATTCCGGTTCCAAAAGTTATGTGCCTTCTGTCACTAACAGGCGCTTTTAAGAACATCTTGAGAGCTCTAAAAGCTTTCAAGCCTGATGCTGGCAGACTGGAAGAAAGAAAAATCAGCTCATGGCAGGGCTGCATGGCCACATACTTAATGTACCCTGCAGTACATACTATCGACTTATCATTAAATCATAAGCGTTCAAAAAATATATACAGGTTAAAAAGATAAGCACACTATAAATGGCAGGCAGAACAGACTATACAGCAAAACACATCTCCCACAACCACTTATTCAATACAGGGCTGTGGGGTGCAAGCTATTCGGAAGACACTGCGGGGCACAAGGGCACACCCTGCATGGGATGCCATGTCCATCAGCGTCTAGGAAGAACAAGGGCAGGTTAATCCTGTTCACTGGCCCTGATGCTAGTTCAGCAGTAAAAGGCAAACAGACACAAGTTAGCTTTGTTTTTTTCTAATTTTTTTTTATATAGCACGAAAGAAGCCTATGGGCAAACAGAATTATTCTTGCAATCAAACGGGATGTAGCAGAGATGGCCCAACCTCCATGGGCATGCACAGTTAGGAATGAAGTCTCAAGATTCCCAACAAGTCTCGTGCTGCACGGCAACCCTGGTGACATCACCGTGGGCAAAAGCTCTCCGTTTGGATAACTGCTGGGATGCATTCATTCACCAGATGCACAAAATGAATGATTAACAGCCTTGCAGAAAATATATTAAATATAATGATGGACCAATGATTACCACAGGAACAGACGACATGAAGGGAATAATTAAGTATGCGCTTATATGCTTACTGGCACAACATAAGTAGGCCTATTTCATTATGTACACATGACAATAAATAGTATATGTATTATTGTTTTAAATGACTGTTTCTTTAAATGTTTTTCCATTTTTTTAATGTTGCATTTTTCCTTTTACCTGACGTCTGCCGATTTTACCTTGTACTTAAAACGCAAAAACAGTTTCATTATTAAACGGCCGAATTCCGTTAAGGATTACGTAATAAAATTAGGCCTTCTTCAAATTAAAAATTGTGCCTATTCTCTATGCCTAAAATCGCCACTTGCCTATGGAGGGTGTTTATGACAATATTCAATAAATGAATGTCATTTCAATGTTTATATAAATTATAACTTGTCATTTAAATGATAATTTAATTTAATTTAAATTATCATTTACATTGTTATTTAAATAGGTGTTTAAATTACAATGTAAATGATACCAGCAAACATTAAAATTATCTGTCACCAATCAAACTGAGCGGGCGGGATCCAAACAAAAACCCAACGTCTGATTGGTTATATTGTAAACTAAGCCACTCATTTAAATCACATTAATAAGTACCCGTTTACATGACAATTTAAATTGTAAATCATTTAAATGACATAGACTCTGAATTTGTCTTTTAAATTATTATGTAAATAGTCATATAAATGATATTCATTCATAGAATATTGCCATAAAACACCCCCCAAACTTGACCCCGTTAGCTTCGTTACTCTTCCGTCCGCGTTTGTTATCGCCACCGAGCGCGCTGCCAAACCCCGGACGTTCGGGGGCGCCCTGTGTGCGGCGGCCGGCATCTGGCACCTGCTACGCCATAGCTGGCTGAAACGTAATTAAATCAGGGCTTAAAAACCAGAAACCAGCAACGAATTTTCTACGGCGCGATTTAAAGACAATTTAAGCTACTGTTTACTTATTTTAATCGTGCAATTAAATCGCACAA
This sequence comes from Mormyrus iriodes, assembly GCA_011763525.2. Lineage (NCBI taxonomy): Eukaryota > Metazoa > Chordata > Actinopteri > Osteoglossiformes > Mormyridae > Mormyrus > Mormyrus iriodes. Next base: position 12,616,615 of record JAAGVU020000044.1, on the reverse strand, counting down.
GGCAGCTTTAATTATTAGGCTAAATGAGCACAGAGCAGTCGTGCATATATTATGTAGTGCAGTGGGTTTTAAAAAGAGTGTATTTGTTAATTTCAGTGAATTTATAACTATCGTATCTGTAAGTTACGGAGTATCTTTGGAAGACAGGAACAAAAGAGCATGACATTATTATAGACCAAATTCTGTTAATGAGCCATTTACAGTGTTTCCTTTTCGTATACTATTCTAAGAGAAATCTTATTGTACTTTGTCGACATACTTGTAGGCGAAATGTGTGGATCTGTAAACTGTGTAACTGTAATTTTATTTCGGTAATGTTGCGCGGTATTAACCTGAGAATTCTAGCCGCGCAGGTGCCAGAGAAAGCCACTGCCCGATTTCATTTTAAATGTCATAAATCGACACAAGCAGGAGCCCACGCTTGAGTTCTTCTTATAATATTACAAAACTTTTAAAAACTAGCAATTTACACCTAAAGAGAAACAAAAGGTTTTAATGGTCAGCCAAACACCCGCAAGCGTTAGGAAAATTAGACCTATAAGGTGCCGGCAACTTTTTTTCTTGTAGAGATCTGCGATATGCGGTTTATCTTATTATATAATATATACAATAAGATTAATAAAAATGTCTTGCCTACACTGCACAAATTATGCATACATACTGTGACAATTGCTACAATAGTCTCATTTCTGACAATCAGTCAATAAAAATTCATTTGCTTTATTATTATTATTATTATTATTATTATTATATCATAGGCCCAAAAGAGCTGCTCCATTGATTTATATAATATGCCATTCTAATCAATGGGGTTCATTAGCTAGTTCTAACTACACACATTGTACATCTACAGGGTCAGCATGATCATTAGTATGCAGCAAAGCCTGGAGGGCAAAATGCAACTATCACCAGCAATTTGGAAAAAAGCAATCACTGGTTCTTGGCTAATAGCATGACATTGATTGTTGCATTTCTCAATTGGGAAGTAGTTTGATTGGTGGTGGGGCGTAGGCGTTTGTCCTCTGTCCTTCACCAACAGGTGTACCGAGACAGAAAATCGTTGTTCGTGTGTTCAGTTTGATTTCTTATTATTCATCATGCTGTGCAGAGAGTGAATTTATTTATTTATTTATTTAACTGGTTCTCATGTGAGATACGAACACATTCCAGATACCCATCCATCTCCCATAACCATTTATCCAAGACAGTCACGGATAGCCTGAAGGCTGTCTCAGGACGCACAGGGCATGAGGCAGGCGACAACCTGAACAGGTTACCAGACCATTGCAGAGCAACATTCCGGATATTTTCCTCCTTGTTATTATGTTCACAGGATGTGACATCTCAGACAAGCCTTACTGTGGATTTTCATAAGGCTTCTTGGCAGCACAAAGACCTCCCCCACGACTGGCATTGCAAATTCCATACATTGTCCTGCACCTCAGATGCACTTAAACCATCTCCTTGACTGCTGTATGCCTGTTGTGCATTTTCTGCCAGACTTGTACGTTGCATGCTTTGTCTTGGCCAGATACATAAATGTAGATATCTAATGTAGGATATGCCAAGTGCCTGACAGAGAACTCTTGTTCCGGAGGTGCCCTCCTGGTTTTACATGCTACAATTATTTTGCAACTGGTTCCTCACAGCTGTGGGCAATAGTGAGTAGGATTCGGGATGATTTCTTACAGTAGAAAGACACTAAAGGCATTTGAGACTGGATGACAACATGGGTAAACCATGGCTGGTTTAATATCAAGAACAACAATCCTTCCTTCTCTCTCTCTCTCTCTCTCTCTCTCTCTCTCTCTCTCTCCCTATTTTGCATAAATATTCTTATACTTTTCCTACTTTGTTGTTTTGCCCCTTATTTGCACTGATGTCGGTCCTATTACTCCCCACCCCCCCAATATTCCTGACCTCCCACCCTGCATCCATGGAGAATTTCACTGTGTTCCTCGTAACAAATGACGATAAAAACCCTAAAGGTGCAGCGAATGGGGCTCCGTTGTCCTTTGCGTGCCAGGGAACACTCATGCATGAGGCGAGTACAAGCAGGCAAGGAGGGCATTCTTTGAAGGGGTTACAAGGGAGGCCTGCCGTTCCCCACGGCTCTCGCGGGCTTTTATCGCCCATGCTGTGTCCCCGCGTTGGGTTTTCGCACATTTAGCCAGTGGGGCAGCCTCATTCTGCGAACGCCTCACTGGTCTGGATGCAGATTCAGAAAGGAAGACCATACCCTCAGCCAGACTCATTGTTCGTCCTACATAACCCTTTTTTTAAATACTGATAGAAAATGTTAGGGTGAGGGTGAACAGAAAGGGAACTGAAGAGATGAATTGGACAAAATCTCCAGCTTTATCTGCAAGCATTCCATTTCCAGCAGAATGACTGGGCTCGGGCTGCTGGAAATTGGAAAGGGAATCATCACCTGCCTCTTTACCATCAGAGCTTACAGCAAGCACCTCCAGTTAATCTCAAAGGCAATTCAACCCCCAGTCACAGGAAAATCCCACCCCCTGGAAGTGGACAGCAAATCACACAATTGAAAAAGGGACATGTCTGTCTCTACAGGTCAGGCTCAACAATGCAATCATTATTCTCTCAATTACACAATGAAAATGATGGCAGGGGGGCAATTCTTTTGTATGATTCTCCAAGTCAGGGTGCAGCTTATCGAAATGGGGGCAACTATATTATTCAAAGAAGGAGTCGTCCAGTATATAATGAACCAGTGTTGGAACAGTTCAACATGCCGTAGAAGCAGTGGGGGGCAAGTGTTTCAGATGAGCTCAAGAAACTTAAAACTTATAACAGAACTATGTTCCAGTTGCAGCATACTTTCTGCCCAGTTTTCCTCAAGTACCCAGAGTGTGTGCAATGAAATCTCGGTTCTCTTTACTACATGAAAGGCAAAACCACCAGGCCAGAAAAAAAAAAAATGGCTGCAATGCAAGAAAAGTCCAGATACCCTGGCAGGACAGCAGAGAGCAGAGTCTCATTTTTTCCCCAAAAGGTCAGGACAGGAAATACACTAACGGGATAACCTGCCAGTCATCCTGGCCAAAGCACCAGCAAATCCGCACAAGTGACGCAACAGAGAGCATTAAAATGGTGCCTTTGAGGAGGAATATTATTAAAAAAAAACACCAAGCTTATGTTCCCTAGGGCAAATTCAGGTATAAATATCTTTTCCCTGACTCCTTTCTTACATGACCTGGCCAATGCCTATAAATAAAGAAAGGTGCCGTTTCCAAGGTAACGCCTCCATGGAGAATCGGCCATTTTTTCTGGAAAACAGAGATTGGAAGGTTAAGGGGTTTTGGCCTCATGCTGAATGACGGGGCGGGGTGGGGGGGGGCGATCAGTGACCAATAACCTTTATCAGATACTTTCTTATATTTCAGCTTGGAAAAAGTATAAGGTCTTATAAGCGAAACATGAATGTTGAAAATCATTTTGGTTTCAAAGTTTGATATTTATCTTTAATGGCATCGGAGAGTGTTCATCACTGGGGAGGGAAATGGCTTACTGGGGGATGGGTGGCCTTCTCGCAGGGGAAAAAGCAGAATTATAAAACAGCTTTTAGATGCTTATTTCAATACAATGATGAAGACAAGGTCACACTTCACCATGGAATAAGGGATGCAGATGGACCCAAAGCACTGCACTAACGACAAATGTTGGTGGAACTAACAAGATCACTGCAGTCAATCATACAGTCAGCCAGAACCAGTCACTGCTAACTACCAAGATATGTAGTGTTCCAAATTTAAGCATGTTAAAACTTTCGTTTAATGATGTTCTGTGTTTGCAATTACTTTTTACGGTATTTATAGTGCATTGATCCCTGTGACTGGGTTCATCCATTAGATCAGATTTAGGTGATGTTTCTGATGGGGGTGTTGACCCCACCCCCCATCCTCCTCACCCTTGTTTACTGTGCAACATTGCTGCCAGGTCTTTCCTGTGCTTTTCCTGCAGAACCGATTTATCCGATTTGCCTTGCAATATCCAGCCAGCTGGGGGGAAAGGAGAAGAGAAACCCTGAAATGATGATGCTTCTGGACTGATACTGCAGCAACCCTGCAACCACAGACCTAAAGCCATTATGCGTGTCATAATTCAAACACACCTTCACACATAAAAGCCCAACCTATCCATTTCCCATTTATAGGTAGACAAAGCTATATTACTTTTCCAGCACAGCCTATGGTACTGGCTATGAATTCAGGCTGGGCAGGGATGTACATCAGGGGTTAAACAGAATCTGACTTTGATGAAAATCAACTCAATAAGTATATGCTTCCCTCTAGTGGTTATACAGAACATAGCAGTCAAGAATGTTGTCATTGCCTAAAACAGCTCTGTGAATAATAAGCTCCTTAAAGCACAGTTAGAAGGTCATATGGTTGCCACACAGTGGAACTGGTTACTGAACTGTTTATAAACTGGCCACGCTGCACATGTAAGTGCATGCTCTCTGTTGGATTGGTATTCGGTCCAAAGTATACCCCCACCTTGTGCACTATGCTGCCTAGAATGGGTCACCGCCCCCCTATGAGCCTGCACTGAATGTGGCAGCTGGAAGATGAATGTAAAAAAAAGTACATTTTAAAAAGTTATAAACATTTCAATACTAATATTTGGACTGAGTAATAATTTGTACATTGTTACCGGATGGGAAACATTAAACTTAGAAATAGACATCCCAACAACCCATTCTTTCCAAAGATCTCACACTTAGGTTTAAACAGATGGGATGTCTGTGTGCTTGTTCCCTAACAGTGCAATCAAGCCTAATTAATTAAATTGTTTTGAATAAAATCTAGCGTACCTGTGGGGGTCCCAGATTAATAAACACAGTTAGTGACAGTGGAGCTTTTTATGGCAGACAGCTGAGCCATGTAACCACAAGTAAAATTCCAGGATAAATTGGTGATAAGGAACACAGCTTGATGGGTATTTCACAGACTGGCCATCAGGAAGATCAGGAAATTTTCTAATGGGCCGATTTTGAAAAGGCCGCTGCATCATCCTCAAGGCCAGTGATCGCGCTTGTGAAATATACAAAGGGGGATTCATCCCGATTAGCAGCAAATTATACCAAGGGGTTTCCCCTGATTGGCGAAAGTATCAAATTGGGGCCACTTGACAGCAAATTCCAGGGCTGCTTTTTGTTGCCAGCCCGCCCCAGTTGGGTGCCAAATCAAGCTACATGATGTGATGCAATCTGAGGTAAGTAGGATGGTCCACAGTCCACACTCTGTCCTTTTCAACTTAAGAACATCTGCAGGACAAGTCTGGAAATGACGACCAGCACCTCCAGCTTGAAGTTACAGACCATCCGGCATCAGCATCTCAAATCCAAGATGGTCCTGAGGAAAAATGCCAGCATATTAAATGCTACAGTATCTGTGGCAGAGGCTGGCTGGTTTATAAAAGGCACCTGTGACCTGAAACATGCCTGTCATTGTCACAAATATCACCAGGGGAACATAACAGAATAATACAGGCAGACCTGTATCAAGCGGAAGAACCACACAAGAGTGAGGCAGGCAGCAATGTTTGTGCACAGAATATAAGACAGACAGACCTCCGGGAAAGATGAGGAACAAGATATTGAAAAGCACAGACTGCAGAGAATGCATGCATAACACCCACTCACCAGGCTGCCATATCTCTTGGTCTTACAGTTGTCAAATATCAGACTGGACAAACACACCAGACGTCACTCTTCCTTGACTTCTTGACCGCCACTTTTTTTTCCTCCAAAGCAGTGTTTCCCAAACCAGTCCTCAGGAACCCACAGATGGTCTGTGTTTTTGCTCCCTCCCAGCCATTTAACATGGCCTGTTTTTGCAGCTCGAGGTTTTTAATAGAGCAGTGAGAACCCTGGGCCTCAGACCACCTCTGGTCCACACCTGACCTCTTGCCACAATGCATGAGTGGGGTGGCCTGCAAGGACCACAGCCATCTAGGCAGAGCACCGTGTAGCGAGGTAAGCAGATGCACGGACCGCCATCCGGTGACAGAATTATTAGATCTCCAATCCCCCCCCCCCCACCCCCACCCAAAAACAAAAAAAAAAAAAAAAAAAAAAAAAAAAAAAAAAAAAAGCCACCACAGCCGGCTGTTTTGGTTATTGTCCGCCAGGCTGGACCTAGATAATTTTTACACCCATGAAACCACCGGGGAAGGTTTCAGGAGGCCATTAGTAAATGCCCAAAAGTAAAATTATCATATTAAATACTTCATTTTCCACTGCAGTCCTTCTATGACAGAGTCGGCACAGTAGCAGCGGGCTGCACAGTGACAGGGCCGAGAAAATCTGCCACTCTGGCTACTGAATCAGTCAGTGCAAGAAATGACATTTAACAAGGGCCAGCTGTGGAACATGCACAAGAAGCTGCATACAGAGTCATGTTCATTTGCTGTGCAGCACTTTGGAAATTCCCACAAGCAGATATTTTAACGCTACGTACGATTTTAAAGCTCAGAGGCATCACATCGATTTTTCTTGGACAAGGAACAATGGCCAGTGACAGGTGTGCTGGGATGAGGTCATCAGGACTGTGATTGCGTGATTTATGACAAAAGCAACATGAAAAACACATCCAAAGAGAGAGTCCTATAAAGACCTACAGGAGACACTTTAAATGATTATAATAAATTCATTTCTTCAAGTCATTTACCATCATCTGCAGCATACATCACCTCAACACAAATGTGTGCACCCTGAAAAATAAAATTAAGCTCAGATTTAATGCAAGATGTCCATCTATGTCAGCAGGGTACATTTCACTTGCTTGCATGTATGCGTGGGCAGTCTCACATTAAGAACATCATTAAGACTAGAGTCTGCTAGTACGCAAGCTCAACACTGTCATTATTCAGGCAGGGGAATAAACAACTAGCTTTTGGGGAAGAATCCAGCAAAGATATATTTGAAATTCATTACTTTCAGAACTGCCCTCCCCTGTCAGAATCCCTACCTGTTCCTGTCCGATTTCCATTGTGTCATATTGTGTTAATAATGTCGTGTGTGACACAGGAAACATCCACTGACCAGCGCGGCTGATAGCACTTCTCTGCCTGTGCCAATTGCGAAATAACACAAAGAACCTGCCAAGATATATCAGCGCGCATTGCTTCTTCTACAGCACAAGCAACACTAATTCAAATTCAACTTTATCGTCATTGTACATATGCACAACAAAATGAAGTTATGAGGTATGAGAGATTCTAATTTCCCAAATTCAACTGTTCGCAAAATGACTATAGACAATATTTTAACCAAGGTGGTAGTTTCAGATTTTCAGGGAGGTAAAAAAAAAATAAAAAATTAAAAATGTTTTATTTACCAACCAGGTGCCATTTTGGCAGGTCTGTGCGACATAACTGATGTGAGGGCCCATGAGTTTGGCATTTCATGACAGTTATTGGCTTTAAATCCAAGGATCCATCTGGTAAGACTGGAACACCCCCACACCCCCAGGCTGTCCACTGTGTGAGGAAAGGTGCTGGTACCATATGAACAAGGAATTTATGCAATGAGAGTCAGCTGTGGGTTACCGTGGGGACAAAGCAGAGGCAGAACCCCCCCCCCCCCCCACCACCTTCTATTCAGCCTGACCCAGTTGTGTCACCTGTCACTCATTCACCCTAGAATACCTCACCAATAACAGCAGAACGAATGGGAGTCATTTCTTCCTTCTTCCAAAAAAGGTTTTCCATGAAATGGTTCCCTAGGGTATTATTTCTCACAAAGCATCTTGTGGTTTAATATGCTTTTTATCCTACTATGGCTTCTCTATTTAAATTTCAAAAAGATTTTGCAATTATGCTAAAATCCTATTATGAATGTTAAGGTCTGTGGGTTTAGGTGGGGAAAAAAGTGCCGTCTTCTGAATTTCATGAATTAACAGTTTTGCCGCAATAGTGGAAGCTGGTACCATTCAACATGTCCAGTTTATGCACACACTTTTCAGGGCCGGCCAGGCCTATAGGTGGCAAATGGCACAAGCAACACAAAAGCACAAAGTCATGGGAGGGGGGCACAAAAGAACGAATGGGAAAAGAAAAAAAAACAGAATACCACTGATTCCATTCAGTGAGACTTGTCTTTTTCACAAGAAAATATTAAAACTAGTGTAAATTACAAGAGCTAGCTAATTATCACCCAGGTACCCTTTGCTACTGAAATGTTTTAATATAAAGGAATTGACATAATTTGCTTTTAGGTCCTCTGGGGGGGTGCACGCTCAGCATAAACTGGCCTAGGGGCACCAGAACACCAGGGCCTACGAAGCCCATTTAGACAGCAAAGATCAGCAGATGGGTGAACAGCTGGAAGGGAGAGGCATGTACGGAGCACCAGATATGACTCATAGGGCATTGAGAACCACGGCTGTCCCGATCAAAAAGACGTCAGGGAATCCGTAATCGTCTGTGCTGAGCTCAGAAATTTGCATCAATACAATAACTTAAAATTACCGTGAACGCATATTGGAATATTTCACGTAATTAAGTCCGATCGATGCGTAATGTGGTTGAACATAACACTACGACTGCCCTACTTTTCTGTCCACCGTATGGGTTATAAAGGCGATGTTGCACGTCAGATATATTTAGCAACATATAGCTGGATCTTATGTAATAAACACAGCATTTCTGCGGTGCTGGCTTACCTCGCGTAATCGCCCAGCAACTTCGATAGAGCGACTCCCTTCCTAAGTAATAGCAAGGACAGGAGCGCAGACGGTCCTTCATGCCCACGTACCGCTATAAGAAAAGTAATTAGGGAAAAACGTGCCTTTACTGCCGTGAACTTTGTAGGTCCGTGTGCGCGACAAAAGTTGCGAAGATTAAAAATCACCGCAAAATAACCACGTCAATAACAGGTGCTGTTCGGTGATTTTAACTTTTACCTGTGTGAATGTCGACAACGTGTAAACAAAGGATCCATCTCAGCCTACCGGGCGCTCACTTTGTAAGAAGTCTGCTTACCGATGGCGCCGTGATGAGAAGGTCAGGCAAAGGTTAACTCAGCTGGGACCGGCGCGCCCGGAGAACCGTAAACACCGGACATCCACACTAGGTAAATAAGGAGACCACCTCTCTTGTGAGGTTCAACTTTTCTTTCCCCACTCAAGTTGGAGTAGATCACAGAAATCAGGCGGTGTCAGTGTAAGGAAACAGTGCGCGTCCCTGCGTTGTTTGCGATCCACTAAAAACAGTCCTTACTTCAGCACGTGTTGCCTTACTTGAATATTCCTTGCTCAGACGGTGCTGTTTAGTTACGCGTCTCTCTTTTTAGAATTGGGAGGTTATTTATTGACCAACGAAGTAAAATTTAAATGCGAAAGCAATGTCAGCTGTGTGAAATAACCACACTTGAATGAAAGACTGTTTTGTAATAGAGATCTCTTTATTATAGTGCATTTCTCAGATGTTACAAGATGAGTTAAAAAAGAAAAAGGTAAAACCAAAGGGAAATGTTCTTAACAAAGTAATTTGCACACCTGGTGTCGATTTTACAGAATTTTTGCAAACTTAAAGCTTCACATCTGAACAAGAGTAGCTAAATGAAAACTGCTGAGTTAAAATACATTTCATACTTAAGTTCATATATGTTTTAATTACTTGCCACTTACATAATGATATATATCATTCAAAAATCAAGTTTTTTTTTGTACTAGGTCTATATTTTTATGGTAGACAAAAGACAAAAACAAGGCCAAGATGTAAATATTTGAATTGTGTATCTTTACACATAATGAGTTTTGGTGCATTTCACAAAAATAACCGCAGCTGTCCAGTTGTACATGTACAAGTACCCCTCCTTTCTAGAGGTCAGCAGTGGGCTGTAATGTCACTCTCACACTTCCGCGTAAACGGCTCGTTCAATCAGGGGAGTTGTCTTTGAGGTTACAGTTTGGATGCCGCATCAGTTATGGTAGACGACACCCTTTTTATTACAGTCCCTCCAGATTATTCAACCTTAGAGAGATGTCTTGATTAAGACCCCCTCCCCACAAGTGAAGGTGAGAAAGCCTAGCTAATGCACTTGCTTGCAGCCACTTGGTATCTAGGGTCATCGGAACAGTCACTCCAGTGTTTTGGGCGAGATTTCGCTCAACACATGCATGTCAGAAAGCTCAACTTCTCCCGACCCTTATAACATTCAACAGCTTCTGCCCTTAAAATACAGTCCCTTTGCTGTGCAGAATGTGACCATAATTAGCAATTAGTGACACAGCCTTTCCACAGTGGCTTTAAGAGGTTCACGTGATGTGGAGAATTAGGGTCTCCCTTTGAATAACTGACTGGCAACCCCAGTAACAGGAAAACACAAGGGTTGCTCACCAGTACGACGACCACTTAAAAACAGGATCGTAGGAGCAGCAGCTGACAACACATGCCAACACAGTACAAATGTGATGAATTACCAGGATGAACTGTCGTCCTTATTGAGGCATGCCTAATCGGATAGTAACTATACAGGTCAAAAGATGCACTGCAACTGCCAGCTTTGCTGACAACGGCCCTCAAACACTATCCCTGTGCCTAAACAAACCAGGCTCACTCGGCATTCAATGGAAACTGTACACCTGTCTCCCAGGTATTCCATACAGAACAAAAAAGGTCTAATGAAAAAAAGGTAGAAAGTGAGAGTGGGAGCAGCTATACTGGAAAGGCCTTACAGTGCAAGCGCACGGCTGTGCTGCAGCCTTCCCGCATGATCAAGCACCACTTCTTTATTGCAAGTCCCACACTGAGTCAGCTTCAGTCAGCTGTTCAACGGGTCCATGAAGCCCAACAGAACACTGCTCTAAAGTACACCTCCCCCATGAGGACAAAAAGCACATCTCCTCATCACACCTGCAGCCAATAGCAAAATATGCAGAAATACTGAACGCATTACTGAATGAGAGGCCTCACAGATGTCGGAAAGCAACAGGCCTATCTCCGCGGTCCACTATGCTGGTGCTTGCCTGAAACTCAGCAATACTCTAAAACTTACACTCTGACTCATTTGCATTAATGTCTTTCAGTCTGACACACTGCACAAACTGAAATGATTTATTTTGCCTTTAGTGTAGAGCAGACAGACCCTTCTTGCCATAGACCAGATGCTAGGCCGCTTAGTTTCATTTGGTTCTGAATCACAGCAAACTCATGTGCTGCACCAGGAACTCCAAAGATGAAACAGGACTTAGGGGGAAAAAAAAAGATACGGAAAGTAATTCAAAACACAATCAGTAAACACTCTAGTCTTGGAATGCCTAAATGCCTTGAGAAAGGATACTCATACAGTCATCACAAACCCTGTGTTCCATCAAACAGCCCAATAGTCAGCATATCATTTCATTTGTTTATCCAACAGGCCTTTAACATGACAGGAATGAAAGAAGCCATGACAATATAATAAGTAAAAACCTGATGGGGGGAAATGTTACTCAGTGTTTGCTTGTGCTTCATGGCGTGGGTAGTGTTCCTTTAAGAACCTCAGCTATGGCTTACTGGGCCTTGTTCGTGAAGGGGGGGCAGCATGATTTTCAAATAATGCAAAGAAGGACCTAGGATGGAAAACTCTTTATTGACTTTCTTCCAACCTGATACAGGTTACAACATGACGTTTAAGTGGGTCTTAACATTTTACCATGTGCGTCTTAACGTTTTACCACTGGTGACGAATATCAGGTTTTTATTTTTTTTGAGCTCTTCTTTGGAAGTTGACAACGCTCTGCACCCTGGGCCTTCCTCTGCCTACTGAAAACCACGCTGTTTTAAGGTGGGCTGGCCGGGCACATGCTGCACCACACTGTTCTCTGAACAAGGACCCAGAGAGCCAGACCGGTGTTTTCTACAGGAGGTGTGTAAGGCACGCCAGGGCTGCTCCCACTCCCAGTTGACAGACACGCAGACACACTCACACACACTCTTACAGATGCACACATGGGATGGCACCAGCCAGGGCCCAACCGGAGGGAGGGGCGAAAATGGAAGGGATGCGAGACAAGGTTTAGGGGGGCAGGGGGTTGGGGGACGGTTGAGGCCGTGACTGGAGCTGCCCTGTCATGTAGACAGTGGAATGGATCATTTCTGGTTCTTCAGCTGATTGGAGAGCCAGTCCAGGCCCTCATAGAGGCCATCCCCACTGGTAGCACAGGTGGCCTGGATGTACCAGTTGCGGTGGCGTAGCGAGTGCAGGCCGAGCTTGTCTGTGATCTCTGCTGCGTTCATGGCGTTGGGAAGATCCTGACGAGAAGGGTGGGGGTTGGCAGTGAGGGGCAGCACATGGGGGGTGGGGGGGTGGTGAAAGAATAAAGGGCAATGGGCGGCTTGGAACCAAAAGCTCACCTGTTTGTTTGCAAAGACAAGTAAAACAGCATCTCGCAGCTCATCCTCTGCCAGCATTCTTGTCAGCTCCTCTCTTGCCTCGTTCACTCGCTCCCTGTCATTACTGTCCACAACAAAGATCAGACCTGAAAGGAGGAAGATGAGGATGGAGGGAGGGAATGAGTGAAAAAGTGGACTCCAGGTCTTCAGAGCTATTAACGATCTACTTACAACAACAAGTCTCACCTTGCGTATTCTGGAAGTAATGGCGCCACAAGGGCCGGATTTTATCCTGACCGCCGACGTCCCACACAGTGAAGCTGATGTTTTTGTATTCTACAGTTTCTACATTAAAGCCTGTAAAAGAGGAAGAACACGACTGGTCACCATGGTACCATTGCTGGACATCCACTTCTTATCTGGTTACCTCAAAGGCCATGAAGTCACGTTTCCTTTTTGCAACAAGCCAGCAGAGTACAACCAGAAGCCACAAAGAAAACTCTGGAATTTTCTGGGAACTAGTTGATCAACATGGACATGACAGACACAGGAGTTTGAGCAATAGCAGGTTTTTGAGCAGCATGGGAGGGTACTCACCAATGGTGGGAATAGTGGTGACTATCTCTCCCAGTTTGAGTTTATACAGAATGGTGGTTTTCCCGGCTGCGTCTAGCCCCACCATGAGGATTCTCATCTCTTTCTTCCCAAAGAGGCCTTTAAATAGGTTGGCAAACACATTCCCCATCTTCTGTTATCTAGTAAAACGTATACCAAAAGACAATTAGAAGTGCTTTGAAGCTGCTAATTGTGCAAATGCAAGTTGATCTGACCCCAATCACTGAATATAAGGCCAAGTTTAAATAAGTTGTACCAGAATGCAAGGTAGAGCGCTGCTTCTCGACTGACTTCCCATTACCATAGTGCATGGTCTCGTTGCTACACCATATAAAAGAACCCTCAAGATCTGAGAGCATCTTATTACTGTTACAAGGCACGTGTGATTCAATAAACTCTAAATGTGTTTCCCATGGGGAAAGACATTACAAATTAGAAAAAAATTAATTAGGTGAGCATACTATGACCAATAAAGGGGTCTGATATAATGTGGACTGAGGCAGGTGAAAATATTACCAAATGCAATGAACGGTGCTATAAACCCAGTTACTAATCGAACTGGGTACTGTAGTATAGCAATGATAAATTGGAAATTGTGTTCTCCAAAATTAGTGGGCTCTCCTCCCACAAAGTTGAATCTGCTTCATAGCAGAATGTATCATTACCATCTGAATCTCATGGGGCTGCAGTAAGGTCAGAGAGCAGGTAAACAGTGTTGTTAAATTTTCAAAGGAACATAGACAAAGGTGTGTCTTCACAGTTTAGAAACAATGATGATCTCAAGTGAAACAAACCTGTGTTTAAAAACCATTTGATAATGAATTCGGAAAATACATCTGGAAATTAATTTGAAACGATCTGGAAAATACAACAGAAGATTAACGATCAAGGAACTGAAAAGAGTTCTCTTCATTTTGTACAAATGTAGCCGCGACAGCTGCTGACATACATGTTACAGAACGTTTTGTACAGATCCATTTATAAATTGGGCAGAACATTTTAGCGCATAGAGAGGATAATACAATCCTCAATATGAACCGCTTCATATTTGCAGTCATAATAATCTTTGAATCTACTGGTGACAATGTAATCTTAATTAAAAATCCAACACACTCACTACAGTTAGATCTGAATGCATTTGATTTAGAATGCATTCATATATATGCACACAGATAGATTTTAATTCATGACTGTCCAGAGAGCATTTTTTCCGCAGAGTGATAGCCGTAAAATCAAGGAATAGCAAGGTGGAGAGTCCTAGCAAACTATGTAAATTTTAGTAGTAGATCATGGTAATGAAAATGCAGTTTGAACCGTTTTATTCATTCCCTTAGAAATCTGATACCAGCAAACACCGTTTCCCTGCTTCAACAGAAAGTGCACAAACAGCTTTGTACCCTTGCAAACCGGGGCAGAATACATCAGTGCACAGTTCAGTTATATATTTCTCTACAAAGTTCTTCAGCATATACCCTGGGGATATTTCTTAAGAATGTCATTGCTGCTGTGACTTCCACTAGCAGCCTGGACTTAAATTTGACCTCCTCTGCATAACATCAGCTGTTACTTTGCCTCACAACACTTGATTTCATGAAATATTTTAAACTGTACAGTTTTTAAGTCTGGTTGTCATCTTCTGTTAGCAAAAGACCTGTTGCTCTAAATACTGAAACATTCCTGTTAGTTACATTGTGATTCAACAATCAGCTGTTTGGAAAGGTGCCAATGGCTGTGTAAGCCGTTAACGATGCACTGTTTTGTCAGTGATGTGTAACATGCCAACTGTGACTGCTGACCTGCAATTAAGCAGCGAGCAATCTTAGCACTTTTACATTATAACAGACCATTTTAAAAACAAAAGCAGAAAAGGTAAAAGAGGTTGTACCTGAAAACACACACCTGAATGAATGGGTATTCAGAGCTGGAAAGAGGTATTGTACATTGAATGTGTTTTCCATATGCAAGGTGCCAGGTAGTTAAATTATTTTAGATATGCTTCAGTTATTTTAAACTCTGACCAGTGTTTGGAAGGGCCCACACACAGACAGAAGTAACCTAGGAATAGGTCACCCCCCCAACCCATACCCATCAACATTTCATCGCAAGTGATGCATACTCAGGTAATGTGTACAGGTGAATGTAAACTGATATCATAGTACTGTGGGGTAACCAACACACAGTAATATTACCTAGCTTGTGACACAAATTTCAGTGCACCATTAATTTCGGAACTTGCTGACAAGCACACTCAGACATCTGAATGCTCCATCAGACATATTATATATAAGCCGTTTTTTATATATATATATATATCACACACACACACACAGTCTGTCCATTTGTAGACCCAGGATTATGACACACACTCAAACAAGCAGTTCCAATATTTGTCATCCCTTGGAAAACAAAGTTTGTCCTTTTTAGTCATGTAATTCAATATTTTAGCACCACATCACTGGTGAAATCCATTATCTGGCTGATTAAGATCACATGGCTTCTACTCCAGGGAAACTCCCATTTCACAATATTTAGTGTTCCTCAAAAGATTACCAATGATATCTAGACACATTGAGAATGACCAGTGACACTTCATAATCACTGCTTTATAAGAATTCCCCCTACAGAATCCGTTATGGATTTCAGTGTCTTTAACAAAGAACCCTTGCTTTCCATTGCTCGATGTTACTGAGGAAGAGCACAACTAGGTCGTTAAGGTCAGAAAAAATATTCCGGTAACTGATGTGAATATGGAGTGGAATGAGCTACACCTGCAAAGTAATCCAGCTGACTGAATTATTTATAAGACAGTCTGAGAAACAAAGACAACTAAGCCAGCACGCTAACGTAATTTTACTGCATAAACTGAACAAGGAAATCCAACAGTGAACATACCAGTTACATATATACTGCCTTTAAAATAACCAGTCAAAATTGCATAAGATCAGCAGGGCAATTTACAGATGAATTCAACTTATATTAGCAAGTCAAAAGGATATATCTTACATTCACAAAATGTTTTCATGAAACAGGTCAACCCACTCAAAAAACTGGATAGCCTGAAATACTGTTATTTCTACCCATATTTATATTGTAAGCTAAAATTTGAAAGAACCTGACAAAGTTCTAACTTAAATAAGTATTATAAACAAATAAGTATTTAATACACAACCGAAAATAACTAAAGAAGCCAGATGCCATATTTGCAGTCCAGTGAATCCCACATTCACACCAACAATACCCATCAGTTTCAGACTGAACAGGGAAAAACATCTACCAAATATTAAAATAAATATTACATAAAAACCCATTTAAACCTGTCCTTCCGGTGTATATTTTGATAAGGATTCAACCAATAAACATGATGAACAGGTTAGCTTCTATTTAAATTCACTGGACGAGTTTAGTGATGAATTTGTCATATATGTTAAACACTAACAACAGATATTCATAACATTCACCCCCCCACAAAAGATCTTCACCATTCAAGCCAACAAATATGAATAATTATGCTGGTGAGTAACTGGAGAGTCAACTGGTTCTGATAATGTGATCTTTGATATGGAACTGCATCATTACTTGAGTTCTCAATTCAGGCACTCATTAATAAATCAAGTCCCTACAAATTAATTATTGACATAACCTAATAAAGATAGGGGCTGTACATATTTTGCTCCAATATGATGGCCACACTTCAGTGAAGTCATCAAAACAATATTTATCTGACCTTTAATACTCTCACACCTGTTCCTGTATCCTGATGCTAACCAGAAGAAAACTGGACAATTTACCTGCCTGACCGTTCTCGTAGCTCAAATTCTTTCTGCTGGCTAATACACCCTTATTCCCTGAGATTCACTGAATTCAACACCATGTCAAGTATGTCACCAAAACTAACCACTCTGCACTGAACATCACAATTACTAAACCAATCATCTCTACACAGTAAGCAGACAAATAACACTCCACTGAATCATGCAGAGAACAAGATGTGAACCAGACATCTTAAACCTGATGACTACTTTTTAAGCCGGTAATAGGCAATATGATTGTGAGTGCGACTTGGTCTTACAACCAATAAAGCCAGTAATGTATTGATTAATGACCTCGACTTAGTAACTAGGTTGCCAGTTCAAACACCTCAAAATTCCTGCCCATGGTATCCTTAATTTCAAACCCCTTTATAACAGGCAACTTAGCTAGCATTCAAAACTGTTTAATGTGAGCAAAGTAGCACTGGATAAGATGTGTCTAAAAGTGCATGATAAATTTCACAACCCAATAAAGATCTACAAGGCATAAGTGTCTCAGAATTAGAAAAAAAATATTGCAATACACTGGTGCACTTTGCACTTATGAAGAGCTAAGTTCTAATGCAAATAAAGATCAAGTCATTCCAGAAAGCCTAAAGACATTCAAATATAACAACAGCACGTCTTATTTGGGAAAACACGCAATGAAATTCTTAGGCAAGACAGTACAGATATTTACAGTAAACATTAGTTACTGTAGAAAAGCATAACATTGATATATATCCATAACTGTGCCCTGAGCTCAGCTATTGTCCTGCTAAAAAGAAACACAGTACCCTAGACTACCAAATGTGTATATGGTTATCTGTATGCCATTCAACATGCAGAGAAACCCCTGGACCCTTATATGAGAAACTTCAGCTTGCTATATGGCCCAAAGAAGCCAACACCAAACCGAATTGAAACAATGTTCAGCAGTTCCCGATACAGATCTTAAATGCAAGGGGGGGGGGGGGCACAAAAGGAATCGGTAACCAGAGAACATAAATGTGCCATTATCAAGATACAATCCTGAAAAAAATCGGTTGTTAATATGGTTTTATTACTGATGACAGCTGAAGTTACTTCCAGAGTCTGACACCCTGTCTAGCCGGCGATGTAAGTTAACCAGGGTGATGTTCTTCTTATTTATATGGTTATAAAGTTAACAGGACTGGGCCTCAAATCCTACGAGCTTCATTGCCACACTCAGATGGTGACACCATATTCCCCAGCTAGCGAAAGCGCCCTACGACCTATTCCTTACAATACGGTAATAAATAAACAATGACAATAGCTTGATTACTAGTCGATTCTTGTTTAAGTTAATGTGTAGGGCCGTTACATGAAGGGTTTTCATTATTCTGGACTTCAGAGCATCAGTTATGCCAGTGACTCGCTAAGAACAAACGTGGCTAGCCAACATTTCACTCCTGCAGTCACATTTAACGTGGTGACCAATGGCTAAACACAACAAATATACGTTAAATATAACCATTATACATTACAGGTTCCAAAAAGTGCTTAAGACTACACAGCTGGCTAACCTGGCAAATGTCATTAGGTAGACACACAACCCATCTCGGGTGTCGCTAGGAGAGTCAGTAACAATATCAGACTACATTCAGTCATACAGAACTCAGTAGCCGCCATATACATCATATAAAAACGTACCATGAAAAAACCTACCTATACTAATATAACACAGATAACTGCCAATATATAATTACCTCAGAGCTGTCGCTTCTCGATCTTTCTCTAGCACTCTACTTCACCGTTACAGACAAAATGGCGTCTTTCACAAGCCACAGAGTGTAGCGTCATAGATCCGCTCGTTCGTAAACTCCATCCAATCAGATGGTCCTCAGTGGGAGAAGCACCGCCCATTCAGAATTTCGACGTATCACCGAGCGCGACCGCGTTCTGTTGGAGGTGGACTCGAGAGACCGCTTTAGGGTTTTCCAATAAGATGAAAGATCCCTAATATTGTAATTTTCCTATCCCCACCCTAAATTATGCTTTCCGGTTTCTTGCAGATGTTCAGAAATGCTAACGTTTGAGTTGTGGTGTTCTGCTAAGCTAGTTGATGAATACGAATATATGAAATTTGCTGCAAGCTTTTAATGTCGTTGTCATGTAGAGATGGTTTGCATGATTGTGTGTTTTTACGTCCAAGAAGTCAAGCTCACCAGAGAGTGCCGTGAGCAGCAAATGCGAAAATCACACCTTAATCTTAAGGCAATGCTTCGGGCATGTGTATGAGCGATTCGAGTTACGTGTACTTTCGGGAAACTGTGGGAAGGACAACATCACAAATGCTGTTCCCTCCTTTTATATAGTTTGTTTTTCCAATACAGCTAGGACCCCGAGCAAGTGGGTTTATTGTAAGGTTTTACAAAGTGAATATCTCGGTTACAGGCTAAGGCCACGTAACGCCACTGCGCATGATATACCGGCATGTACATTTACGTAAACGCTGCATACATCCGCATTCAGACAATGTTCTTGTGTAACAGGTTTTCTTTTATCTCCTCAAAAATCAATTTGAAATGTTCTGCCCAAAATATTTCTATAAGCATTTTTATACTAGAAAATATTTTAAATTTCTGAAATATCTGTAACCAACAAAGGTTTTTTGGAGATCAGAATGTGTGAAATGCGAGCGGAATTTTAGTAATGCTCCTTTAATACATCCTTGTGTGCCATGTGTGAGTGCCTGAACCATATACCATATAATATAAATGGACATACAAATCAGTATCAAAATTCTGGTTAAGGTTGGAAATACATGAGTAATGTAATATTAAAAGTTAATGCATTTATATGAAAATACCGCTAATATCTGGTAAGTGTACTATATTAAAGTGTTGGAGATATCTCCATAGTTTGCTTTTTGTTCTTGAATTTGATCAATAAATGCTACCTAGTACAGGCTTCTTATAACACAAGGTGGGGTAAATCATCCAAGTCGAAGATCTGGTTGGCACAATAATAAAGAAACTGAAAGTAAACTGATCAAACTTACAATTTCCTATTGCTATACCCCATCCATGCAGCTTCTAATCACTGATCCAGTATAGGATTGTGGGAGAGGGGACACATCTCATGCAGGGGAATACCCTAGATGGGATGATAGTCTATCACAACACATACATATAGATGCAATAATACAGTCATTGTATATAAATTGTGAGGTAAATCCCACATTTTATCCCAATTAATAATTCTACAGTTTCAAGTCCAGTTCGTGGGATCTGACTAGGAACTCCAAGGGTAGCTGAAGTAGTTTTGATATTCAATTGGCTTCTTTTAATGGAAAATGCTCATGAATATTTCCCACAGTCTATTTTTTAAACTGCTGTTCAATAAGCCCCTGTACCTATCAACTATTATGTTGTCTCAAACCTAAGTTGTCAGTGGCTTCTCAAGCTTAGCCTGCTACAGCAGCTGGTGTTTGTGTGGCTGTCAGTAATGTTTATTGTTGCCCACCGTATTGGTGGCGTGTGTCTTCAGAGATTCAGGGGGCCAGGGAGAATATAGGAATATGAATAAGTATGACTGATCTTCGAATCTGCACTGAAAAGTGTGCATGATGATATTAATATTAGACTGATTTCATTTCGTAGAAACAATATCTCAAAACCCCAGAGGCCAAGGGTTCATATCTGCACTGCCACCTCTCCTGTGCATCAGTCTTATGCAGCCTGAATACCAACAACAGAGCACTTTCAGTAGCTCCGCTACTAATCCTAATAATAATAATAGTTTTATTTATATAGCGCCTTTCTCACACTCAAGGATGCTTTACAATACAGATACAATACAATAAAGAAAGAGCAACAGCAAAATGACAAGAATGTCACATACTGGTAGACATACCATTCCTGAAAAAGGTTAATTGGTGCTTGAAGATGTTAACAGACTTCACCTCTCGTAGACTGTGAGCAAGGGCATTCTGGGGTGCAGGTGCCGTCATGCAGAACTCCCTGCCACCCATAGAGGATAATCTGAATTTAGGTACAGGTAATCCTGCTTGTAACCTTTAGTATTCTCTCTGCCAAAAAATTTTGTGTTCATTTTTTATAGTTCTGACTGAGTGCTCTATAATGCCGGGACAAATAGAAAGGCTGTTAGGTCACTTTTCTGTCCCCAAATCCACCTACACATTTTGGAAACCCAGCCTTTATCTGAATGATTAATGTAGCTTTCCAACTCACAATAATCTCACATGCTGCCACCAAGGCTGTCTGTTCGTCATGATGTAGCAAGCATGGTTTTGCTTGTGTATCCTTATCTTTTAAGCATTCAGTAGCATCACTATTATGGATTTTTCTAATTCCACACTAACATACTCCCGGGTTCAGAAAGATCTTGTATTCGTCAACATTCAACTTAATTGCCTATAACACACTCCAATGCGTTTCCCCTATTTAACCATGAAGTCTATGATTATTGAAAGATAAAGGGTTCATAATTCATTGTGGTTTTGTTAGTTACACAGATCACAATGCAGAATATTTTACTGGTTTAAAACACCATGTCTTGCACTAGTGAGCCCAGTGAGCAAACTCACACCTGTCAATGTACTAAATGGGAAAGGAGTTCAGTTGCCTGTCAAATTTAAAAGGTAGGGTGTACCATGTCTTGACCCTTCTCCCTCAAATGAAACAAGGAAATGACTGGAGGTGTACTGATATCAAATCATCTGCTCTGTTGCTGTGCATATAACATGACGATAAGAAGCAAAATGCCCCAGAAGACAGGCAGATGCATACATCTGTGCATGTGACTCAGTACTTCCACTCAGCCTTTCACAGGGCCTATACAGGACCCACTGTTCTGAACACTCATTGTGGGTTCCACACTGCTGAAGACAGCCTACCTGTTTCTGGCACTGCTTTGCAGAGGGGAACATTTCACAGATGTCTCTGATGTGCAGTGTGTAAAAGTTAAGATATATTACATCTACATTTTCCCTGACAGACGGCTGGGGCCCAGAGGCCTTTCAGCAGTCTAGCGGTGTTGGCTAAGCAAATAAAGAAGGGGTGTGCTGTTCAAAAAATAACTGGGAAAATAAATCTGAAACCTTCTGGAATACTGAAAATGCAAAGTTTACAAATTACATTACAGGACCAGGTCACAGAATTACCATTCATATTTTTATTAAAAATACTCAAGTATTTTTAACAGGTTTATTAACATACACACAAACACACACACACACACAGCCTTGTGAGGTTGCTTCCATTGTGATAATCTCAGTAAAACCTACACAGTTCTTTCTGGTGGGTCATCCTAATGGCACATGAGCGAACCCATCACAGATACTCTCTGGGTTCAGCACCGCCGATAACAATCTGGGTGGGTGGGGAGAAGTGACAGTCACCGCCACCACACAGCAAATTTTTCAAGTTCTATAAGCATCCGGCCAATTAACATATCATTAGCGATATTGGTATTCTGCTTATAAGACCCCCCCCCTGAATCTGGCAGTCTTTACCAGAATCAGATAACTTCTCTAACCACTGAACCATTATAAAAATATGTGTTACAGCATAATGGTGTCATAAATGTTCCAGTCACACACATACACACGTTCTTTCGATCAATCGTCATTCGAGAAATAATTTAAAAACAACATTAAAAAATGCAGTATACTACAATCATATTGTTACATGCTATAGAAGCAGCATGTTAATGTGGAGATTTCAGTGCAATTCACTATAATGTGGTTGCTGACACAAATGTTTTCCTGTGTCATTGTGCATGTTCACAGTAGAGGATTAGTGGCATAAGGAAAGTCAGTTCAGCTTGGTTATTTACTGCCCAGATGCTACTGCAGTTCCCAACATCCAATTTACATTTTAGAACAAAACCATATATTCCCTCTATTGTGGTTAGTACTTTGTTCTGGGCCCTGGGTAACTTTGTAACTGAATTATGACCATAGCATTGCATTTTGCATTTTCAGTTCTTCATGCCAATTTGAGTTTCCAACAGTAGAATATGTACATGATACAAATTATCCTCATTAGCCAGATTTTTTAATTCCTCCTTTACAAATCCAGACAACTGCAATAATACTTTGCTTTACAGTAAAAGGAAAACCAAGGGAGAAAGGTGGAATAACAATGACCTTTCAGAGCTGGACAATAATCTGTCCAGATGTGTCATTTCATTATGGAAAAAGGATATAGCTAATGGTGTCTGTGTCAGGGATAGCTGCTGGGTAGGGGGCCTGCCATCCCAATACACAGACCACATAGATGGTTTCAAACTACTGCCTCTCTATGGTTCTAGGAAACATCAAAACTAGGCAAAATTTAGCTTTGAAGAAGACAGTGTCCTCTGGCTCTTTTGCAGGGTGACACAAACAGTACTGCACTGATACCTGTCACATTCAATTCCCTGTTCATCTGGGAAGAGAGACCGAGAAGGGTAGTGATGAGCTCAGACTTTGACTCAACAGCAATGAGCTGCAGTGTTTACACGCTACCGGTTTGGTCTCAAGGACCACATTGGGAACCCGACTGTTTTGGATCACTTCGGCCACCTTTTCAGGCTAATCGATTTTTTGACCAAACGTCAAAGTGAAAGCAAACAAAATTGCAGGGACGCCCCACCCCCCACCCCCGACGGCCAAAAGCCTCTTCCGAGAAGAACCTCATAGTTCTCAAGATCCGTGACCTGGAGGGTGCTGAAGGTCTTGTCCCGAGAAGATGGGGTGCAGGAGGGGATGGAGCTGCAGGGCAGCAGCAGCGGCCGCCGTGGCAGGGCGGGGAGTGAGGAGAGTTGGGTAAAGGGCAGCATGGGGCACATGATGAAGGGCCAAGGGTGTGTGGTGCAAGGCTGAGGCCGGGATAATGTGAATGGGTTGGCCTGAGAGAAAGGCAGTGGGGTGGGCAGGAATGAGTCCGGCATGGCCCAGAGAGTGGCCTAGTGTGTGTCCCAGGGAATGACCAAGTGGGGACAAGGAGATAGGCGTGAGGTGGTGTTGGGGGATGTGGTGTACTTGAGCCAGCTGGTGTGGGTGAGGGTGGGGGGCATGCGGATGAATGCCAATGGCAGCAGCTGTAGCAGCGTGGTGCTGCAGGAGTGTATGCTGCACCGTGGTAATAGAGGTAGCAGAGGCAGAAACAGGAGGCTGCTGAATGTGGATTGGCTGGAGTGCAGCGGCAGGGGCTGTCTGGGCCAGGTTGGTGGCCGCTGCAGCCACAGCCACTGCTGAAGAAGGGAAGGTCTTCACCTGCTTGGCCAGCAGCTGCTGCTGAATGTGCTGTTGAGCTGCCTGCTGCAGCTTGCTGTACTTCTCCATTTCCTCGGGAGTGAAGGTGATGGGCTGGCTCTCCAAGGGAGCCAACGAGTCACTATCTTCGGCCTCCAAACCCATATCTTCTTCTAGGCAGGAAGGTGGATATCCTGGATAGGGATGGAGGGCTTGCTGCTGTTGGGCTGCGTGTTGTGGCTCGAGCATGGAAGCGGTTTCTTCCTCTACAGGCTCCCCCTGGTATGCCTGAACTAAAAGCCCAGAATTCTGCTCAAACAATGGAATACCAGTAGATGCTTGTTCCTCTGTATCAGGATGTTGGACCTCCTCAGCTAGAGCACTCTCTGAAGTCTCCTCCAGTTTCTGTGGTGCTGATATAGGGACAGGTGGGGGTGGAGGAAACTCTCTAATAGGTTCCACCAACACTACATCTCTCCCAGCCTCTGAATTTTCAGTGGTGACATTCTTCTCCGCCTCCTCTGCCTGCCGCACAGAGGGTTGTAGGGGCTTCTTGCCAGCTGGCAGCTTGCCAAACAATGGGAGCATGGTCTTGCTTCCCAGTGACGGAGGGAGCTTGGGTCCAAAATATCCCTGTGGAGGATCTTTCAACTTGATGCCTGGTTTTGCTCCAGCCGAGGAATCGTCCAAGCCCTTGCGGGATTGCACATTCTCCAGGAGTTGCCGGGCTGTTAGGGAGTTCCTCTGCTCACTAGCCCCACTACCACCTCTGGACCCCCCAGCAGCACTGACTCTTTGCGTTGAGGAGACGCCACGAATACTGATCCTAGAGATATCCTTGTGCCCTGATGCACGGGACAGACGAGGTGACTGTGAGCGGTAGATGCAGGAGCGGTTGAATTGCCGCCGATGGGCAGAGCTGTCCCGGCGTCGGCGTGAAGAGCCCCTGCTGGAGGGGGAGCGGCTGGCAGAGCTGCGGCTCCGGCTGTAACTGCTTCTTCTCCAGGAGCGCCTGCTGCTGCTGCTGCTGCTGCTGCTGCTGCAGCTGCTGGAGCTCCGTGAACTGCTGTGCCGTCCCCGCCGGCGCCGATGGCTGTGGCTCCGTGAGCGGCTCGAATCAGCAGACGAAGACGACGAGTAGCGATGCCGGTTAGACCGGCGCCGACTGCTACCCCGCCGTTCATAATCCGAGTCAGAGGAGTGCTTAGAGTGCCCCCTACCCTCATTGCTGTAATCACTGTAGCTATCTGAATAGCTACGGCGGCTATAGCGGCTGCCGCCATCCGAGGATTGATCTGAACTGCTGGATGAGGACCGACTGTGGCGCCCCCCTCGGCGAGAGGAGCGGCTCCGGGAGCGTCCGGAATCCTCGCTGCGGCGCCGGCGGTGTCGAGGGGTGGACCGGTGTCGATGAGAACGCTGGGAGGAGGAGTGCCTCTCCTCCTCGCTCTCACTGCTAGGGCGGCAACTGTCACGCTTTTCCCGACTACTCTGCAACTTTGGCACCGAGGTGGAGGATGCACCAATCATGCTGGTAGTGTGGGAGGATGCAGCATCAGGATCTGACCTCTGCTTCTTGGTACCTTTGAATTCATCTGATGAACTGGTTTTCCCAGGACCTTTCCCTGCTGCCCCCTCATCCGACCCTGGCCTCTGTGTCCCTTCTTTGACAGGGCATTTCCGTTTCCCAGCCCTAGTACCCTCCACTGCCCCAGCTACCTGTACCTCAATAGACTCCTTATCCATCCCGTCCTTCTCTTCATCCTCAACTGACCTTTTGGTCTTGCTCTTCTTACATTTGTGTTTCTTCTTCTTTTCTTTTGGACCTGAAGTTTCTACTTCATCTCCAACGACCTCTTTACCCTCTTCCTTCTGCTTAGAACTCTTTCCCGATTTCTTGTGTTTCTTTTTTTTCTTCTTCTTCTTCATGGAAGCAGCACTGTTCTGTTGCATCTCCCCATCCTGCTCTCCCTCAGTTGGTTCTTCTTTTATGGAAGCGTCATCTTTCTTGACTGCACTAGGCCCAGCTGCCTCCATTTTGCTAGTCACTGCTTTGGATATATCAAGGTCCTCCACACTAGACTTCACCATTTTAGCCTGTTTCCCACTCTGGGCCTCTTGGTGGCGGGACAGCTTGAAGTCAAAGTAGAGAGGATTGCAGCTGTAGGATATCGAAGGCTGTGTGCGAGTGAATTCCCGTAACTCTGACGGCCACTGCAATGTGGTGCGTTCATCCTTGCTCAGGACCGAGAAGAAGGCACCAGTGGAGAGCCGGGGCCCTTGGGGGGATTCAACTGCTCCTTGAAGACAGTCAGTTGGGACTTCCTTGAGTATAGTGCTGCTTTCAGGGGAGTCCTCTATGCCTTGCTCTCTCTTCACATTGGGCAGGTCGGTTGGAGGTTCGAACACTGGGGCTTTCTGGGTCTCCAACTTGTCTGGCTTCTCTGATGTATCAGCAGCGGCTTTGGATTGTTTGTCCTCAAGCTTTGTTTCAACAGCCTCCTCTTGCTTTTGAACCCCAGTTTGGTCCGAGGCCTTCATGAAAAGCAGGAACTGAAAGTGGGGCTTGACTCGACAGTGAGCTGGCGGCACATAGTGGTAATACTGGGGCTCCTGCCCAGAGAAACTCTCCTCTTTTTTCATCATCATCATCTTCAACTTGGAGAGGGTGGAGGCTAAAGATCCACCCTCATCAGACTGCTGCTGCTGCAGCTGCAGCTGCTGCTGCTGCTGCTGTTCTTCAGGAGGTCCATTGCTTGGGCTCTCTCTGCTGGAGGCAGAGGCCTCCTCCTGTACCTCCTCTTCGGGGGCTTCCTCTTCCCCCTGGTCAGCAAACACAGCAGCAGCAGTCTCAAGCTTCACCGGTGCCTTTTTGGCTAAGGAGAAGGACACGCTGAGTTTAGGTAGCGCTGCTGCTGGAGTCGGGGAACAATTTTTCTTTCCCAGAGTGAAGCTGATAGATGGTTGCTTAGGCGACGCAGATCTTGTAAGCTGCGCAGAACTGGCGAGTGTCTTGTCTTCCCCTAACAGCCCCTCCGGCAAACTGTCTGCAATGGATGTACACTCAGGATTGGGGACGCCTGACTCACTGTTTTCTCCATCCACAGCTACAGTAGTGGCTTTAAACATTGGGCCACTGCCAGGAGTTCTGCAAAGACAGACAGAGAATTAGACCAAAAAAAAACACCCAAAAAAACAAAGTAAGTTTCCAATTAGCGTGGCTGCAGTGCTATACAGCAGCTTTTGGTCCTTTGGCATAGACAGAGGGAAGGCCCTCTGCTGACCGCAGGGGGTAAGTGCAGCCTCACTGGTTTTGCTGCTTCCGCTGCTCTGCCAACTCGTGTAGCCGGCGCAGCATCTTCTCCTGCTTCTTCTCATCCTTACGAGAGCGGGACGACACATTGCGTGCGAACTCCCTCTGCTTAAGCTCCTTCAGTCTCTGCATTGGGGGGGGGGACAGTGAGGGGAAGATAAAGGAATAAGGAATGGATAAAGAAAGATAAGGACAGCAGAGGGGTGGGGTAGGGGGGTGGGGGAAGTTACACAAAAACGCACGCACGCACAATATTGCACAGGTTATTCTATCCGTGACCAAGGAGATGTCTGCCAAGTGACCTACCCCAGCAAACTAACCACCTCAGAGAAACTGCAGCTACTTTTGGTTTGCTCCATACATGGGTGACAACCAAGACAGCATGGTTAGGATGACTGAGCATTTACACAAATATGGCAGCAAAGGTGACATTAACACTCACAACACAGAAGTACAGGATGCGCACACTAAATCTGTAGGTCTTGGGGCAAATCAGCTTGACTTTGGTCACATTCCTCTACAAGGTGACCTGGGGCAGGTGATCACCACAGTAAGACCTCCCCCCACCCCGGAGAGGCACAACTGTTGAGACGGGATAGCCCCCTCCCATCCCATCCCACACCCTCCCATCCTCAGCCCGCAAATCACAACACTGTTGCCACCACATCACAGAGGGTCAGACGTCAGGCACCTTACCTGTATCCCAAACTACACTCCTGAGGAAGCCTCTCACTTAGAGCGTTGGGTGGTTTAGAGCACAGGGTTATTTCGGGTAGACCGTGCCGTGTTTGTGTAGAAATACAGATGTGTGTGTGTGTGTGTGCGCGCATGTCTGTGTGTCTGTTCATCTGCGTGTGCAAGTGTCTATTCACGGGATAGACAATACTGGCGTCAACAAGCAGCAGATTGACAGTGACACAGGCATAGCTTAAATCTACTGCACTCTGGCACGACGTGTGCTCTACTGCAGAGGGCCGGTATGAGTGAGTGGCAATGTCGGGGTTGAGGTGGGGTGGGGGTGGAGATGACAAAAGCTTTAGTACTTTTGACAGAGCAACTACAGGGGTTAGCCACTGCCAACAAGGGAGAAAAGTAAACCAGGATAGAGTGGGGTAGGGGAAAAGCTCACTGCAAGGGGGCGATTTATGGGAGGAGCGCAATGTCCTGTCTGTCAGAGTACTGATTACAAATCAAGAGTTTATCAACGGTTTGTCAAATAAGTTAGATTCAGTATAAATTAATCAGGAGTGGATGGCTTTTGCAAACCATTATATAGGAAAGCATCATTTTTAATAATTTCCGAAGCATTACATGACCCTGGGCCACTGGGGCAGGACACATCCCAGAATCCGAAGCTCCAGCCCTCTGTCATACAGGACATTGCCTTGGGAATGCGTATATATCTGAGCGAGCAAGAGGAGGGATGTGACGAGGAGGAGGAGGGGCACAGTTGCTCACGACAGGAAGTGTGGGTGGAGGCAGACAAGTCAGTAAAACAGCAGACAAGCGAGCAGAGAGAGACTCACGCGGGAGGTCTGGATGGCCACTTTTATAGGGGGGTTTGCTGGCAATACATCGGCTGAAAAATGTTAAACAATCGCAGAACAAAAAAATAAAAAAAATAAATAAAAAACAGGAAGGAAGATGTAAAACATCCTGAAATAGGCAGAAATTTTTTAAAGTAAAAAGGAAAATATCAAGCATTGCACCGCAGGCAGTCTCTGCACATGGGGAACTCTGCGCAAGACTTAATGGGTTGGGCAGGGAAGGGGGGGCTGGTGATGGGGGCAAGGGGGGGGCACTGTATGCCTATATCCTGCTGCAGTGTATCCTTCCTTCTGGGACAGCTGTGTGAAGGTGGCACTGTGAGAAGGGCATTAGACTGTGTTTAAACAAAGCCATGAGCTGCTGATGAATGGGAGCGCCAAGGAATTCTCCCTGTGGACATGCACGAGTGTGTGCACACACACACACACACACACACACACACACAAATACCCACACACACACACACAAATACCCACACACACACACAAACACAGAGCAGTTAAAACTGAAATCTGCACCTGCACCCAAGAGGAAAGGCAGCAGAAACACACACAGTGACCGTCACAAGCAATCAGGCAGCCACAACACACGGCCCCGACGAGAACAAGCAGGGAAACAAAGCAGAGGCGAGGCGACACCCTGGATCCGCCACACCTAACTGGATGTTGTGGAATCTTGTGGAACAAGTGTGCCGAGTTCTCTTTTGAGAACTCCCGCTGGCCAACCCCAACCTAAGCTCGTCAAGATGACAAAACACCTTCGCGTTGGTGATACTAAAAGCACCTTGCTTAGCACAACCACTCAGTACGTTAAGTAACAATCAAAATGCACATGTCCACAGAATAAACAAATGATAATCTGGCTCCAATTTCCAGATGAGAGATCAGTGCGGTCTCCTTGATCGTCGAGGCCCGTTACACTGCCCGATCTGCGGTAGCCTGCCAGAATGCGTGAAGCAAAGCAGGACTAGCGCTTGGCACACAGTGTTATAAGGTGATGTATGCAAGGGGAGCGGTTACAATAGGGTCTTCACGGTGGAAGTTTGGCAAAGGTGAAACCTGAAATTACGGGACGTCCACAAGGGTCGGAGGCAGGGCGGAAGGCAGGGCAGGAGTCCTACCTGCTTGTGCGCATGATCGTAGGAGTTGATGTGGTTGTCGAACTCCTGGTGTTTCTGGTACTGCTTGTCACAGAGCTCGCAGTAGAAATTGGCCCTCAGGTCCTCCAGCGCCTTAGCAATCGCCTTCTCCTTTTCGGCATAGTCCTGCAAGCCACGCTCAGAATCGGTATGGAGTGATGGCTTATTCATTACCCTATTAAGGACATCCCTAGGGGGTAAGACAGCTGTTAGAATGACAGGGCTGTCTGAATTATATGGGGCTAGCACGAGGATGAGCATCTATGATACCAAGAGAGGAGGACAGCTCACCATCCCTGCTTAAGGCGACACAGAAGTCCAGTGTAGGAAACAGCTGGAAGCCCAACACTGTATTTCAAACATACTGATAAGTCCAATCAAAAGAATCAGTCACTGGACCATTGGGTGGGCCCATCACCTCAACTGGATCAGTACAGGCAGTCCCCAGGTCACGAACAAAATCCGTTCCTTAGGTTTGTCTTTAACTTGAATTTTTGTAGGTAAGTCAGAGTAATACAGTACGCAATAAAGTAGCTACATATGGTACTGCACTGGACCTCGAGCCGACAAACAGCTGAAGCCACGCAATGTTTTCATGAGCGTCAAAGTTCTCTTTGTTACTATAAACCATTAAAAATTTGGGTTAAATACAATATAATATACTTTACGTCAAGTACGAGTTGTCTGTAAAACTGACGTTACTGACCCGGTGAACTGCCTGTATAGCCCAATCCTGGCTTCAGGTACAAGAACAACAATAGAGGTTACCATCAAAGCTCACCAGTGAAACTGGCTTTAGATCCATCTACATCTATCTGGAGCCACTGTTAAGCAGCCAACGCGTGCCACTTTTAAATCACAGGTCATGCTACATTATCGCAGCGCAATGCACTGCGCTACATTAAAGTAGCGTTTACACCGTCTATATTTATACGCTAAGATTTTAATGATAATGTTATGTCCATTGTGCAAGAGAATTACGAGAAGGTGAAACCGAGATGAGGTGCAGCAAACAAAGATCACGAGAGGCAGGATCACCTTGTACTTCTGTCGGAGCTCCTCGGTGTCCTCCTTCTCGATCTCCAATGCCCTGCGTTTCTCCGTGGCGTCGTCCGCGTAGTCCAGCTGAGAATGAGACACAGACCTCAGCTTCACCTCATCTTGACCTCATCTTGCATCCCAGCACTCATACACCACAGGGAATCAAAGACAGACATGCGGGGTCCAGGGACATCCCATACCTTACCTGGCTGCCTACCTCTCCTACCAAATATTGGTCTCAAGGTGAGGGGAATACCTCTAGATCAGCGTTTCCCAACGCGGTCCACAAGGACCCGCAGACAGTTCACGTTTTTGTTCCCTCCCAGCTTCTGGCAAAAATGAGGCAGGGAGCTGGGAGGGGGCAAAAACATGGACCAGCTGGGGGTCCCTGAAAACTGGGTTGGGAAACACTGCTCTACGCAACAAATGATGTCCAACACAAAACAATCACAGGCAGGCAACAACCCCACCCCTGACCCTCAAGCTTTAGCTTTGTATTCCAAGAACACAGCGCTCCCGTTGGAGCTTCCTACCTCCATCTCCATGCGTCCCATACCCATGACATCGTGCTTGAGGATGATCGGCACAGGGTCGGTTCGGCCTGAGAGGAAGGGAGACAGAGGCCAAGAGTTAGCTCATGGGAAAATGGGAAGTGGATTGCGGGGTGGGGGCAGCCCGGCTGCGGACTACCGCGCTCGCTGTGCTGGGTTAGAGGCATTGCCTTGTAGTGCAAGAGACCAGAAAGCTACAGTGAACCGAAACACCAGCCATTCTCACAGCTCACGGGCGCTGAGCGGGGTTCGGACAATAGCGCCTCTGCCTCGGCATCCCGAACCTGACAACCCAGGTCATGCATTTCCTATGGAGGTTAACGGGGAGCCGGGCTGGGGATGGTCATGCTGGCTCACGGGGGCCCCAGGAAAACTCTGCCTTTAATGGAGGTAAGACGTCACCTCTACATCCACCCCACTGACTGTCACCCCCATCATAGTCTATGCTGAATCCCATTAAAAGCTAAGTATAGACAGGCCTCGAATCCTGACCTGTGCCACCTGCGGGATGCATCTGGGCCGCTGGCGTTTGATAAATCACCCGTCCCGAAAGGCTAAAGGGGTTCCAGCTTCCTGCGCCCCGTCGCGGCCTAACTGCGCGAACCCCACCGCCAGCTCCCAGCGGGACGGTGGAGCCAGCACCGCTTAGCAGCCCGCTCCCTGCCCCCTCTCCACCTGCCTAGCTCACAGCCTCACACACGGATCGGGGAGAGGGAGGTCTCTTAGGTAAGCTGTGAAAAGAGCTGAAATAAAACTTCGGGAAAATAAAATAGATTGAAATGTAAAAAAAAAAAAACAAAAAAAAAAAAAACAAAAACAAAAAAAACCCCTCACTCATAACTGGTCAAAGCAGAAAGAAAAGGGTAACAGACAAAAGCACTGAACTACAGCAGCAAGATCAAGACACTGGTCAGATACTGCTGTGGTGAAACTACAGGAAGTGGAGACTTACCTTAGGTAAGGGTTTTGGGGTGGGGGGGGGGGGTCCTTAAACAACAGACTTAACACAACAAAAAGGTACTATGCTGCTGTTGCCTCCGCCGCCAGACAGGGTAATATAAATTTTCAAAAAAAAAAAAAAAAACCTAAATCAGTTGGTTTTCAGTTTTTTTGTTTTACCTTTTTAAACATGAGGTCCTCCATAAGTTTCACCAGTAGGGGGCAAACCGAGTCCATGGAACTGTAGCCTGTGTAATGTTTGGCCGTCAGGGGGGGGGGGCGAGGAATTATTCGAGCTCTATTCAAGGCTTTCAGCCATTGATGGCACTCTGACCCATTCTATCCCAGTATACATTTTATAGTTCTATAAAGTATCTCCATCTGCTCGGTTTTACTGGAGTTTAATGTCATGCAGATTCCTCTCACCTTCAGCAAACTACCAGTCAGTAACTTTGTACTTAAAATGTATAATCTCCACCAATTGTGGGCAGTTCCAAAGGTTTCCACAGACCAGCAGGTTTTCTTTGATGTCCTTTACGTTCATGATCTCTCATTGGTGTGATATTTTCACTCACACGACTGCTGCTGACTGGATTTTTTTTTCTGGCAATCTCTTTATTCAGTTTGATAGTCTTAACGAGCCTGTGTACCCAAATCTTGTCACACACTCACTCACACACACACACACACACACACACACACACACACACACACACACAGGCTGACACTAAAGATTCTAATGTCAGAAGCTGACATCTCCAAACAAAGTTGTTTACAACTAATACATTTTCCTTATATAATACACAAGGCCAAAAAAATTCCCTCTGAAATATTGAGCTGCACACCTGCACTGGTCAATACCTTGCGTTTTAATTCCCTGCACAAGCCATCTGTCACCAATCATACTGGTGGCATAAACCATAGCAGGATAGAGCGAACCATTTTATCAATTATGTCCATTAACATTCCCAGCAGGCCTAAACAGTTACGCCCCACTTTAGAGAAGAAAATTGGGTTTGGTTTTGATTGCCGTTAAATGATTTATTAATTCCTAGCCCCTTGAAGGCCAAACACCCACATAACGCTGTCACATAGGAGGCAGGGCACAGCCAGACAGCTATATCAGAGTCTGGGATAGTGCCGACATCCCTGTTTGCACACAAACCAGCTGGACATCTTTAGGTTGGACATTAGGTGAAAGGCGGGGCCAAGTCATGACCCCTGCGTGCCTAATGGCCCATAGTGCTGCATGGTCAGAAGATGGATGTGCCACAAAGGGGGGCACACTCGGTGCAGCCTGCCCATAGGTGGAACTATCAGGCAAAAACAATGGAAACATCAAGAATTTAGATTAATTGCCCAAAATTCCCCAATTGAATTCAACATGCTGATTACTTAGCAGGAAATAATCTGACAGAAGTATCAAATTTAGTATGTATTAAAAAGGTTAAAAAACTGAAAAAAAATGACAACATATATAATAATAATGCAAGTAATTACATATAAAGAGGGGGGAAGGGAAACAGGCAGCAGGACGAAGGCTACAACAGGTAGAGAGAGAGAGAAAAAGAGAGAGAGAGAGAATACTGAAGCCTACTGAATTGGTGCATTGAATGACAAAAACAGACAATTTAATTGGGGAAAAATAAAAATTACCACTAAGTTTACCATCACCACAACGTGGCCGGGATCATAACACTGCAAAAAAGAAACACCAGTTGGTTAAGCAGGAACACTGAGGAATACAGAGGAGCAGGTGAGACTCCACGTGACTTAGGATCAGTGGGGCACAGCTGGGGGATGTCAATTTGTGGGCCTTCTCCCCTTTTCCCCTGACCAGACCCCGCTTCTTGCCCCCCTCCCTCCCAGGAAAATATGAAGGTTCAGGGGATCGGCCCACAATCTGCTGTCACGCTCTGAACCGTGCATGACAGCCTCACGTCAAATCTAGGAGCTACGAGAGGTCATCATCCCGCAGTGCATTTCCACAGAACGCCGCATCACATATCATGCCAAGATGTGGCGTTTCACCGCAACGTGCAGCGCAGACAGCGGAGAGTGGGACTCGACCTCCCCTTACGGGAACTGGCATGCGTTCCATCCCACGGATCACAAGAGCAAAGCAAGCTAAGGGGCGTCTGTTGGAGTATAGGGAAAAGCAACTTACCAGCCTACTTTTCACAACTCCCCCCCCCACACCCAAACCTCATGAGTAACCATAAGGCCCAACCCAGACATGCAGGGGATATAGCCATGGTTTATTAGG
The DNA here is from genome assembly GCA_011763525.2 of Mormyrus iriodes. Classification (NCBI taxonomy): domain Eukaryota; kingdom Metazoa; phylum Chordata; class Actinopteri; order Osteoglossiformes; family Mormyridae; genus Mormyrus; species Mormyrus iriodes. The sequence continues at coordinate 12,581,846 of JAAGVU020000044.1, read as the reverse complement.
CTACGACAGCACCAACAAGCATGTTAGTATAGCTGGTAATATACTTTATAACTTTAAGGAAGTTATCCCGTCTTGAATCATCTAGGTAAAAGGGCATTTTTAGGCAAAACAAAGAACAGATGTTGAAACCAGCAGGATTAAGACAGCTTTAAAGGGTATGTGGCTTAATGGAATGCACCTGAATTAGACTAGCCCCCATACCACCCACAAACACTTGGCAAATTTGCTATTGATAATTTCATTTTTTATATCATTCTTTTCAAAAATCACAAGGGAGAGGAAAGATGCCATCCCTCTGTGGAGGATCAGTGTTAAAAGATGCTGTAGTAAAAAGACAGACTTATTTGATGTCTGGCAGGGTGTTGGGGTGGGCAGGGGGGCATCCGAGGCCAAGAACACAAATGGGCATGTAACTAACCCCGCCACTACAACGCACTGCCATACAGTTCCCCAATAAGAACAGGGTGAGGGAAATGGGGTGAAGCCCGTGCAACGAGCCATTCAAAAGGGAAGATCGCAACCCCACCACCTTGTTACTGATCTGTCTGGGCAGGGGACATGATTTCATAGAATTAAACAGAATGAATGAAATGGATCGAAAGGGATTTAAACGGCAGAGACGACTAGTTATGATAAAACACACACAGGGAGAAAAAAAAAGAATCCTACAAACCTTACCTAGGCGAGAGAAAAAGGGAAAAGAAAAAAAAAAGGAACAAAAAAAAAAAATAAAGTCAATACCATGAAAATTCAAATACAAGCTGGCTGTTCTCATTAACGTGCTGGTTGGGTGCAGCAAATGTAACATGAGTCATAACTGATGTCAACAGCAGAAATATGATGTTCACAAGATACCGGCAAAGTGATTCAGCCACATACTCAATAGAAGTACAGTACATTTTTTTATATTATATATAAAACAAAACTGCCATGAGGATGATGAGACTAAGCCATGGGCTAATTCAAAATGGGTCTGCTGCCTGGCTTTCAATTTGAGACTTGTTTAGAAAGTAGGAAACATGACATCATTTCCTCTGGTCCCAAGAGATCAGAAAGAAAAACAACAACAACAACAACAACAACAACAGGCCGCAGCATTAACAGCCAGGAACCCTTTAAAAGCCCCCTCTCTTCAGGGATATGAATGACTGATCACTTGTTTGCTTAGTATAGCAAGTGTTGAGAGAGTTCAGCAAATGCAGTCCATCGAAGGGCACATACATGGACACGCACACAATCTTATACCATGGGCCATTTAGAGACCCCAATGAGTCTAAATGCATGTCTTTGAACTGCAAGCATGTGACAAGGTGAAAACATGCAAACTCCACACATTTGTGTCCGCAGTCCCCAAGGTGTGAAGCAATGTTTCCCACAGAGTGCCCCGATGCCTCAGGAGATGGCTTATTATTTAAACAGTAAATACCCACAGCAGTGAGCGAGTGTCACGGCCAGAATTTAAGCTTTAAATGAACAGTATTGACAGAAAGAACACGCAGAACCACTGTTCCATACATGGCCACCACTGTTCCAGGTTCTCTCTTGTACGGGTTTGCTTGAACAATAACATTTTCCTGCCAGAGCTCCAGTAGAGTGAAAACATTGGGTTTTAACTTAAGCCAGCCCAGACGGTACAAAATAACTGAATGCAAAAAAAATAAAATAAATCACTGTAAATAGACTGAACATGCCAATTAGAAGTATTAGCCATCAGATGACTAGTACAGAACAGAGGTTCACAGGTAAGGGCCTTGGGATCGGCAGAAGCCAACGGGTCATCATGAGACAAAAGTAGACAAGCATCAGATGATTCTACAAAAAGTACAATCAATATTTATTTACATAGCACGGTTTTAACCACAGGGTTTACCAAGTGCTTTACGTACATTTAAAAACATCCCGACCGTCGTCATTGGTCTGCGGTTCCACTGGGGTCTTCGATTATCTGGGGTTGTAAATCTGTTAATTTCCCCAAACACAGGTCTTTACTTTCTTGAATGTCCATGTAAATTAGCAGCTTTGGCTAGCAGTGCTGTGACTGTGAGGGGCAGAAGGTGTGACATTCGACAGCGAAACGGCAAGCTGGCCTGCTGTTCTGACAAAGGGGGCCTAAATTCAGCTCTGCCTGGTGCCTGACTGACGACACAGAACCTCTGTACAAGTCACGCACCATCTCACTGCAGCTGTAGACCACGCACCATCTCACTGCAGCTGTAGACCAC
>JAAGVU020000044.1:12564818-12579524 GCA_011763525.2 Mormyrus iriodes | reverse complement strand
CACGCACCATCTCACTGCAGCTGTAGACCACGCACCATCTCACTGCAGCTGTAGACCACCCACCATCTCACTGCAGCTATAGACCACCCACCAACCTACCAGCTATTTATTACATCATCATCTGTTGTCAAATCTAGATGTAAATTAATAAATACATATCAGTGTTACAGACCCATTCCTTTCATGTGACCAACTGCCTGATTTAATTAAACGCTATGACCCCAACATTTACAAAATACTTCACTCGGTTCTCCAACTTGGCACAGTAATACAAACCCCTATGGTTCATACCAACTAGAATTGCCATAGTTACCAACAAACCCAGACAAGGTAAGCTGGAACAAACCAAAAATAAAGAGGAGGTAGTACATTTTAGCATTAGAAAAACAAAAATCTTGTGTTGCGTGGAAAACCACTCAAGACACTTAAAACACACGACAAAATACGCATTAATTGCCAGGTTGTAAAGGCCCACATAAAAGTAACCAGGTAATAGGAAAGATTACCTAAATATAAACTACTTTTGGCTACCCTGTATCGGAAATTGGCGACATTTGTATCTGCTAACACGCCGTTTATATTTAGCGGGAGAATGTTGAATGTTTATGTTGAAATATTTTGCATGTGTTAAAAAGAAGCCTGAATAGATGCTTTCAGCTTCACTGAGACTACAATTATAGTAGACATGTACTAAGAGACAAGACTGGGGGGCAGGGGGGTTACAATGCCAATCACTGTCCTTTGCAGTCACTCATGAAATTCTCTGCCTGCTGACATTACAACTGGATGGGTTAATCTGGCCTCATGCTGCCAAACCTGTTGCGAAGACCAGACACTCAGGGGGAAAAAAAGCACGGTCAAACCAATCGAATGACTAAACTGCAATGATGATAAAAGGCACAGATTAAAGGACGCCCAATAGGATTCCCTCTGTGTCGCTCTGATGAGGGGCCGTCTCGGGGCCCGTCCCATGTGGTGCCAGCCCGGAAATAGGACGGCATGCTGACACCGGGAGACATCCGCTCCACAACGCAACCTCCGTGAGTCAAAGTAAAACACGGGCCAGCACAACAGCCTGCCCCATACACCATGGTGAGGTCTGGTGTTGACCTTTCACAAGCTTAGGTGTGATTGTGAAATTGTGATAAGCTCCTAATCAAACACAAAGAAAACAGCAGAGGACAATTAACATAAATGCAAATACGTGCCTCTAAGTAGCATCTGGAGGACTCCAGAGTGGACAGTCCAAACTATCAAATACCAGGTCAGGAGATGTTTATACATGGATATTAATCTCCTGCCAACCCCACCTCCCCCAGACTACATCTCACATCTTGCATTAGCGTAAAAACAGGGAACTCCATCTTAAAAGCTGCCCTGGTGTCCATGGGTTCTGCCAAGAGCAGTGTGTTCGTGTTGCTGTTGTGGAGAGCTAAGGACAATTCATAACAAAAGCCAGGATACCATCTGTTATTGGATCCATTCTGTGAACAGAGGGAGTGTGTATGCGTGTGGGGGCAAAAACCACTTTTCCTTTCTGAGAAACGAGAACTGTACATTGCCTCCAAGGGATAGCAACGTCATAGCCATACAAAGCGGAATACACTGTCCCCCCCATTTTCAAGAGAGTTCTTTGTTTGCCTTGACCATATTTGTGTTTGACATGTTTTTGTTCAACTTGATTATGCCTTGACATCTAGGCACATTTATAGCGGGGGCGGGCCTTTCCCTCCCTGAAACCCACCCAGACCCAAGCGACGGGGTCTCCCCCCATCACAAAGATGAGCCCTGGCAAGAGGCAGGACGCAGAGATCTCAGGCAGGCACACTCGCACACAGCCTTCACAGCAGCCTGAAACAGGGGACACAGAAGCGCAGGCACGAAGAAAGGTGGCTCCTTACCCTGCATCGCTTTGCCCAGCCCTTGTCCCAGCTTCCAGCCATGTTTCTGAAGCAGCCTGTGCCCGATATTGTCCTGGGAGACAGAACAGAGGAGAAACAAAAAAAATGAAAATATTCCAATAATATCTGGCAGAAACAACACACAGGTGGGGGGGGGGGGAGGTGGGTGGAAAGAATGGCTGGAGGACAAAACGGAGCATCCAAGTGTTGCATCAGCCCCCTTGGTACATAACATTGTGCTTTGAGACAGGATGAGGGAGATGTCTGGGAGGGGCCAGGTGATTCTGGGAGGAAGAGTGGAAGGGGTTTCACCCAAAAAAAAAAAACAAAAAAAAACACCTTCCATCATCCAGCTTCTAACGGGCCCCATTTACTTCAAACAGCTCAATTTACCCTCAGTTTGCGCAATGTTGCTTTGGGTTAAGACTATACTGCAATGTCCGATTAGGGAAATGAGGTCACAAGCAGGAGTGTACAACCTCAGTATGTGGGAAGTATGGGGAAAGTTAAGTAGGACAGCACATACATGACGTACAAAAAAAACAAAAAAACACACATGCAGAAACCGATATACCGGAGAAGAGAGCAATCTTACGTCTCCGAAGACACAACTGAAACTACACACGTAAGACAAGGTTCAGGACATAAAGGCTGCCACCTAAGGAGGGCACAGGCTGCTACCGTATTACCATAGAATGTCACTGAATGTCGAGGCAGGAGGGATGTAGGGGATGGGTTAGAAAGCGCTATGGCTGGACTAGCCATCAGATGCAAAAATGACCCAATGTACATAAGCCGATTCATATCAATGCAGCCTTACCTACAAGTCTGGATGCAGATTTTGTTATAAGAAATAAAGAAACTGGCAACTAGGATGATGAGACCCACGGAGCAAACAATGCAAAGAACCACAAGTAGCCTTGGCATTAGTAAGCAATGATATAAGAAGCATGCTTAGCGAGCACAGTACAATCAGGATCCCACGAGATGGTGACAGGTGAGCACAGGCAGAGGTGACGTGCCTTGCGGGCAGCTTTCACAAAACTGAGGTTAGGACGACGTGGATCAAGCCACAACAGGCACAGCTCTGGTTGGCAGGCCGGCTAGGCTTCAAATTGGGCCAAAGACAGGGGTACAGAGAGCCCCAATTAGGGAAACCTGTTCTTACCTTGGGGTGTATTTATCCTAGTGCAGCCATTTTAGCAGATGACTGTGCTCTTCACACCCTCCACCTCCATTACGATGCCTTATTCCACTTCCCTACCCGTGCAGCCTGCTTCGCAGAGTCTCAGTTGTGTCGATACCAGTTGCTTTTATTAAAACAGAGGGATTATAACCAACTGTATGGAGAGCACCAGAAGGACACGGTTCTGCAACGTGATTGACAATGCCACTAAAACTAGATTCAGGGGAGGCCATTTTGTTGGGATTCATTCACTTGAGACTAGGGGTATAACAATGCACCGTGGCATGATATTTTACTATTCAATATATGACGATGCGCATTGAAGGGCTGTTATGATGGATGGCAGCAAAAAATTATCAATGATAACGCAAGAGGGCACAATAAGATTAATCTCAGTTTAAAAGGAATAAATAAGAAGCGTGTGCTCTGTTTGTTTTCAGTCTTATTTTATTGTGAGTTATTCAAACCGTGAGTCCTAAGTCATCTAACAAACCGAATCGTGAGTAGACTGTATCGTTACACCCCTACTTGAGACATCCCGAGAATACTCTATGGCACGCACAGCCAATCAATTAAGAGCAGCAGGGTATGAGAAGGAAAGGAGACAGGTGGGGGCATGGCCCATTAATCAACACCCACCCACCCACCAATGAAACTCAACAAATTGTGACACAGTCCCACTCGGCTTTAGCATTGGCGCAACCAAGGAATGTAGAGCCAGGGTTCATCTCATGATTACACCTCCCACCATTAGCGATATTCCCACCTTAGACACGGCAGGCCTGTATTTTAGGGGAAAGCCTGCACAGTTCCTTCATATACCACTGAGGTAGCTTATTTGAAAAGTACTGAGGAAAATTAATAGCATCACATTAGCCATACTAACTCAGTAATTGGGTAAAACTAACCCTGGAATAACTCTTAAACGGCTATCCATAACATGGACCGGAAAATGAATCAGATTTGACTTCAACGTCTATCGAGCTACCGCCTCAAGAAATACCAGTGATTCAAAGATCAATGAGATCTTTAGCTGCAAACAGAAAAGACTGAAAACATCTGCTGACCTTGTGATGTAATCCCTGCTGCCGCAGTCTGGGGATTGAAAAACCCGTCTTGCATCGTTTTGATCAAGGCGATGCAGTGAACGGCACCAAGTCAAGAGCTGAAGGCTCTCCTGATATTCAGAATCCATTTTCACAGTGGTTTAGGATAATCTTATTCATGTATGCATTCAACATATCCAAAAATGTCACATCACGTCAATTCTGAAAGCCATGCATTTTACAGTATTGTGGCTAATGAGCATATGAGATATGAACAGAATGTCTAGTATGCAAACATCTACGGTCACGCTATACAATTTGCCTTCACAGGATACAACCTCAACCACATGAGCATCAATTTGGGAGGAAGTCGACCTTGAGCCAACAGAGACAGTAGACAGCACCCTCAGTGATACGTGGTTCATCAGTGCATAGTGCCGTTTCCTCCGCCTTCATGATTGCGGGTTTAAATCCAACCTATTCTCTCAGTGTGTGGCGTTTGCACGTTCTCCCCATGTCACCATTTTTTCCTCTGGGTACTCGGGTGTACTCCCACACTCCAAAGACATCAGGCTGAACAGAATCTCCAAAATGACCTGTTGTATGAATGTGTGTGCATGTACACGCCCTGCAATAGGCTGGCATCCTGTGCCTTTGGTGCCCAGAATAAGCTCCAGCCCTCACAACCCTGTCCAAGATAAGCACTTGGCAAATAGATGGTTGCCCATTATGGTCATTACATCCAACTGTAATTAACCTAGAAAGAAATGCAGTGCCTTCTTTATCTGGTATAATACTTTTAAAGAGGTTCTCAGAGAGCACTTTCAAAATACCTTTTTGATGGAGGAGGGAAAAGCCACTCTGTAACCATGGTAACATATAGTGCAAGTACTCAACTTGCTGAATTAAGGAATAGTTCATTCCTCATGATCATCCACTAACATCATATACCAGGTGTACACCACGTCTGATTGTTAATCCATCTAGCCATCCGTCTTCCAACTACTTATCGCGAACAGGGCTCTGCACAGGCAGCAGAGGGAACAAGGCAGGGGCACATGCTGGTTGGAACGGGTACTGAAATCAGAGGAGCTCAGGATGAGGTTAACCAAAAGGAAAAAAAAATTATATTTATTGTTAGATGACCCTTTTCTGTAGGCAGTCCAACAAATCAATGATAAACAGAAGACTGAGCCTCCCAATCCCTAGACCAGTGTTTCATGAAAACACGGTCCTCGGGTTCCCCCAAACAGTCCATGTTTTTGCTCCCACCCAGCTCCCTACTGGGACTGTCTAGCAGGGAACTGGGAGGGAGCGAAAATGTGGACCGTCTGCGGTCCCCAAGGACCGGACTGGGAAATGCTGCCCTAGATGCAATGCAGCAGGAAATCTCCCAGTATGCTGAGCATGTTTAAGAGGACCAGGACTCACTTTTTAGGTTCCCAATGTCCTGGTAAAGCAAACTCCACCGTCAATACTGCTCTAGAGACGCAATAATCAGGGACTGAACTCCTGTGGGGCTTTGCTCTGGTGAGCAGGCGTTCCTGAGATCTAATTGTGTCGGAGAAAAAAAAAAAAGGACAAGACGAGACAATGCTCAGGCTTCGCGGGACAAACGGCAGCAGTAAGAGACAGATGAAACGGGACACCGACTCCAACGGCAGTGCAAATGGAGGGGAAAAAAGTTATATGTGACCAAGCAGAAGGCAGCATCCGGATAACCATGCTCTCAGCTTTCCTCTCCTGACCGACACAATGTTAACTGGTAAGAAAAATAAACCCGAATGATGCCACCATTAGCATTTAACTCACTGAACACAAGATGGCGCCGTGAACAGAGGCATGCCTCTCCACGCGACTCCGATTCAGCACTAAATGTCTTCTCATCTGTGTTTTTATGGAGACTACAAAGAGTGAGATTCCCCTCTCCAATCCTCATCACATCCTATAGGGGAACTACTGAAAGTCTGCTCTCCAGCTGCATAACTGTCTGGTATGGGAACTGCAAGGCTTCAGACTGCAACACACTGCAACAGATCGTGATGGCAGCTGAGAGTCATTGGGGTGCCTCTACCTCCCCTGAGGGACATCTACCATAACCGCTGCCTTGACAGAGCCAGTAACATCACGGAAGACCAATTCCACACACTACATGGACTTTTCTCTCTTTTGCTGTCTGGTAAAAGGTTACCGAACCACGTGTGCTGGTTCTGCCAGACTGTGAAACAGCTTCATACCACAAGCCATCAGAATTCTTAATGCACAATCATGTTAAAATCTCTGCCTAGCCAAATGCCACTCTAGTACACTACCTCATTGTATACTTCACAATAATTCCATTATAATCTCAATGACACTTTCACTTCATCCATTACTATTACGACGTGCACAGTTATGTTCTGTCAATGATAACTCTATGCTTACTCAAAGGCTGCCAAATCACTATGTGTAGTATGTATGGTCACATTTCATCTCATCTACAGTGTATAACGTCAGACGTGCAAACAGTCAACCAAAGCTGCTATATTCTCCTTGTGTGCAATAACGGATGTCAGCATGCTGCTAGGTGGTTCTCTGTCACATTATGCTGGTAACATTTAAATATGTGAACAGAAAGTACCTCAATACCCCAAGGCCTAATATTGCTATATAGTTGCACAGTTTAGTGCTGTTTTTGTCCTTGTTGCACATTGTATGTCGATGTACGTTGCATTGTGGTTCATGGAGAAACGTTCTAATGTCAATATGTCAATACGTACGTGTACACAGCTGTTTATGATAAAGTAACCTTGATATTCAAACAGAAAATACACAAAATTACCAGGGACTGATCACAGCAAACCACACATGACCTCCTTGTCACAGGCGGATTAACTTATCTTGGTCCCCTAGGATCACATTCAGTATGGGAACTCCGGCACTGGCGATTTAAATAACCATTTCATGCCTGATGTTTGCCGGGGCCTTAGGCAGTAGCCTATGTTAGTGCTTCCCAACCTGGTCCAAGGGGACCCACAGACAGTACACATTTTTGCTACCTCCCAGCTTCCTGCCAGACAGTCCACATTTTTGCTCCTTCGCAGCAAGAAAAAACATGGACTGTCTGCGAGTCCATGGGGACTGGGTGGGAAGCACTGGCCTATGCATTAATTTGCCCTTGGCACCGATTAACAGATTAGGAGACATGTTGAATTTTGAGGGAAAAGAGGAGAAACCGAGGAAGGGAGCCAACAGGAAAGTTGCAGATGTTTGTTATCCTCATCATTACTTTTATAACGGAACATGCAGTTTACTTTAACAGGGTGTGAAACCGTAAGTCTACAAAACAGTGCCGGGAGAACGGCTCCTAAACATGCAATGGGGGGGATTATGGCAAGTCGTCAGTCGTTATCTGGCCAGACCCCACCCACCAGAAGTTCCAAAGTCTCACGCCCCCCACTGTACTTCAAAAAGGAGGTTAGAATGCGAGTTGGCCCAACCCAGGTCTGAGGTCACGAGTCCCACAGGTTTTACTAGAAAAAAAATCCACTTAGCAGCTTACTGACACCTGAAATACCAAATAAGTCCAATTAATTTCTAAATAAATTACTCCAAAAAAGCAAATTAGAGCCCAGGTCAAATGAAACCCTGCACGATTTCAATCCAGCAGCGTATCCTTTTACTGAAGCATGTTCGCCAATACAGAAAAGTAGGGGTGAATCTCCAAAATTGCAGATTAGTTCAAACCTCGATTTTTGAGTCATGGTTTGGTTCATACCTCAGGCTTTTTTTTGGGGGGTGGGATAAGAAAAACAGGGGGAAAAAAAAAGTTGTTTTTATTAAATCACCAACAATTCTCCACTAGAATCCAAAATGTTCGCACACTGCTGACTTAAATGTGCTTGGGTTATTATCAATCTTGAGCTAATGAAACCAGCCGAGATTTTACCACAGATGTGATTATTTGATAATGATTGGACCATAATAGTCATGTGACATTTAAAAATATACAGCCTGGCCAACTTTAAAAAGAATACTAATTTAGTGATCTGTAAGTGTTAGAGTGTTAATTATTAAATCAAAAATGATTTTGTAATGTGAGAGCTTAACATGCTACACCTACATCAGCGGGTTGGGGAGATGGGGTGGATGTTGTGGTTCCGTCTGCTAGAACCCCGACACAAGATCATGAACTTTTGAATCTCTCTTTTGGACTCGATTTCAGAACTGTTAAACCACTACACAAGAGGCATAGCTAGTAAAGGGGAGTCGAAGGTTGAAATGCTATTCATTAATGAATTTCTCATCACGTTCAGCTGTTAGAATGGTGTTTTAGCTTCAGCATCCAATAAATATGAGGACAGAATCCATGGCAGTGTTGTTTTGAATCTTCTCCTCCTGGATATGCTACACTGGAAAACCTGGTCTTATAAATAGATAACTGCACAACAAGAACAGAAACACAAAAATGGTTGCTGGATGCTAGAGAGACAGCTGAGCTCCCAAGATGCCAAGTTAAGCTACTGGCCGAGGTGTCCTTTACCTTTTAACTGTATTACAGTGGAATAACACCTGATCATAACAGCCTTCTATGGCATAATGCTAGATGGAGAGACTAATTAGCAAGACTCCAAATTCGGTGACCTTGGCATCAGCACTTCCCACTGTAACTGGACTCTGGACTTACTGACCAGGAGACCCCAATCTGTTAGGTTAGGCAACTGCACCTCCTCCGGCCCATCACTGAGCACTGGAGTATACAGCTTTGTGCAGAGTCCTCTCCTCTACTCCTTGTTCATCTAAGATTAGCACATAGGGACACAGTCAAACATCACCACGTTCGCCGATGACATCACAACAGTGGGCCTGATCAGCAGGAACGAGGAGAAGGCCTACAGGAAGGAGGTTCAACACCCGGCTGCATGGTGTGCTAACAAACACCGTGGCCCAACATCAGGAAGACCAAGGAGCTCATTGAGGACTTCAGTGGAGAGAGAGGCTGCAAACACACCCCAAGTTAGATCAATGGGACCAAGGTAGAGAGCTACTCCAGCTTCAAGCGCCTGGGAGTGCATATCTCAGAGGACTTCTACAGGTCTATTAAGTCCTACAGTAGCGTCATTACATCCCTAGGAGACTTAACCCCCGTGTTATTTTTGGGGTCGAAGTTACCCCAGTCCATTTTCAAAATGAGGTTAAATTCTATAGATTCTAGAATTTAGAACGGAAGAAGTAAAAAACACAAAAGGTTAAGACAGCCTATGTATCACCACAGATCCTGAACAACTTTCAGGGGTGCACCATCCAGAGAATGATTATTTTTATGCATTTATACACACACACTGTACAGAACTAGAATTATTGCAATCATAGATGCTATATTTACACTCACTATTTATACCATGTTTACCAGAGGTACGCAATCCTGATCCTGGACAGCTGGTATCCAGCAGGTTTTGGGAAATGCATTTCGTTGTCTGAGTACTTTGAGCAACGACAAAGTTGAATCTATTCTAATCTAAATCAATTGCACATCGAAACACTCAGCAGATGGTAAATCAGGTTGAAGTAGATACCATGCCTGTGAACCAAGGAAGCTCTCACTGACTCGCTCTCTCTCAGCCAGCAAAAAGGGGGGACGCTGGAGAGCAAGAGCCACTTTTAGTGCCAGGAATGGGAATGCGTTACCTTAAAAGGTAGACATTCATTCCCGGCTAAAACCATGCCAAAAACTGCGAATGGAGGCGGGGTGGAGCAGGGAACGGGGAGCCTCTCTGCTTTGAGGTCTGAGCCACGTTCAGCCCACGCTGTTCACAAAGGTTCGAGGGGCCTGACTAAATGGAAACAAATGGCCGAACACCCCAGAAAAGCTCTGTGGCTGGGAATGACACTGCATACTAAATGTGTTTGAAGTATGCGACACTCTAGTGCAAATAAAGGGCTGGGGACAGTTTACAGATCAGATATCAGAGTTACGTTTCAGAGAAAAGAACCCCCCACCCACCCCCACCCCCACCCCTAATGTACGGGACATCTTTGAAAAAGGGGCAAAAAACTTGGCTAATGCTACTGCTTCAAGCATATCAGTGTTCCACAGCTATGGACGGTTCACAACGGCACACTTGTGTGCTACGGTTAATGGGGCCAGTCAAAGTACTAGGGACTAGTAACAGCTGAACAAAACCAATACAGAAGTGAAATTAAAATGAAGATTCAGCTATGCTAATAAAACCTGTGTTAATTACAGAATTAAAAGTTAATCATTTGTGTAGTTCCACTACACCTTAACACCAAGGCCATCGTTATGATGGAACCATTTGCTAACAGATGGTTCCTGTTCAGAAGCTGGTAGTTAGTTTTTGTAAAATTTAGTTGTCGTTATGGTATTTTGTACAGGTCAAGTTTATATATCCAGCTACAAAAGACATGTATTTACTGAAAGATTCTCAATCCAGTTCTAACGCTATTCAATGTCTGAAGGAACAGAGGGTGTGTTAATCCTGGGAGACGGAATGACAGCTGAATGGTAGTAAGCGAGTGTGAATGGGGCTGGGCATGTGTGAGGTCAGCCATGACAGCCGTTTGATTAGCAAAGCCTGCCTACCTGCCCCATTAAAGCTGCAAGCGGCAGCCGAGCCTCCAGCCCCTCTTCGTGGACGACACCCTGGCAACAAATGCCGTATCTGGCTGGCTCAAGCTCTCCCGAACAGATGATATTGTTTTTGTGCAATTCCCATTTAACTTTCATATAATTTAGACTAGTGTTAGTCTATATAAATAACCAAACTGCTACGTCACAATGTCACATATTAATTGATCATTTTATTGACCCCCATGGGGAAATTCTCTTTACACCTCCTCCAACTTCCTCTCTGTAGGTGAGAGCAACCCTCACCCAGCAGGTAAGGGCAAGCTGGTCGTGAAGGGCAGCCACCCATAGCAGCACCCAGGGAGCTGGGGGTTAAGGGCCCTATTCAATGACCCGCAAACGTACCGAGGCTGGGCTCGAACCAGCGACCTTCCGATGACAGACACAGATGCATAGGACACATTTTATTGTTGTGCATTGTGCTGCAGCATGTCAATAATGACAATTAATCCCCATCACTTCACTTTGGATAAGAAGTACAATACTCGTATTGCCTCCATAGTAACACTGTGCTTATACTGAATTCAGCACATTACTTCCTCTCTTGATTACTTAGGACTTCCCTACTGCATTCTCCCAAATCAGAAGATCACCAGTCTCGGCAGATGGTTAACTGACCACTGTTATGTAAAGTGTGCCCAGTTTTGCGACTCTGCTTTGGAACTTTAAAAATTAATTTAAAAAATCAAATCAATAAATTAATAAAAGTATAAAAGCAAGCAAAATGTGTGCGCAGGAAAAAATGACTCATAATATTACTTTGAACTCAATTAAATGTGCGGCATTTGAAACTAGTAAAAAGGCTGGTGACACACAATGGTCCCCAGGGTGCCCAAAAGTAAAGAGCCTGGCAGAGATGAAGAATGGTTCAACATCAGGTGTCCCAAGTCCCCCATCAACCCCTAGAATACTCAGAAGGCTTCCTGAGGCTTGCGATGGCCGTACAAGCTGTCCCAACCCCTGCCGCACTGCTAAAAACAGCCTTGCTGGCCAGGTTCCGGCGCAACCAAGCGACAAGTGACACACCACAGGCGCTGGACTGACTTGATACTTTTCTATGGTGAAAGGCACCAGCACTGTAGAGCAGTGCTTTCCAATGCAGTCCTCAGGGACCCACAGACAGCTTACATTTTTTGCTCCCTCCAAGCTGCCGGTAGGGAGCAAAAATGTGGAGTCTGGCAGGCAGCATGGAGGGAGCAAAAATATGGACCGACTGTGGGTCCCTGAGGACTAGATTGGAAAGCACTGCTGTAGAGCATCTTCAGGGAATTTAGCCTGAGACAGAACCGCAGTGCAAAGGGGGGAACAGAGAGGATGGGAGAGAAAAGGAGAGCAAGGGGACAAGGAAGACAGAGAAAGACAAAGTGAGAGAAAGTAGAACAGGGGACCCTTGAGGATGGAAGGTGAAACGCAAGCAGTGTTACTGTAGCATTATTTAAGTTTTTCCATATTGCTAACTCCGCTCTCATGCCCTGGACTGGACATTGGGCTCTGGGGGTTGGGAGATCACTGGTTTACAAGAACCAAGCAGAAGTTAACAAATGCGACAGTGTCTCGTTTTTCCCATTTGAATCAAATGCCACAGGGGGAAGGAGAGAGGACTTCTGAATCAAGAAGGCACACAGGTGCAGTGTCAAAAGAAGAGATCACTCTTTGTTGCCGCTGAGCCCTTGGGAACCGAAAATTACACACTTCTGATTTCCTAGGGCAGGAAGTGGCGGGAAAGATCTCTGGCTGACTTTCAGCAACAAGCCATTTTTAGGCTGCATCTGCATCATTTCTTTCTGCTAGGCTGCAGCATCTCCAAATGGAATTATAAATAGAGCAGGTGCCCATCAGGGGACAAAGGTTCCATAGACAGGGTTCAAGAAGATTCAAAATCACCCAAGATATCAGTCAGTGCAATGCTAATACTAACAGCATCATTCACTTGCCTCTTCCACAGTCAGACAATTAACATTATCCAAATACACTCCAAAAACTTCTTTCCTCAACTTACTACTTGAGATTGGAGAATGAGGTCAAGAAATGCACTGACTGGCATGATGAAGGGGTCAAATAGTGAGAGCTGCTGGTTGGATATTGGGGGCTATTTATAACAAAGCAGTACTACTCAGTGCAGTGTGTGTGTGTGTCTGTGTGTCTGTCTGTCTGTGTGTCTGTGTCCTTGCCAGCCATCCTCATACACCTTGTCCTTTTAGTGGGGCCAGGGGTGAGAGCGGCAGTCTTACCGATTCGATAGGCTTATCCAGCGAGGCCTGCTCCAGCTCCAGCTGGCCCTCTTCATACTGGTCAAAGTGATTCCCTCCCTGCAGAGGCAAAAAATGAAATGAGAAAATTTGCAAAGGTTAGGACTACCCTCATGACCCCCACCCCATACATGCATGCATTTAGCAAACACTTTGTCAGCATGGGCTGACAAACAGCCAAGGCAAAGTATTATTAACCCTGTATCTGTGATGGCTCTTACATCAATTGGAGTAAAGTGCCATGCATGCAAGCCAAAAGTCAGTGTTAAGTTCAACGGAAGAACATATTACTCAAAGTTTAATTCCAGTTGCACCAGTGGAGTTCTCTTCAGTCCTGACAACTTTAAACTCCAAAATAGACCAATGTGGAACCCCTCCCCCAGCTACAAGGGGCATCTCAGCTCCCATTTGAAATATATTACTACATTCCCTACTCCCAATAAACATGCAGATACTTCACAGTCAAGAGCAATAGCAATTAAATCTAAGTGTAACACCCACACGCAACTTCACTAAGCGCTCCCAGTGGCCCGTTACACCAGCAGTTCACCAAACACTTTTTTGCTATGCCAGCAAGCAAAAAACTCTTCTGGAGGTCCTGGCACAGTGGCCTAAATGTAGAACAACAGATTTCAGAATGCAACCGTTTCTGATAGTTATACCTTCTTGCCAAGGTTTATGATGACTCGAAGCCTACAGCTAAGTTCCCATCTTTAGAGTTTGAGGCCAAGCAATCGTCCATTTAAATAAATGAACAGAATTTTCCAGACCTGAGGGGAAAGTATCCATTTTCTCTGGGAACATTATTAAGTAGTGATGCAACGATAAGGAAATTTCTGACCGATTCAGATAGCCAATTGTTTCAAAAACACTGTCCCAGAGCACTCTCTTATATAACATTTCTAACAGATAAAAGCTGATCATCAAGTGTGATAAACGCCATAATTTTCCAAGAAATACATTTTCATTTCGCACTATCTGCACTGAATTTGGTTTACTGACGGATTAGCGGTATTCGGCAAGACTGCAGCCTTCTTTATTGGAACGGATTTGTTTTTCAGAGACTCTTCACCCTTCGCTCTCAATCAAGCGATCGAACTTGCATTGGAATGTTTATCATTAGATCGTCCTCCTGAAATTTTAGCAGAGCGATGCTTGCAAAATGCATTTCTAAAGTCGTTTTTGCTGAAGTTAAAATAATTCCACACAGCAGACATTTTTCTAACTGGTTAGTATGCGGGTGTGTAAAACAATATGGGTCACCATTTTAAGGGAAATTATTGGTGGTAAATTTCAGCTCATTCTTAACTACTGGCCGATGGCCACCTGTTGTTGTATGGGCTGATACCTGGCCTCATACAATCTGTACATCTATAATAAGATGCATACTAATACAGATACACAGATAATAAGACAAGGCCACAAACAAACACTGTTTCCTAGTTTCATTAGGGAAAGGAATCATTCTATTCTTACAGCATACCTCCCAGATTTTCACCCACCACTAAGTATTCACCCAAAATAAGGTTATTAGCCCCCCCTCCCCAAACTTAGACATACAAAATATATTCCCCAGTTTCTCCTGTTACTTCCGGTATGAAGCAGCTATTCTTGTTGAGCCATCAGTCCGCACTAGTGGTTTGCCTACAGGGTGTTAGAGAGCTGCAGGCTAAGAACAGCTGGCCTGAAGGATCAA
>JAAGVU020000044.1:12537294-12564718 GCA_011763525.2 Mormyrus iriodes | reverse complement strand
CCCCACACACACACACACACACACACACATATATATATATATAAAACAGCTACATCTAACAAGTAGCTTCTCTCTGGCAACGTGACAAACCTTCCTCAACTATACAAATAAAAGGGCTACAAGTTCCAACTTAAGTAATAAACCGGTAGCTTACATATGAGTTTTTCACATA
The DNA here is from genome assembly GCA_011763525.2 of Mormyrus iriodes. NCBI lineage: Eukaryota > Metazoa > Chordata > Actinopteri > Osteoglossiformes > Mormyridae > Mormyrus > Mormyrus iriodes. Next base: position 12,564,546 of record JAAGVU020000044.1, on the reverse strand, counting down.
TACAATTCACGCAAAGTTGTACAAAGTGCTGCTTAGTAGCAATAAACATATGGCACATATTAGCATACAGCGCTAAGTATTACATACCGATCGATATAATCAATTTCAGAGCTTGCTGCAAGGAATTTCAAATCAGCTGAAGAACATTACGTTTCCAGCCTATAAAAGGAAAGGATGCTCCAATCACTTTTCAGTGGGAAGCTCAAGGAGGTATGGCTTTGAGCTTGGGGTACATGGCAAATATTACATACGCCATCAGTGGACTTTAGAACCTAGAATGACCAAAGGGCAGAGGTTACAACCATTATTATTTGGAGAAAAATATTTGTTTTAAATGCACTGTTTGTCTTATAGAGAGAAGTTTTCCACTAAGGCACTCATTCCCCAGAAAAAAATATTACAGTGTTAGCTCTAAAATTAACGATTTTACAATAATTTAGGCCAAGTGCCTTAATTAGAAAGAATAAAATCAATCTTAAGTCCCCACTAATAATCCAGGTCTCTGGGACACAGTCAGAGCACTACTCTCATCAATAAAAAGGATTAGTGCAACAATATTGAATAAAAACACTCAACAAAAACAATGGCACCAATTAAAACTTTTCCATTCAAGGGTATTAGAGTAACTGTATTCGTCAAAAAAGTAAGAAGTCGCATTGTTAGCAATGAAGAGAGTGCCTAGGGTCATGAAAGGGAATAAATATGATCCAGCTAAAACAGCCTGACCCTCGCAGCTCCCAGCTGGACTAAGCAGCAGGCTGGAATGACAGCTGCAGTCATGTGAGCTCCATGCTGCGCCAGACATTTGTTTTTTTGGATACATCTGAAGGCAACGCATTATATAACTGACAACATCAAAGCCTCGATTCCATGGAGTTCCAAGTTTTATTTAAAAAGCTCAAACTGGAGGCAGATTACATTAGCTGTGGTGGTACCTTCTTGAGGATGCTTAGGTCCTTCAACGTGTTCAGCAAGATGTTGCATATCTTCTACCACTACCAGTCGGTCAAGGAAAGTGCAATTTTCTTTGTATTTTCGTTGCCATCTGTTGGGGCAACGGCATCAGAGCCGACGACTCTAAGAAGCTGAAGAAACTGACTGCTCTGGAGCCCCTAGAGTTTGTTATGGGGAGAAGGATGTTGCACAAGCTGCTCAACATTACAGGCAATGCTACGCACCCTCTACACGGCCTACTGGTCAGAGTCAGAGACTCCTTCAGTTTCAGTGCAACAAGGAGGTCATTTTTGCCCATGGGAATAACCATTTAAAATGACTCCTCTCTGTGCTGGAAGAGTCTCCTCCTCTGAGGCAATGCATAATGCAAATTTAAAATTTATCTGGCACACTAAAAGGCATATCTCAGTTGTACTTTAAAAAAAAAAAAAAAATTAGCATAGTAGTTTTTGCATATTTGTACATATATATTTTTGTCATTCGTAATTCTGTTATGTCTACCTTTATGCTTACCCCGTGTCTGTGTGTTTCTGTCATTTATGTGAATTGCTGCTGCAACACAAAAATTTTCCCGGGGGGGGGGATAAATAAAGTACTCTGAATAACAAATATTTCAAATACCGCACTCACAAATGGTTTAAATACTAGGTCTTCTCGCAAACAATCCACTGTACACATGAGCAAACCTACTCAAAACAAAACAAGCTTCTTCGTATCATTATTATTCCTTCTGGGACAAAGTGCGCCATTCATTTAGAGGTAGAGCATTCTCATGTGTTCTAAGCCAAGCACATGTTCCTGTCTGAAACCACCAACCGACCAATCAGAGCAAACAGCACAGGAAGTCCTTCAAAAACACAGAAGAAGAGAGGCGGGGCATCCAATGGCAACAAGCAAAAGAACAACTGTCAACCATGACCACATTTTTTTTTATGCATGAGCATTATGTGAGCATATTATTCAAAACACAGAAGTTCTCCCAATGGAGCAATCCACAAACAGAGCAGACACCTTCCTACGCGTGATTTTACCAATTATATCATTTTCTTTTTTTTTTTAAACAAAACATTCCTAAACTGTTATTTCACACAAAAGAAAGTGGATTTTGCTGCCAAAGAATGCTCCAACTGCATCAGAATAAAGCACCCAGACAAGTCGGCCATGTAACAAGCTAAAATAACTGGCATATCAGGCTTGGATGCAAATGACGAAATACGGGTCTTCCAACAGCATTTCGACAGGTCCAAAGCATCGAAACAGATGGCAATTAAAGCGGGATTTTCCACGTTCTTGTGTTATTTCAAGAAGAACAGTGAACCAGCCAAAAACACACTTTTTGAAAATGCCCTGATCAAATGTATGTGTGCCCTACAAAAAAAAACTGAGGGCAACAAGACCTTTATAGTCTACCTCTCACAGCCATTGTTTCATTACATGCAGCGAACCTCTTCTTTAAAGCATCTCTATAATCCTCCGTGGGGAAAGTGTCACCGAATGACCATTCTGCACACCAAACAATCCAACACTACAAACCGGTTTGTATCATCCATGAGGGGAAAAAAACAACAATTGCACACCCCAAATATTTTTACTGCTACTGTAACATGGTTAGACCAGTTATCATACATTCCCGTCTCGGACAGCGAACTGCAAGTACAAGTACAAGGAAACTTTCTCATAAATTTCTCAGGGTTATAGTTCATAATGCATAACCTGTTGCAACAAATTAACGCAAGGCTGCTGATTTTAAACGATTAACTATCTACTGCTAGCGCCGTAGTCTGCTAGCAGGCTTGTATTGTAGCTGACTTAAGGCAGCTCAGAGGCGTACATTTTTAACATAGATATACAATTCTTCATAGACATTTACAACTTCTCGGCAACGCATAATACCCTAACGTACCACCTGCTTGACTCATTCACAAACTGTCAAGGGTTTTACCTGGTAACTGCGGTCCTCGTTGAAACGAGAGAATCTCTCAGCCATTTTTTTTTCTACCGCAACTCCTTTGCCTTCACTCCGTGTCGGGCCTATCCATAATGCCCTGGGAGCGCCCACTGGAATGACGTCATGACTGCGACGTCCAATTGAAGATCAGAAGCCATTTAATTGATTTGCGCTCCTACCAATCACCTGTTCTGTTAAGCTCAGCATACTTTCTGAATTTCCACAACTGGTTCGGGAATCAAGAATGTATCAGAGCGGATTCTATCATTCCTTATTGTCCGGTGTAAGTCAGCCAAATCATGAAACTGTCTACAAGTGTGTATTATCTGGTTTAAAAATCCAGTAGATAGTAAAAATATTTACTTTTTTGTTATTAGTCATATGCCAGAAGGTTTTCGACTGACTGCCCAAATCACTCATCCAGTGACATTCATGAATACCGTGTATGTATCATCTGTAATAAATATTGAATCCTTACTTCCAGTATTTAAGGTTAACACTTCAAGGCCGGTGCATTTCCCCGACTGTAAATCGATCACAGGACTTTGTACTGATAGCATTCCAAATAAAAAATTGTTAGGCTTTGAAACATCTTATATTATTAAGAGTTCAGTCTCACATTATTTCTTAATTTTAGGTGTATTTCTTCGTTATAGTATGTCAGACCTTCATTCCTAAGTAGGGGGGACAATATTGTATGAACTGCATGCAATTAAACAGAAACTGCTACCAGTAAAGAAGAGAAAAGGCATAATTTCAAAAGCTTTGTAAGAATACTGGAAAACTGGATTTGACATATACGACTGGTACATACTGCTTGCGCAAGTGTAATATATGCGCTCATAATAAAATACGTCGTTTGCTATTTCCGTTTAATGCGCAGTTTCCTCATTCCTATGGAACTCAGTGCCTCCTAGTGGCCATCTAGTGCAAAAATGAGATATAAGGGAAACGTTTTCATTTTGTCCGTAACAAAATTGCACATTTGAAGCAAGTTTCATATTCTGATCTTTTGGTCATTTTCTTTCTTTGGTTTGAAAATGAGTGAAACAATCACTTAATTGCTAAGTGGGTAGAGGATGCATCACAATTAATTCAGAGTGCGCTATACTGTATGCATTCATGGACATTTATTTAATATATACATTTAATCGAAGACGAAAATGAATGCGGAGAACAGGGAATTGACATGGTTATAGCTTCAGTTTTCGGGAATTGTGATAGTGTTGCGACCCCGAGAAGGAAATGAAGTTTCAGTTAGCTTGGTAGTATAACTTGCGTCCTAAGAAAAAAAATAACATCAGTTTTCTATTAACCTCTATATAATCATGCAATATATTCCTCTTAAAACGGTCGTCTGACTTAAATGCTTTTCATAAACGGCAGCGACGCTGAAAAAGTTTTTTTTTTCCATGAATGCAGACTGCAGGGTAACTAATTTAGGAGTATATATTCTCAAATCGATGTACAGTGATGAACCGTGCATTTAAGCATTTCCAGCATACTTTTAAAATACATCTAATTGCTTTATTCTAAAGTCAGCTATAATGACATGTTTCAAGCATTACCAAGTTAAATCAGGTTCAGATTGTTGCGATTTTAAAATTCGTAGCAGGCTGTTGTATTTCGTTAGAATTAATTTGATCCTGCAATGATCTGAAAAGAATCTTTTTGTTAAATCAGTTTGGCACTGTGTATGAGCTAACCACATTTTTTTTCCGGCCGTCCGCAGATGTATTTTCGCTTTCCTTTCTTTTCTATTCGTCCCCGGTGATGTAATCCCCGCGCATCCCCAAGAAAGTTTCTCACACCATATTAAGGGACGTTTTCAAAGGGATTATAAGGACTCAGAACCACGGTAAGTACACCTGGTTTTGCCTGGGCATTAGTTTTTAAATAGAGGGCATTTATAAAGCACGTGATAAAGCTTTTATTACTGTGCACTAGTGACTCCTTAAAATGGCGGCTATTAAAAGCGGAAGTCAAAGATTAAGATGTACGAGTACAGCGATTTTTCAATATTTACGCAGTAGTTTAAACAAAAAAAAAACAGGTACCTGTATATGTTTGGTTAGTTTGGTAAATAACCGGACTGGCTGCATTATAAACAAGGCTTGGTCGTGTCAGGTGTACCACCTAAATAGATCTTAGTTTAAGGCATATTTGAGAAATCGTTCAGATGTCCGGCATGGCCATACGCAATCATATGGTGTCATGTTTGAAAATTTACACTTTGGTAAAGTGTTTAGCTGTGAGGTTAATGAAATATAAATCCCACTATTCTGTAAAGCGAAATCAGTTTCCAGTGTTTTCCCGTATAAGGATATGGTTCATGTAGTTGTGGGGAAAAGTTTACAATGCTGATGGAATTAACTGCATTTAAAAATGAATGACTGCTAAAATGTTATCTTCAATCAAGTCATAATAAGAGATTATAGTACATACTAGTCTTATTTAACAAACAACACACATACAACGCTTTACATTGACATGACTTCATCAGGCATATTGTTTACGCAATCAAGGTAATTGTGAAGAAAGCATGTGAACCCTTATATGAACTCTTTTATTGCCAGTAACCTCAATTGGATATTTTCTGTAGCTGCAGGTCAGACCTGCACACCAGTTAGTGGATATTTTAGATCATTTCTGTCATGACACGAGAGTGTCAAAAATACCATTTCACTGCAAGTAATACTGTATATGATTGGTGTGTGACAAATAAAATCTGAATTAAAATTTGACATGCAGGAGGAGGGTATGACTCGAGGGCAGGTGTTTGGCAACACAAAAGGGGTTGTATTGAATAAACAAAAATAAAACGGGGTCGGAAATGAACAAGATCTCGAGGGATCAAAACGAGGGCACGGGTAGACAGGAGGAGCGACGCTAATGACGACTGGGGAGCACATATACAGAAGACTAACAAGGGTGCTAACGAGAGGCAACTAGGAGTGATTAACACGAGGGTTAGTAACGAGAGGTGAGACAAACGAGTAACGGGCATGGCTTGTTAGGCTTACGCTAGGGAGGAGACAGGAGAGTCAGGTGGATATGGCAGGCAGGACGTGACAATTCCCCTATATGACATAGCATTGCAATTGGATTTTGATCAGAACTATGATTTAGTCACTCTAAAATATATTTTATTGATATTTCTTCTCTCTCAGACATTTTATTTCTTCTAGATCATTGTTTCCCAACCTGGATCTCGAGAACCCACAGATAATCCACGTTTTTGCTCTCCCAGCTCCCTGCTAGACAGTCCACATTTTTGCTCCCTCCCAGTGAGCAAAAACATGGACTGTCTGCGGGTCCCCAAGAAGTGGGTTGGGAAACACTGTTCTGAATCATTATCATGTTGCATGATCCCACTTCTTTTAAGTTGTAGATTACAGACAGACACCCTCATAATATGCTGAAAAATTTCCAGGAACAACATTGAATTCATTGGTTCTTCAGGTTAACAAAGCAGCCCCACACCATGCTTGGGATTAAGCGTTGGTATTGGTATACAGTGTGTATATTTACCAAAAATATACAGTGAATATTTACCTGTCCACAGCATATTGTTCTAGTACTGCAATGGAACATTCAGGTCATCTTTATCAAGCTTAAGATGGATAGAACAGTGGTTTCCTCTGTGGTAACCTTCCATGAATTTTTTTCTCATGTTAGACTCACAAACACATGTTATCAAGTGCAAGAGATGCCTGCAGATACTTAGCTGTTGTTTTAGGGTTAGTTGTCACTTTGAAGATTCTACAGCCTGCCTTTGCACTGATCTTTGTAAGACACCCACTACTAGGGAAAAAGCCGTAGTGCTGAATTTCTTCCATTTGTAACCTGTCTGACTGTGGACCGATGGAGAATGAAGTCTTTAAAAATCCTTTCCAGTTTCATGAGATTCAGCAGCTGTTCTTCTAACATCCTCTGGAACCTTGTTTGATCTCTTGATTTTGAATTATGTTGGGAAGGGCAGGTAACCAAAATTGTGTATTTACATTATATTGCCAAAAGTATTGGGACGCCTGCCTTTACACACACATGAACTTTAATGACATCCCATTCTCAATACATGGGCTTTAATATGGAGTTGGCCCACCATTTGCAGCTATAACAGCTTCAACTCTTCTGGGAAGGCTTTCCACAAGGTTTAGGAGTGTGTTTATGGGAATTTTTGACCATTTTTCCAGGAGAGCATTTGTGAGGTCAGGCACTGATGTTGAATGAGAAGGCCTGGCTTGTAGTCTCCACTCTAATTCATCCCAAACACTTCAGGTCAGGGCTCTGTGCAGGCCAGTCAAGTTCCTCCAGACTGAACTCGCTCATCCATGTCTTTATAGACCTTGCTTTGTGCACTGGTGCGCAGTCATGTTGGAACAGGAAGAGACTATCCACAAACTGTTCCCACAAAGTTGGGAGCATGAAATTGTCCAAAATGGCTTCATATGCTGAGGCATTACTGTAAGAGTTCCTTTCAGTGGAACTAAGGGGTCAAGCCCAACCCCTGAAAAATAACCCCACACCATAATCCCCCCTCCACCAAATTTTACACTTGGCACAATGCAGTCAGGCAAGTACTGTTCTCCTGGCAACTGCCAAACCTAGGCTCGTTTATCGGATTGCCAGACAGAGAAGAGTGATTCGTCACTCCAGAGAACACGTCCCCACTGCTCTAGAGTCCAATTGCGGTATGCTTTACACCACTGCATCCGAAACTTTGCATTGCACTTGGTGATGTAAGGCTTGGATGCAGCTCCTCGGCCATGGAAACCCCTTCCATGAAGCTCTCTATGCACTGTTCTTGAGCTAATCTCTAGTCCACATGAAGTTTGGAGGTCTGTAGCTATTGACTCTGCAGAAAGTTGGCGATTTCTGCACACTGTGAGACTCAGCATGCGCTGTCCCTGCTCTGTGATTTTACACGGCCTACTGCCTCGTGGCTGAGTTGCTGTTGTTCCCAATTGCTTCCACTTTGTTATAATACCGCTTATAGTTGACCGTGGAACATTTAGTAGTGAGGAAATTTCACGAATGGACTTATTGCACGGGTGGCATCCAATCACAGTACCACCCTTGAATTCACTGAACTCCAGAGAGCGACCCATTCTTTCAATGTTTGTAGAAGTAGTCTGCTTGATCGTTCACAAATGTTTGTAGAAGTAGTCTGCTTGATTTTATACACCTGTGGCCATAGAAGCGATTGGAACACCTGAATTCAATGATTTGGAGGGGTGTCCCAATACTTTTGGCAATATAGTGTATTTTTGTTTTTTTGGAACACCTGACTTCAGAGGACATTATCCTAGAGGTTCATACTTTTTCCATCAATGACCTTGATTGTTTAAACCATTTGTTCAATAAAGGCATGGTAATGTAAAATGTTGTTTGATAAATTGCATTGTCTATTATTTTGACTTGGATGAAGATGAGATCATAGTTTAGGAGATATCCAGATTCCAACACAAGCGTTTTGTCATAGATTTACATGTTTATTCAATTAGTGGATGATGCAATTAATGCTTTTTATAAAACCAATATTACATAGATATTTTAAGTGAACGCCATGATGGTTATACCAAAATGCAGCAGCAGAAGACATGCATAAACAACCCTTCGATGTTAAATATGGCTTCATGCATTACTTGAGTAAAAATTGGTCAGTCAACTGGGTAACTAAGCTCCAATGAACACAGAACGTCAATCATCAATCGAGGCATTCAGACGTTTACAGGGAGAAGCTTGTAGGATGTTTGTCTGTTGATGATCTCAAGCCTCCTGCAGCGAATACGCATGTGTGTGGGGTTTAAAACAACCCAGGCCTACTTGAAAGCAGAAGCAGGAAGTCACTTTTCCGGCCTAGAAAAAAGCAGGAAGACTTACTGGGCATGGATGACTCAGTGTGTGTCCATATTCCTTTCACTGTAGGCTTTTTCAAAGAAGCCGTTTCGGCCCCCTGAGGACTCCATTCTTCGAGAATCTCATGCGTTTCGCTACAAAATTGTCTCAGCGGTTTTTTACTCTTTCTGGTTTTCTAAGACCCCATGGGTAGCCACCTCCACATACCAACCTTTGTCATCACATGCCAGTTTGCCTCATAAGTTATTTTGTTTTCGATTAACTTTAGCATTCATAAACCTGGTTTAGGTTCTTTGTTTGCAGGTGAATGCATTGCTAATATAGCCCAATTTTAGGAATGGATTTAGTTTTCGTTGTATGACAATAGATGCATTCAAGTTCTTCATTAAATATCACATATCCAGAGTCGAGTCTGAATTTTTGGATTGCTTTTTTGATTGTTGAATTATATCACATATTTATCATGTTAAAAAATTGTCAGCGTACATTCTGCATCTGCACGATATATTTAATTGCCACGGGTCACTTGAGGTGAAGTCTTAGGCACAAAACCACATTTGTGTGCATGCTTATCTTGCTGTTGACTGCAGCTGTGCAGGCTTACGGAAGACATTCTTATTTGTCTTGTGACATGCTATCAGGCACCAACCACAGCAGAAAAAATGATGGGCTTACCAGAAATAAGAAGAATCATATTCTAAATGTCTCCAATGCAACGCTTCATGTAGTCGGGCTATTTGTGTTTTAAATACTGATACTTAAAGTGAAATTTAAAGACTTTACATACATCTTTCTGATGTGCTATAGGTCATGGTTGTTTAATTGACAGTGTAGCCAAAGTGAAATGCTAGGAGATGCTTTGGGTCCCGTTAGGCTGGGAGTTCATAGTGAAGGTTTAAGCATAAAGGATAAGGTCATAGAAAGGTACATTTCAGGAAAGAAGGTGTAAGGATTCTTAAGTAGACAAGAGAAAATGTTTGTGTTAACTCCATTAAGCCGGTCTGCTTGGCATGGTGTCAAAAAGTATGCACTGAACTGAAACCACAAGACGCTGGTAGGTTTTAAAGATATTTTGTTTGACATTGTGCACTGTTAAATTCACTGTAGCACATGTATTTACTAGTTTTTTTTTCTAAAAGTCAGATTGATTATTTAAAGTCAACTAAAGACATAAAAGGGAGTTCAGTGTGGGCTATCCAGAAAACCTACAGTGTTCATAGATATATACAGTATTGTGCTAAAGTCTTAGGCAGCCAAAGAAAATGATGTTTAAATGATCTTCATGTTGCTGTTTAACTATGTTATTATGCCTGTCAAAGTGTCAGCTTAGCCATTTCCAAACCTCACCTCGACCACTAGCACACCTCGTATAGCTAATCAATAACGCACTGACTTTTTGAAATTAATTCAATTACTTAATTAACTAAACTGGTGGTGAATTTTAAGGAACACGTGGCCTGGCTGGGGAGCCCCCGAGGAGAGGTTTGGGAACTGAAGCTGTGTTCTTTTAGCCACCCAACAAGATATCAGTAACTTTTGGGAGAACAGAATAAATTTAACTAGATTGTATTGTGTTACTCTTAATTTGCATATGTTCTAATGTTCAATTGTGTTTTTTGTTCTGAGCAAATGTGCACTTACTGCCCAGGTAAATAGCTTTAAACATTTCTTTTATTGCCTAAGACTCGTGCACAGTACCGTACATATGGAAAGAGTGCTAGGCTAAAGCTTGTCTCAGCCAGCCCTGATGCAGGGAGGAGGGGGTTGCTGGGAAATGGAGGTAGCCTTCCTGTAAATTGCCTCTAACCAATGAGAAAGCCTGGTTATACCCAGCTTCGCTGGCTGAGTGCCAGCCGGATCAGCAGACACAGAAACAAGCAGCGTAGCCAGGAAAAGAGAGAAAACGAGTGAGGCGGGAGGAAGAGGGGACTGTCTAATGTCTGCTGAGGAAGCAGAAGCGACGGTTGTGAAGATGTTTCTATCGAAGTAGGTCTGTGATCCTAATGGTGGGAGTGTAGTTTTTGCAAAACAGAACAGAGGTGATTGATGCAGTAGGAAGTAGGAAGCAAGAGAAATTAGCTTGTGAGCAAGCAGCGGATTTGTGCACGTGAATAGAATGAAGAGATGGGTGTGTTAAGGTTAGCTTTTTCTTCAGGAAATCTGAGGAAAAATGCAAGATGCACCATGTACCTGAGAAAAGGTCGCCTTCATATGCATTTCCATAGTTGTTTTTGTTTTTCAACACAGAGGAAAACAGAGACTAAGTTAAGATAGACAGGCATGTTTGTGTATCTGCGATGTGGCAGTCCTATCTGTTTGACTGAGCAGCATTTGTTTTGGAGTTTTTCTGTTTGCTCTGAAGCAGCGGTGGGGCAGATACCCGCAGGGCTTTTCTGTCACATCACACCGTCCTCTAAGGGGGCTTTTTTACTCGCTCACTGCTTGAGGTCTCACTGTCGTGCTGGCTGCAGCTACTCTTATTTTGACTGTCTGCTGTCTGAATGTAGGTGGAGTGCCTGGGTGTGGACTCACTGGTTACCTACAAACAGCGGGCAGTCATTTCTGTACTGTAATTGCATGCAATGACTATTATTATTATAATAATCAGGGATGCACCGATACCAGTTTTTTGAGACAGAGTACAAGTACCGAGTATATATTTTTCAGTACTCACTGAAACCGAGTACTGATACCTGTTTAGATCTGTTTTTAATAATAGTTACAATAATAGTGAGATTGATCAGTTTTAAGTGTATTTTGATTGATTATTAAATTCAGTCCATTGTTTTACCAATATCAAAAACTTTAAGCTCCAAAAAACAGAAAATAATTGAAAAACACTGGAGCTGTAACATTCAGAAAAGTGTTACGTAACTCTGTACAGTATATTCTGTAACTGTCGCTTCTGTAGAGTCTCTTTTGAAGTTGGTTGTGGTGATCCACGGCTGCTCCTAGCTACAAATTTTGCAATTGCTTCAACAGTACCTCTGTGTGCTGACTTAACGTAACTACATCATATCTACCACGTGGTATCGGTGGTAGGTATCGGGAAATTTTGGCTGAGTACGAGTACCAGTACGTGGGCATGGTATTGGCCCGATACCCAATTCTGGGGTCGGTGCATCCCTAATTATTATTATTATTATTATTATTATTAGTAGTAGTAGTAGTAGTAGTATTATCATTTGAAATGGCAGACTTGAGCAGTTATGTTTGCACTCTTCACTTTCTCTCACTACATTTCTCTGCAAGTTTTGTATATGTTCTTGTTTCGTTAAAGATGCTTAAATGGACTTATTACTTTTTTGCCCATTTCGTACATTCTGCTACAGAGTGTCCCCCTTAGGCAGGGTGTGCACTCCTCAGACTCTCTTGTACCCAAGCTAAGTCTGAATATGACTCTCTTACCTACATTAGACGCAATAACAAGAAATGCTTGTTATAAATAATATGGGTGCCATATTTGGCTCTATCAGCACACGCAGAAGAGTCTGTGACAGGTGGTTTTGAGAAATAGTTCCTTATATACTATTAACGCTGCTCCTTCACAGCAAGGCCAATCTTCCCCAACTTTCTGTTTCTGCTAATATGTGGTATTGGATATAATTTAGAGAACAGCCTACGTACCTCCTGGGTGAGGTTGATGTCAGATGGTGTCAAATGTCTGCCCGTTGTGGTTAAATGCTTCTTACTAAAAAGTATAAACAAGGTGAGAAGAACATAAAAGCTAGTTGGTAACAACTAGCACACATCTTCAAGCAGGTGTGTTGTGCCACATTTGATCCCTGAAGGTTTTTTTTAACTTTTCAATTACTGCTAGCATCACCATGAAGCCTCCTGTGACCACAAGTTCTGCTTTGTCCTTGAAATGGCAGGTGTCTCGTCAGATTTGCCTATGAATGAGTTTCTTTTTTTTGTGGAGCAGATGGGTGTTCAACTGTCAAAGTTGGTATTGATTTCTTGATGCAAAAATGATACCCACCACATTACCCTATTAGCCAAGCTCTGACTTGGTGATATAGAGTTACGGCTCTTTTTGTTAACCTCAAAAAGCATTATTAGTCATACAGCTATCAAAGTTTGTTGGCAGTGTGAATCTTGATGATGATCTCAGTCACATCCCGGGGAACTGGAGCCTTGCTGAAGCACCCAGGACTTGCTGACAGCTGCAGTTTCATTGAGTTGTTCCTCTCTTCACGCCCAGGGCACAAGGAGGAGGAATGGCTGTGCGGAACAGGATCCTCAACTCAACTACGCCTTTCACGGGGGGCCACAAGGACCACAGCCATCTGTTTGCAGTGGGTTCCAGCCTGAAGCAGGTGACAGGCAGTGAGGAGAAGAGGTGTGAGGCTGACCGGCCATCCAGCAATATTCATCCCCTGCTGTGTAAAGTTTTGACGCATGGCACTGCCGATCACATAAGTGCTGGTCAGCTGATCCAGGAGAAATCGTCCCTCTTCATCGCTCAGGCAGAATGTAAGTGGAACATAATGGAATTGCAGAAATCTGCCTCCTTATCACAAATTGGTCTTTAATGATTGAATTGTTAAATTTACAAAATTACTCAATGTGTTGATCTTCTCCAGGTGAAGGACAGCAAGAGTTTAGCCCAAGCTCCCGAGAACACCCCTACATCGGCTCTCCAAGCTGTTTCCACAGCAGGTCTGAGATAACTGTTTCTATATTTGTTTCCCTCTTTTTTTCTCTACAACAAAACTCACCGCCCTCAAATCAGCTTTCACTCATCTCTCATCTCTTGTATGGGGTTCCCATGGGCCGAGTCCTGACAAGTCGTGTTTTGCAGGGTCTCAACGGAGCACAACAATGTGGCCCGTAAAGAGAGTGCCACAGCACGCCAAAGCCCTCAGGCCCACCGGCACTCCAAGAAACGAAAAAGACAGCGACGGAAGAAGGAGATCGTGAACAAGGAGCCAAGGCAGAGACAGAGGACACCTTCAGGAGTCCCAGAGCAGGAGAGCAGCAGCTCTTTGCAGGTGATTGAGGTTTGGATTAGGCTATAGCCCTGATAAAAGCCATTTAACAGAAGACCCAAAGTAATGGGAGTGGATACTATTAAGTAGTCCTAGTAACTAAGAGTAACTGACTTATTTTCAGGCAACTATAAGCATGGATGTCAAATGACAAAAAATCTAATGAATGTAAAGGTATTATATTAATATGCTAAGATTTCAATTTCATATGCAGTTAACTGCAAGATTCATGTCTGTTGCAAATCATCCGGGGCCCATCTGCAAATTGAGTGGTATTAGAGTAATGGGTGTAACAGATGAATGTTCAGGATGAGAAAAAAACACTGGAGCCATTTTTCTCCACACTACTGGTCGTCTTCACTTATGTCTTCCAACAGAAAGAAGAATCAGATTGTATCAGCAGCAATAGCAGAACCAGCATCATCTACAATGACAGCACCAACACTTTGGGAATACAGGAGACGGCGGAGCTGCAATGGGAGGGACAGAAGTCGGTCAAGCCTGTCTACCCTCACTTAGATCTCAACTGGGTTCTCTCATCCTCAACCCTGCCTTGGGGCTCTGCGAGCCACAGCACCCTCCCTGGCCTGTCCTTCTACAGCCAGGAGTGTGGCTCTGACTCGGACTCGCCCATCGACTGCAGCCTTGCTCTACATGGTCTTCGTGGGAGTGTGTGTCAGGAGGATCCTTGCTTTGTACCTGCTTTCTACCGAGAGGTGGAACGGGAAGCAAAGACCGACAGCGAGGACATCGCAGCCAACTTGAAAGTCAATGAGGGTCTCCTCTTCCACCCTGAGGAGGTGAGAGACTCATAACACAAACACTGTAGCTATAAACTGTTGTTCAATCTGGAATTCTTCTAAATCATATATCTGTATTATTTTCCTGGTTGTAAAGAAATGTAGTATATGGAGTGATTTTTGTAACATTTCAGGTACAGTATCAGTCAAAATCTAGACAAACCTGCTTTCAATGCATTTGTCTCTATTTTAGCTATTTTATTCAAAGGCCTTGACGCAATTAAAATAAGCAACCAAGAGAAGTGTTCAACATCTCAAATTTTCTCAAATTTTCGACTCTTCCAAATAGTCCCCTTTGGCTTCAATGACAGCATTGCAGACTCTTGGCATTCTTCCAACCAGCTTCCAACCATTCTTCCACCTGGAATGTTTCTCCAACAGTGCTGAAGGAGTTTCCACAAGTTCTGGGCACAAATTGGCTACCTTGCTCTTACTTTTCGATCCAACTCATCCCAAACCAGCTCTATAGGGTTTAGATCTGGGGATTGTGGGGGTCAGGTCATCTGCCACATCTCTTTCCTTGTTCACAAGATACATACATAAACTTGAGGTGTGCTTAGGGTCATTATCTTGTTGAAAAACCAAAGATTTTCAGCAGGTCTGTCCAGACTTTTGACTGGTACTGTAGTTGGTTTACACTACATAGATCCTATTTAGGTCATAGCTCAAGTTCTGTGTTCCTGTTTTAGATTTCACTTTTCATTTGTGCTGTAGCCTGTGTGTAAGGATAAAAAAAAAACCCATGTAGCGCTACACAGACTGTGCTCCATTTCCTGCCATTCAGAAACTCCAGCCCAACGATTATGAGTACCGTGAGAACAGGGACTATTTGGTGCTGAACCACATTCAGAACGGCTCTTTTGGCGACGTGTTCCATGTGCGGGATTCAAGGACCGGCTTCGAATGCGCAGCCAAGAAGGTAACGTCTGGCTTGGCCCAGCCCATGCAGCCCCCACTGGGCACCCCATGGGTTAGCACTAAGTCTAATGCTGATTTCTTGCAGATACCCCTGGACTGCTTCAGAAGCGAGGAGGTGGGCTCGTGGAGCGCCCTGACCTCCCGGCACATTGTCGAGCTTTTTGGGGCTGTCCGTGAGGGTCCGTTTGTGGTCCTGTTCATGGCTCTCAAATCAGGTGAACCTCACTCCTCTGACCCAGGTCCTTTGTTAACTGCAAAATCTCATGGGATGGCAGAAAAATTTATGGCTTGCCAATCTGGACCTATGCCCGCGGCCTACTGCTACACAATGAGTTCCATGCAAATGAGTCATTCCTAGTAAATCAACAAATTGCCTAAAAATAGCATGCACGGCTACTTTCCTTTAGCATTATACAATGACTCCTTTGTAATTGATGATGTCAGCTTTACTCCGATCATCACTGAGCATTGTAAACTAAGGAACAAAGCTTATGACTCCTCACCCCAACCCAGGTTCTGTGGGAAAGTTGCTGAAACAGAGGGGACGCCTCCCAGAGGACCTAGCCCTTCACTACCACTGCCAGGTTATGGAGGCACTTGAGGACCTACATCGGAAAAGAGTCGTGCATCTAGATATCAAAGGTAAATCAGCATATAAATATACAGAGAGATGTAAGAATATATTTATAGGCCTGACAGAGATTCAATACCAAACAAAATTCACATTAATACATATTTAACCGAAATCTCATAGCTTTTCAGTTTAATGCAGTTAAATTCTGCTGCTCCAGATGAATTATGGATAGTCTGTTCATAATACATTATTCTGTTTAAATATGCAATAACATTATTTACTATGTCTTATAAGCTAGCGTAAGTCAACAAAATTGAAATACGCTGGAGCTATTTAAGCTTAGTTCTGGAGAGCTGTGTATGTTTCCTGGTTTTAGTCCACACAAAACGTCAGGGAGCAAAAATGTTAGACATCCACTTGTATATTCATGAAATACAGAACAATGGTGTCTGACTCAAACACCATTTCGCACTACAAAGTACAACACTGACATGGCCACATGCAACATTTGCATTTGCAGCAGACAACGTGCTCTTGTCAGAAGACGGGAAGGACACGTACCTCTGTGACTTTGGACACTCTCAGAGGCTGGACCAAAATGGGAAAAATGCCAGAATCTCTACAGGTAACTAAAAACAGCTCAGAACTTAGCGCCAGTTATTACTAAATGTTCCACAATGAGGAGAAACAAGGTTTACAGAAACAGGAATCATAATTTAAGCAGAATTACATATGTGTATATCAGAATTACTAGACAGGTGGATAGATAGATAAATAGATAGATTGCAGCTAATATTTCCGCACTGAAAACTGACTACAGTAGGAAAGTACAGTTACATTGAAACTTATTGGTTTTTCCCAGATTATACCTCAACCGTTAAGCCACACCCCCTGATTCCTTCATCTGTGCTTTTCTAAACAAAAAGGTCAAACAGTCAGACTTACGTTTTTTTTCAATCTTTGGATACCTGGTGCAGGAATGGAGTTCCAGGGCACGGAGAGCCACATGGCACCTGAGGTGGCCAAAGGGGAGGCCATCGGCTTCAAGACGGACGTATGGAGCAGCTGCTGCATGTTGCTGCACATGCTGACTGGCTGCCCGCCGTGGACGCGCTACTACAACCACCCGCTGTGTCTCACGGTGAGCACAGACTCTCTGAAGGCTGACAGGCAGCCTGGCCTGTGCCTTTACACTTGACTAGGAGGGTCGTAAGTAACCATCACCATGTCATGTAATATTTAGATTTAATGCTTGGCAGTGTCTACAAACCCATGCTCTTTGTATTCGCTGGAGTGGTCTTTATTCACTACCGCAAGCAAAAACGTGGAATGTCTAAAAGGGAGCTGGGAGGGAGCAAAAACATGGACTGTCTGGAGGTCAGACAGGGCTGGGTTGGGGAACACTACACTAATGAGACCATTGCCTTCTCCCCCCTTAGATTGCCAATGAGTCTCCACCATTAAGAGAAATCCCATGTGACTGCAGGCCTGAAACTGTCGATGTAATCAAGGCGGGACTTGTTAAAGATCCAATCAAAAGAGCCTCCGCTAAAGAGTTAAGAGAGAAAGCTATGAGAGCCCTGCAAGAAGGTGAGAATCTACTCCCATATTCTGTCATCCTCTTTGGGCAATGCTAATCAGCAGAACTATAATTAAGTATTTTTCTGTTTCTCATTAATTTGTTTACCTAACAAGGGGTGGAGGTGAAGTCCTTACTCTGCCTTCAGGTAGACAGAGATTCTACTGTGATGCTGAGAGGTGGATAGTTCAGGTCCAGAAAGTACAAATCCAAACCAAGATTTTGTTTCAACCAGCTAGTTAAACACTATGTGACTTTGACTGTTTATGCTGAACTGGTTGGTTGAAACTAAATCTTGGTCTGGATTTTTACTTTTCTGAACAATCCACCTCTGGTGATACTTAACTCCACTATGGGTTTGTTGGTTATCATTCATAGTGGGTGGACTCACCAGCCCAGTCCAAGGAGACTATCGGGAGCCAGAGAAAAGCGAGCTCATACAGAGTTCTAAGATGACCCCCAGGTCCATCCCAACCTGCCTGATCACTTCAGACATGGCCCCGTTGAGAGAGCACTCTGAGCAGGTGCTGCAACCTCTTAGCCCCAGGAGGAAGAAGGTGCATGAAGATGACAGCGTAGACAACGCAATGTTGTCTCCTTTCTCTCCGGGACTTCTCATCTCCCTGCAGGCCGAGGTATCTGGACACCAAAAGAACAAGCGGGCTGAAACTGTCCTCACTCTGTCTGAGCAGGAATTGCAGAAGCTAGAGAGAGGTAAGCTTTCATGTCGAGGTGCAACAATGAAAGCTTGGCAAAATGGTTTTCCACAGAGATGGCCAGCCTGCTGAAGAATCGTAGCCTTTTATTGCAGGCTGGGTTCCAGCCAAAACTGATATGAACAGCTCTTTTGTTATTCAATGTAAAAAAATGCATCTGGCATGCAAAGATTTTTATAACTTGAATGATATTGGATAATCATTCCGAAAACAGCCTAAAAATCATACATGTATATTCTGTTATATTCTATATTATATTCTGCCTTGTACTTTCTCTTATAATTTACAGGATGTAAAACAAGGTATAAGGATTCACAAAATCAAAAACTATTTGCTTAAGTATTCATAAAATGAATTAAAATGATGAATATAAATTGAGAAACTATTCCAAAAAAGAATAGTATAATTGAAAAATCAGTGCAAGTGCATATGGAGAGATCTGAAATCACGGGGTTCAGTAGTGGTCTGTGCTACATGCCTCTGGGATTCAGCACTGTGGCCTCTGCTTCTGCAGACTTCTACCTGAGCAGTCTGTCCCAGCCATACTCCCCCGAGCTCCAAGAACAGATGCTGTCCTGCTTGAGTAGCGACTTTACCTTCTACGCTGACCCCGGCGACAAGGTTAGTTCACATCCAAATCAGTGCCAATTGGTTGCTGCTGCTGCTGTTGTTCAAACCTTCAAGATTCCGGCTGGTGACCTGCTGTGCAATCGGTGCCATGAGAGAGCATGAGTTTCCTGCGACGACGAGTGCTAAACAGCAGCTCTGCCCTCTTGTTTTATAGGACTTGGTCAGGTGGTCGGTCAACACCAGCGATGACCTCAGTTCTGGGGTCTTCTCTTACAACAGCCAGTCCGAGGGACAAAAGAGCTTTAGCAAGGACTGGTTGGGACCTGCCAACTTGCCAACACCACGCTGTTTTGAAGGTGAAGATACTTATGCAACCTTAACTCAAAGCTTTGAAAGAGGTTCATACAAAATGTGCCACTAAATATTGCATATGACAAAAATAGGTGTAGAGAGCAGTATGTCAGGCTGGCACCTTTAGGACAGGCGATTCAAGTCCTGCATCTGTGTGTCCTGTTTTGCCAGTTAGATGAATTGGTGTCTCTAAATTGCTCAAAGTGGGGAACTTTTATTGTGAGTTCGTGATCTGAAAATGGACTGGGACCATGATGTGTAGGATGTCCCCTGTCTTGTGTTTTGTGCTTCACGGGATAGGCTCAAGGCCCACAGTGACCCTCTACTAGATAAGCGGTTATGGAAGATGGATGGATTTATACAGCTAAATATATAGAAGCAGATTTTTTAAGTAGTTAGTCTGTAGAAGAGCACTGTCATGACTGTCACATTTTTCATACTTTCTTTGTCTCTTGGATGCAGGGGTGGACGTGTACATCCAAGACTTTGAAGGCCACTGTCTGAAAATTCGGGAGACCCACAAAGTGAAAGTGGGATACATTGCCACAGGGATCAGTGAGCAGGTAGGTGCTCGTTACACCTGGTTAGTGTGCCTGACATGAAGGTGTGAAGTCTCATATCATCCCATCTTGCACTGCTCTCCCTCAGATCTCAGAGAAGGCCTTCAGCCTGGAGACCCAGGATGGGCGGCTGGTTTCGCCCGACGAGGAGGTGCAAGATTCGGGCGTCTACCTGCGCTGCACACGAGCTCCCTACGGCAGTGGTGGCTGGAGGTGGCGGGTCAGCGAAGGGATGCTGGAAACACGGGACTGAGTGAGCCGTCCAACCTTCAAAGCCACCTTGCCGTCATCCACATTGGTGTTCCTGGTCTTACGAAGACCTATGAATAGACTTGTGAATCTATGAATCTGAACACTGCTGTGAGCCAGTCGTGAAAACATCAGCTTGTGAGAACTGTTTTATTCCTATTGTAAAAATGTGAAAATACTGTAAACCATCAGGTTTTCTTTTAAGCTCAGCTGCCAGTTGCAATTTACAGCAAGCTGGCAGGGTGGGGGCTGCTGGGGTGTTGGAGTGTTATATGTGAAGAGTCAGGGCAGGCAGAGAAGAAGGGAAGTGGGTGGAGGCACTGAGTCTTATCACACTATAGCAGAGCTGTCGCCACCAGAAAGCTAAGGGACCCTATATGGTAAAATTTGAACAGAATGGACCCTTGACTGCCTTCTGGTGGCAGCTCCTGGTATGACGTTAAGATGGAAATCCTTCTCCTTCCTTGCTCTCTGCCTGGCTCTCGCTTAACTGAATATCTCCGATGAAGTTCGAGCTCAAGCATATGAACATTTCTGTAAGGATCCAGTAAACAGAGACTCAAATGAATTCTTCATATGAAAGATACTGCTCTGTTTTACAGTCTGTGTCATCGAGTATTTTTTGTGATTAGCTGTAGCCACTATTAACGTTACTGCCAATATTTCTTACTTCTTTCAAAGCAGTTTCAGGTTCCCATCAAAATATAGCAGTAATACCTATACAAAATGCAGATAGCAACAAACAGCACTTAAACGATACAATAAAAATAATCAAACAAAGAGATTGTAATGTGTATTTGTTTTCATCAGCACATGTACCAGAATCTGTCACATTAATAGTTCATTCTAACACAATCAGGCACTTGTTATTTTTTAAACAGGTGCACAAACCAGCAAAGCTCTTGGAACCAGAAGGTACTTGATGAAAGAAGAGCAGAATGTTTTCTATCCCATGTTTTATTGGTTACAGAAGGATGATCAAAAAACACTACCTCTCAAGTCTACCTTATTCATTTATTTTTTCTAACAATGTATAATAAAGAATTTGAGCTCCAGTTATAGGAGGACCTATCAACAATATCTCTTACACAGAAAGAATTCAATAAATTACATTAGAAAATTGACATTTAAGGTTGAATTTGTTATGCAAGAAGAAAAGCTCAGAAGTCAGCTAGAGTTATGTGGAAATTCCAAAAACAAATATTTAATTTTAATGATGTTTTTGCTCCCTCCCAGCTACATACTAAGGCTGGAGCAAAAATGTAGACTGTGTGGCAGGGAGCTTGGAGGGAGCAATTTATCTATTTTGAAAAACTGATCATTATTGGCAACTACTATTCTCTGCTTCCATATAAAACATGAAGTCCAATTTGGTCAGGCCCAGTGAACTGAGATACTTTTGTAAAAATGCAAAGACAGAAATGGGCTACAGATATTTTTTAATTAGACAGAAGAAATCAAAACACGAGTAACTAAATAACCAAGGACTTCAGTATTTGCCTCAGACTGTTGCCATTAAATATGCATACATCTTAATATAGCAGCAGGGCAAAGTATCTTATACCCCCACCAAAAAGTGACAAGTGTTAAGGACAGCCACTGAATAAAAACTAAAAAAAAAAGGAAAAGATTGTCTCCATCATCTTTGGTGGGCTTGAAGAATATCGTCCCATAAATAGGCTAACCTAAAAAAGGCTGGATGATGACCTCCAAACAGTTCACCTGAACTGAATTTTAAAATATCCATCCATCCATCCACCTGCTTGTTTTATGGTAAAATGGTCATTACCCAACTTGGTCATTTCTACAGGTATATTATGGGGCTGGACAGTCCTCCAGGAAGATGGCCAGTCTATGCTGACCAATGGGGTTGTAGGCGATGGCATCGATCTCACCGCCTCCGTTGATGGTCTTTTGGAAGTGGATCTCCAAGTGGTCCTGCAGGTCTTCCTGCTCCATGACTGTGGGGATGCCAGTCAGTAGCACTGTGCGTGCCGATTTGGACATGCGTGTCTGAAGGCGTTCAGTGCAGATATGGGAAGAGGGACATAAAGATAGAGGGATGTCAGACAAAGGCAGATAAGGGGCTCAACAAGCAGCCAGTGCAGTTTCTACAGACTTACACAATCATTTCTGAAGATGATAAACTTTTTGATGTACCAGGGATGAACTTTCTGTTGCCCAACAGCAAAAGATAAATAATTCTCAGCACAATAACCTCCATCCATCCATCTTCTGTACCCATTTGTCCTATGTGGGGTAATGGGAATTCTAACCCCATTCCAGAAGCCATCACATTACCCCCCAGTGGTAAAATTCAATGTATTTACTTTGATATAAGTATAGAGAAACAATTTAATCCATGCTGGTTATGCAGGCAGATGAATGAGATGAATGAGACTTCTTACCTTTAAGGTTGTGATCTCCCCATTCATAAAAGGGTTTACATGCACCCTTTGATTCCTCCCAGTTCCGAAATCCACATTGTGGATAAGACGGTCAGTCAAAGCCTTCGCAACTGAAAAAAGAAAAATCTGATTGAGCTGTGGTCCTCACGGAACAGTACCGGTCAGTTGAAGATTTAAAGGATAGAATTGAAATGAAAAAAATAAAAATTGTTCAGGATAAGATATTTAGAGAGCAGGGGTAATCAGACCCTAGTCCGTGAGTCTTGCCATCGGCTTTAAGGAACACGTTTCAAATTATAATATAATATTAGGACAAGTAATTACATCTGCTAAACATTCTTCTTAGATCTATTTGTTCTAGACATGAGCATCAAATTAAAGAATAAAATTGTAAGTGTTCGAGCATAGACTAACGATCATACGCCTTTCTGCAGTAATCAGTGCTGTGAGTTTACGCCCCGCTAACGGAGCTAGCACCAACCATCATCCTGCAGAAACGTGATGACGACATTGCCCGAGTCTGGTAGGAACTCAGCGGCCTCCACTTCTCCACCACCATTGCGACTCTTGGAGAAATGGATGTCCAGCTTGTCCAGCATGCGGCTTGTCTCCAGTGTCTTCGGCAGGTTAGATACCAGAATGCGTTTGGGGCAAATGTGGGTGTCCATCTACCCATGCAACATACCCACAAACACGCTTGTAAGGAACAGATGCTCCAACATAATACATAAGTATTTATAAAAGTTTTAAACACTTTTTGCGCTATTAAAAACTGTACTTGTGCTTACATAGCGTTGACTGATGCATACAATATTCAGTGCTCACAGAAAGTCTTGGGATGCTTGCTTAATTCAGTAAAAACACTGCAAACGTATTGGTTTTATAACAAAAATCATTCCTTTATTCATTTCTTTACAATATGTATCACATTAGAAAAAACAGGTTTTAGATAAAACATTCATTTCAAGTAGTAATGTATTGAAACCCAAATTATCGTTCTAAAACAGAAGTTCTGAGTTAAAAAGTTAATTGAAAAGCAGTCTCATTGGGTGCTTTTTAATTAGTAACACCTTTGCAATAACATAAAACACCAAACATTTGTATTTATTATCCCATTGAGAGTCATTGACTACATTGGAAATTAATCGCAAAATGGCAAGGACAACTGAACGAATCAGCCAATCAGCATTATCACAGTTAATTAAGAAGACATTGTCTTTGTGGAAGATATGTACAGATATGTTAAACGATGATTGTTAATGGACTTTTATTATAAAATCAATAAATCTGAAAGCATCCCAAGACTTTTTGTGAGCACTGCATACGGGGTTTTCAGGATCACGAAAAACAAACAACAGTACTGTACCTCTATGTAACTGGGCTCCAAGACCCACACAGGCTCAGCCTGTAATGTGACGAAGCACTCCCCTAAAGTGACCTTATGGTGCTTGAGGTCCATGATCTTCTCGGCCACTGTCAGGACAGAGCACAACAGCTTCATCATCCCATACAATGAACTTGACACCTTGCATCTCCATTCTGCCTTATGTAACACCCACTATATCCATGCGTCCAAACAGAAATTATTGTCTTATAGTCTTATCCCTCCGTATTCCAGCCAAACGTCCTTCATCCACTCAGCATTTCAAGTAGGCCCAAATATTGAGATAAAAGTATTATTTGGTATTATTTAAGCTATAGCTAAAAGTATGGTGAATGCATACATAAAATCTGACCTTCCTCTTCTTCAAAGGTTAATAAAGCTGTGCCACCCTCCATTGGGTATAAAATATGGGGCTTGATGTCAAAATTACAGGAGTCCTCATCACTGAGGGCTCCAGTGAAAATGACATTCTTCTCAGGCACGGTAGTGGGCACCTATAAGAAATTAAATAAGATCATGGATGAATTTAAGATCGTCCGATCCACTTTAAAAGTGAGTTTACCTTGCCAACCACACTTACCTACAGCCCATTTATACTAACACCATTACAAGTCACATCACCAGCATGACGTTACTAACAAGTCTTACAGTTTAATGTGTATTGTAGTGTTTCCCAATCCAGTCCTCGAGGACCCACAGACAGTCCATGTTTTTGCTCCCACCTAGCTACCTACTGAGGCTGGAGCAAAAATGTGGATTGTGTGGCAGGGAGTTCGGAGGGAGCAAAAACTGTGGGTTCCCGAGGACCAGGTTAGGAAAAACTGGTGTACTGAATAAGGAAAAGTCATAAATGCACCTTCATCAAAAGATGATAGATTGGATGTTTTTCATGCTGTGTGTTGGAATGTGACAGAGTTGTCAGAATATTGTTCTACTTCAGACATTTTCCCCTTTAAAAGATATAGTAAAGTATGGTGCAGATATGGCTATCCATTTATATGTGCAATACAGCGGAGTATCAATATGGACATACTTGTGTCTGTTGTTGAACAATGTCAGTCATCGTTTCCAAACGATGCAGTGCCTGCTTGGCCTTCAGCTCCTGTTCTTCCAGACAGGACTCCTCTTGCTGCAGGAGGAGCAGCATGCCCTGAAAATCCCAGAAACACCACACATGCCATCAAGCTCAGTGGCACCTATGGAGGCCCTGGCTGATTTAATAGCACAAAAAAACAAACTGTAGTTATCTCACTCAGTTCTTCATGCTTGCAGTTGCATCTAAGGCCCTGTTTACACTTGATCTTGATCTTGGACGATCGGATCACAAGCAGACAGCATTAAATACACGTGTAAATGACCACCAAAACGCTGTGATCTGATCACTCAAACCACTTGCTAAGGGGGTCTGGGATGTATTTGACCACATATTTTTTGTAGCATAAACGCTAAAGCATCCTGATGTGTCCCTGACAAGGACTTCACAATAACTGTTGGCAGGGCAGTAAGGAAATCTGAACACAAGTGGCCAGCTGGACACCATGGAGATGCATGAAAGATACAGGTGTAAACGGTGATGTGTCTCGGCTGTCTACTCGTGATTCGAATGCCCAAGATGAATTTAAAAATCAAGTGTAAATACGGCCTAAATTTACAGAACGGAAGAAATTTTCTTATAGAAATAAGAAGAAATATTGTGGCTAAGGACACAGCAGTGGCGCCTCCCCTGGTACTGAAATCGGTGGCTTTATAAGCATATGTCACACTGCCTTCCTGCAAGTCCTGCTGCCCATACAAAACATGCTTGAGTAGCTTAAAGGGAATTCCTGCACCTGGAGAACTTCCCGATGCTTGGCTTGTTCCTGTTCTTCCTCAAGCTGCATCTCCTCACGACTGACGGCACGCTGGCGAAACTCCTCAGCAAAGTGCTTCTCAGCTTCTATGGCCTTAGAAACCATCTCCTGGTCAGTAATCAACTGTCTATATTTTTCCTGAAAAATGGTATTTGAAAAACAGCACAAATCAATTTGCAGATCATATACACTCATTTGACAAATTCTTTGATCAGGGAACTTTGTTGTAGATTTGGACCAGATACTGTGGAAGCAGACTCAGTATTGTACACAAATATTTTCCTCTCTATATATACACACACACACCTTGTAATTTTCTGTCTCCTGCCTGATTTCCTCGAGAGAAGACTGACATTCCAGGCCATTATCAGATACTAGAGAATAATCCTGAAAGACAGCAAGGTAAAATTTAGGTAAACCTCGTACATTTCACTAAACAGCCATTTAACTAGTCTATCTCAGAGCTTTAAAATGACCAAAAGGTATAAGCCTCAAAAAAGAACCTGTTACCTCATCAGACGACATGCTGACGTCAGAATGTTTCTCTACAAGGAAAGAGTTATTTTCATTTGAGTAAAGACATAGAACTGTCAAAGGGTTGCCAAGCAAGTCAACCAATTTAAAAAAAAGTACAAAGCAAATATGGATCCCCAGTTCAGTATATACCAATCTAACTGCCTTTTCTGGCCTCGCTACCTCGCACAGCCTAGCCTTCTTAAGGCAGAATTCGATTTCTGCCCAAGTTAACATGTCTATAAAACACCCAAGATTCCGTACATGCACTGAATTTGCGTTTAAATCAAACAGAAGTAAGCAAAAATACAAGGCGGGAGTCGCTTCTTACCGATACTACCAACACGACAGACACTTTACTTCTCTCATTCTTTCGGTTTCGCTTTCCAACGTTAAACTCTACAGACACCCCCCCTGAGGGAGATTGATTTCAGAGAGGCAGATAAACGGCATCCGGGAGGGCAGGGGTGCTGGACAGTGCCTGGCTGGTATTACAGTGATACCGTGTGTGAGTGTGTATATATATTACCGACTGGGTGGGGGAGGATGGAGGGGTAAAATTTGCTGATCGGGGATAGAGTGGTGGTAAAACTTCATTCCGGCTAATTTTACTGCTGCCGAATAGTCGAATAGCAGATTGGCGGGACATTGCGAGCTGCGCGAGACTCCCATAACTTCCGGGAGAGCTGGGGCGTCTGAAGATACATTAGATTTTTTTTTTGGCCAAATGTTTTACCGATTTTCGCCGCAGGGTTGACAACTTCGGTCGGCTGGCTGGCGTGAGGTTTTCTATTCGAGACAAGTTTGCACACTCATTTACATGTATGTTACAGTTTTATAGCCTTGTAAATAGTCTGTAGGGTTTGAAAACTGTCCCAACACATTTAGTCTTATTAGAGTTGTGACGTTCGCGAACGAACCGATTCTTTTGAACGGCTCATAAACATGATGATGATAGTTGTGCACGCATCCTTCACGTGAGTACTCCAGTGGAAAAAAACCCTGCGTGCCTCTGTCATTGGGTA
>JAAGVU020000044.1:12522971-12537194 GCA_011763525.2 Mormyrus iriodes | reverse complement strand
CCTCCCAGTGATTATTTCCAGGATAAACTGAGATGCCCCCAAGCTGGCTTCTTAAAACTGACTAAATATTTAAAAAGTTCTTTTGAACG
Organism: Mormyrus iriodes; assembly: GCA_011763525.2. Taxonomy (NCBI): domain Eukaryota; kingdom Metazoa; phylum Chordata; class Actinopteri; order Osteoglossiformes; family Mormyridae; genus Mormyrus; species Mormyrus iriodes. The sequence goes on along the minus strand of JAAGVU020000044.1, from coordinate 12,537,105 downwards.
GCTCTTTGAAAGGAACGGATCGCCAAGATCCGGATCCCTTCAAAGAGCCATAAATCCCATCACTAAGTCTTATAATGGAATAACATAGATTTGCCGTAAGATTTCTTGCGTGAGCGTCACGCCAGATACGTGAGTGCTGGCGACCCTGTCGTGGCATTTACGTAAATTTAAAAACAAGAACAAATACCGTAAACTTGGAACATTTTAAATGGCTTTACCATCATTCGGTAAAACAAGAAAAAAATCGAGACAAAATTTTAAAATAGTTCGCTTGACCAAGGAGTTAAAAGCTATTATTTCAACTGGGCAAATAAAGTTCTTACCGTTTGTAATTATCAACACAAATTAAATCCCTAGAGTTGGAAAGCGAAACATTATCTACCAAACAGTTCAGATTTATAAACACTTCATTTCCCGACTTAATGCAACCTCTTCCCAGGCGTACAACACGGGATTATTTCGGTTTAATGGTTATTGGGTCTAAAACACAGCTGTATATTAAGGCTAAGGTTTAAGACGTTCTGGCGAATTTAGTTTTCAAAGCTGGTCACTTGTTTAATTCAATTCATTTTGCTTACGCCCATAGTTTCCTGCCTAATAATGGAAGGTCTGTGTTGCAGCACTATGTTGAAGAATGAGCCTGCAGGTACCGTAACCTTGGGAAACAATCCAGTCAATCAGCAAATGGGTTGTTAAAAATGTTCTATTGTAGTTTTTTAAAAAAACCAAAGCCTCAAAATAGTCATTTATAGACTTTTTGTCAGACTGACAAATACAAACGAGTCCAAAGAATACACAGCCTTCGGACAGGATGATGAATACTTCTATATGCAATTACAAATCTAAAAGGTGTGTGTGAGATCACATGACACTATAACCAGATGAAAAGTTTATCCTTAAAAAAAAAAACTAGTGTGATTACTTACACTTCATTTGATATCAGTGTAGAATACAAATAATACGGTGTTATTCTGTCGTTTACACTAATTTAAAATAACCTTAAAACTTTTTAAAAACAGTTTTGTACAAGATGGAATGATCCCAATATACAGCTGAAAGGAAGAATGAGAGATGGGAAAAAACTTTTATTTTACACTTTTATTATTGACAGATGCCAAATCAGAATCTGAGCTTCTGGAAGAACCACTTATTCTTGCCAGTCTTGTACCTGTGGAGAGAGAGGGAATGTTAAAAATGGGGAACAGTTCATTGGGGCTACATTCAGTGCAGCACAAAGACATGGGATTACTTGCATCAATGGATACTGTTTGCTTATCTCTCCATATTTCTGCATGAGAAAATCTGATCAAAAACTGATATACCTTTATCTAATATTGCCAGTGCTGGTGGAGAAATGTGTGCTCATTAGCAGAATGACATTACATTGCTTTTTTTATGGGGCAACACGTGATTGATCTATTGGCAAATTTTAATAACCGAACATGTTCGCGGGTCATATAAACAAAATATAAATGGGCTCTATCCTGTTTTTCGGACTAAGCAATCAATCTGCCCCAATAACTAAGAAAAAACTAACAAAACGTGTTCATCGTCCATTGTTATGGGGTGGGGGGTGTAGTTTTGTGTGGAATTACGTGTGAAGTTTAGCCTATGAGCTTTATGCATCTCCCATGGTTATTTAGCATAAAGGTCACAGTTCCTGTTGTGCAATGGGAAAGCGACACACAAAAGTGGCCAGGAGCTAGGAAGCAGTAGCAGGGTTCCAAAACTTAGATGGGAAGGGGCCTAACACCTGCACTCCCACCAATTCTTCTTACCTCTCCTCAAATTTGACCTTGGCCTCCCGCCTGGCTTTGCGTTTTAGAGCAGGGTCTCTGAAGACATCCTTGTTGACGACAGTTTTGTCGAAGGGAATATCGACAGAGTACCTACATTTTACAATGAACAGGGATAAGTTGTTAAAGACAGGTTATAGTATAAAGAACATACGAGAAATGACTGTAAAATGACAACTATTAAAATTCTATTTAAATGGACTGATGCAGTCTGATCAATTCACTAGCAAGGAATAAACAATTCCTGGATATAATTTCTTTTTCAAAACAAATTTTAAACATTTAGCAAAACAATTTATAAAAAAACTGGAATATGGCTATGCATAACATTTGCTGTCAGCATTTTTTCAGCATATCAAAAATAGTTTCATATGCGAATTGCAGTTTACGCTAGTTAAACAAATCAGTCCATTGCACGTCAATAAAGACCAAGTAATATCACACAAAGCCTATTAGACATTTTCTGGCATTATAATTAAGGACACTGTGGCACAGATGTTTTAGAGTTAAACTGCAAAAGCCAAGAGTAGTATCTTTAAATGAATTATAGTAACAAATTAATTTTTACACCCACGTGAAATATACAGAAACGACTCTGACCAGTCACCACTTATAGAAAATATCTTTAAGCAGAAAAATAAAAACCATGATACATCTTAACCCTTATATGAGGAAATGTAACTATCCTTGAAGAAGGAATAAAACGTTTAAAGAAAATGTGCTACACATTAGTGCGAAAAAAACCGATAACCCAAAGACACACTGGCTAAAGTGCTCGCTTATAACAGCCACGCTGTGGTCTCCATCCCGTGCACCGACCTGGTGGGCATCAGATGGTTATAGTTGTACACCTTCACGAAAGCCTTCATCTTGGACCTCTTGGCAACCTTCTTCTTGCTCATCTTTGTGGTCACTTTGCGGGGATAGCGGTCAATGCCAGACACCAAGGCATGGCTGTACTGGCGGTCCGCAGTGCCGTCATCGATATTCTGCCGGAGAAGGTGAGAGCAAAGAAATACATATTAGCAAAATAGTGTGATTTCTGGCACAAGAGAAACCTTCAACGGAACACGGCACAGGAAAGAATTTCCTGCATTTACCTTCACGATGACTGCCTTGCGACCAGCGTAGCGCCCAGCCAGCACCATAACCACCTTCCCAGGTTTCATGAACTTGCCCATTTCTGTGCAAACAGATCACTGGTCATATTCACCTGGCAACAACTTAGTTAGAAGTTCGTCGACTGTAACTATACACACGGACAGAAAGCAAAGTTTATCAATGGAAGGCTACAAACCGCAAGCACGCTTTTAATTTTCCCGGATATCTCGATAATGCAAAAATAGAAGAAATGTGGTGTAACTAACAAACTGGCCGAGCCCTCGGACTAATTGCAATGTTTGTCTACAGCATACCTAGTGAAACACTTGTTCAAATGCCCTACTTCACCATCCAGTGTCTCGTTTCTTATTATTGTTCTGTTTAATGATTATTTTGATAATATATCCGCAAGAAAATTAGAGTAACCAAGAGGTACCATGTACATCGACACGTCGGCTACTGAAACAAGGTAAACCAGTGTTTTGTTACCAAAAACACACATCCAACCAACTTATATAAAAAAAAGAAAAAAAGACCGTTTATACAAATCACATGACACGACCATTTGGTTAAATCCTGCTGTGTATACGCGAAGGAACATGAGCGGATAATTTGGGGATTTTCTTAATCAGTTCGGCAAAATTAATAAAAATGGACGTCGACAACAGTTGCTAGATGTGTACGCAACGACGAAAGACCAGAATGAGATCACTCTTTATGACCATTGTTAACGATGACGAGCGATTACTTTGCGGGGTAGAATACTTACTAATAGTGCTCAATGGCTGCCGCTAGCAGGAAAGGAAGTAGAAACATTTCGCATGGCCTTTCACCCCTTTGTAGGGACTTAACTTCCGGTTGACGCTACTTCCTTTTGAAAAGCTTTATTTTAATGTCAATTAGCAAGTGTCATGGTGGACGTTGATCGTGCCCCAGCAGCTTCCAGTGTATTCTTTCTGTACCGTTTTAGTTTAGCTTAACATAGTAAACAACTAGATTTTATTTTTCCATTCTTAAATATCTCACATCGTTCAGCCGATGCGCACTTAGTATAGCGTTTCTGAGAGCAGTGGCTTAGAAAGAAACACCCCATATTCCACAAATCATCTCATTAATTAGTCAATTAAAATGCAGTTGCAACGACGGAGACATATCTCAGTGGTCGTCATTATGTCCTGTGAGTCATATGAGGACAGTCATGGCAGGCTAGCCTTGAAGAGACCCATTAATGTGCTGAGCTGTAAATGCGGGTTTGCCCATTTTGGTACATTGGCTGGAGTGATTTCCAATTCGAAACTTCCCTATACATGCGTCAGTAAAATAATATACGTTATAAGGTATTAATAAAAACAGCAGAATTGCTTTTTGTGATGCACAATTTATCATGTAAGACATACCCATACAAGTTACAGTGCTTCATTTTAGTTTACAGTGTATTTAAGTACTATGTACTTGTACACAGGCTAAAAGAGTACATCATCCACAGGTTTATATTTTATACTCAGAATAAAATGTGTTCACAGAGCAGGATAGATTTTACAGATTTGAAAGTGAAGTGAAATAGTTTCTATCAAAGGGAATGATGCCCATATTTTTGGGTAAACAAGTTACAAAATATGCTGTAAGTACCCAAAGCACAGTGTAATAAAACCAAGGACTGTATGCTTCAACACTAGAGATGACACCTCTAAATAATAGAAGGAAATAACTAAAATGCATATACTAAATAAAAAGTAATGAGTCGAATTACAATTATTAGCAAGTTTGAGAATCATCTTGCATTTTCTTGAATTACTTTTGATGTAATTACTGATCTACATTAGAAAAGCCAGGAGTGCAATTAAATAACTTCATCACTTAAACCAATAAGAAGACTTAGTGTTGCAACGGTTGAGAAAGAAAGAAAGAAAAAGAAAAAAAAAAGTCAACCTCACTGCAGTTCTCAAGGACAAGAACTAGCCTCAGATTATGCTTTTCAAAGTGGGGGCGATGAATAACCAGCTTTGGAAATACATGCATTTAAATCTTAAAAATGTTTTTGAGATACAGCATACACCATTGGTACATTCAGATTCGCTTATTGATATGCAAATAATGATTTACAAGTCCCAGAAAGACTTTCTTTTAAACTTCAATATGAAAAAACCAATAACTTCAAATTAGCTTAAATAGTGAAATAATATGCTTACATTATACCAGCATTCATCAAATACTTTGAGGCCATTCAACAAAATCACTACAGCCTTGGTTTCCCTGGATTTTAATTCACCCCTCCTCAAAGACACACGGATTTTTTAAAAATAAAACTATATATGCCATGGACCTCATAAAACAGAAGCTATAAATCTACACTTAAAAGCTGGCATGCTGAAACTGCTCATTCTCCAGATAGCTTTTATACATTCAGAATGTGGGTATGTACAAATTCTTTTTTTTTCCCTCTCCTGAGTTTATGCCTGCTCTTGTGGGGCTCTTAAAGCAGCGCTGTCGTTACCAGCGGTATTCCATGAAATAAACTTGGGTTCAATAAATTAAAGAGACACACAATGGACTAGATCAGGGTTCCCCAATTCTGGTCCTGGCGGGCCAGTCTGCAACATAGTTTGCACATTTCTCTGCTCAAACACACCTTATTCAGCTCACCAGCTAATTACCTGGTTTAGTAGGTGTGTAGAACAACTAGATGTACAACAGATCTATCGGAAATCATATAAAGATAATGGTCTATTTTCTGCAAGGCTTCACAATGGGTGGTCAGTGATGTAATGGAATATTTTCACCACTAAATGTCAGAATTTATTCAGTTTTGCTCAGCTCAGAGCCACTTTACCTAACTATTTCATCCCAATGGGGACAAAGTGTGGCACATATCGATTCATATGTAAAAATGTGAATGCAGTGTGCTTTTCAGCGCAACTATCCAAGTGAGTCCCACATTTCAGATACAACCAATATATTTCCCCTTGTTTCGCTATAGCACTACATTTTTAAATCATGGAGAATGGTACATGTTTGGCGAGAGTTATGTATGGACAATTGCCTTTTTGACCATAACATTACACATGTACCAGTTACCTTGCATGGGACTCACTGAACTTTGGTTGACAGCATGCAGTGAAATTTATGCAAAATGATGCACTTCGAGGAAACAACTACTGGCATTCTAAAGAGCACTGGTTCTTTTGGAATGTTGCAAAAGGGCTATATATAGCCCAGGGATTTTAGAGCTCCTTCAGAGCCCTTTGAAATTTGTCTAAAATAAGACATTAGATTAGGCCCCTCTGCTCATTCTACAGTGGGAGCTAACCCATAATCAGACACCATCGGAAAACGTGACTCATTTACCTTTATGCAGCAGGGAAGCTAGTTTATAAATATCAACATTGCAGTGATGCACTTTCCATTGTCAAAGCTCTGATTAGAGAAATGATAGCAGGATAGGCTCTGGCAGGGGTCAGTCTGAGCTTAGAAAGCATCTTTGATGTTTTTGAGCTGTCGCACAGCCAGGTCCACAGGCAGGTTGAATTTCAGGTGGCTGAGGCGGCCCAGGATGCGGAGGGCGCCTTCGAAACCTGTGTGGATCATATAGCTCCAGGGCTGGTAGTGCGAATTGACCAATGTGCTAGACTTGCAAATGAGATTTACCCAAGAAACCAGTCGCTGCTCGTTGAGTGCCACGCACACCAGAGCCTTGAACTCGGAATCAGCGCTCCTCTTATAGGGGTTGTGGTCCCGCAGCACAGAGTGCACGGCCCACAGCAGCGACTGCTTGGGCGTGACGGTCACCGGCCCAGCTCCAACAGGCAAGCTGAACGACTGTGACAGCTGCCGGGCTGGAGATTCAACAAAGGCTTGGCCGTTTTTGGAATGATAGTACTTGACAAAGAGCTCCCAGGGGTGCAAAGCCTGAGGGGCAGGACTGAAAGGCAACAAGCAAGCAATGGGGGCCAGCACCAGGCTCATGCCCTGGGAGGGGGAGTACAGGCCGTGGGCTAGTAGGTCACGTAGCGCCAGAGCCAATTCCTTACGGACGGTGATTGTCAGCTGGTCGCGGGCCCCACATGGGGCACCACTGTTGTAACTGACCACATGTTCTTCAGGGGGCGGCTTGCCGAGAGCCTGCAGCCGCACCTGGTCCACAGCAGCCTCAAGACGTCGTACCAGGGGCTCGTAGTCCAGGCCTCCATCACCTTGGGACCACACCTTCTGAGGAACGTGTCCGGCAGCACACCCAAACTGACTGACGGCGAAGATCTGCAGCACCGCCACAGCCCGCTGGATCAGCTGTAGGCCCGTGTCCCGCATCTTCTGGGCCTGCTCGGTATCCACTGGGAAGAGATGGGGAACAGCAGAGCAGTGAGGACACAAAGCTGATAACGTTACTGAAATGCCACAGCAATGACTACCGGAGAAGTTTTCAGTAGGCTGAGAGCTATGCTGCTACAACTAGACTAGAACACAGGCAAGGTGGAGGCAAGCTGACCTTTTCTTCTTCCTGCCATGCCTTGCACATTAGAACCAGATAAACCTGCTGGTCGGTTATGATCGTTCTCAGATAGAAGGGGATTTCCAACTTCATCTGAGAAGGGAAATAAGGAAATGAAAGGAGAACACTCAGCACATAGAAGGACAGGATATCTATTTCTGACTAGAGAGACCTAATGTATCTTTGCTGTAACCATGCAAGAGAAAACTTTATCCACAAGAGAAAACTTCATCCATCACTGGTGGAGTTGTGGCTGACTGCGTTGCAAGTTGAGTTCAGATTAAGTCCTCCCAGAGAAGAAAGATGCATAACCGAGGTAGAGCCAACTTAGACATGACAAATATCCAGATATAGGCAAATGTCACCTTGTATGAAATTGATGAACATCTCCAGATCCCTGATCTGGGTCTTGAGCTGGTCCACCAGCTGCTCTTTGACACGGGCGGGGTTTACAATCTGGGCGATGGCAGCATCCACCCTCTGCCTCAGCTCTTCAGGGCCCAGATTCCCGATGTCCTCGTTCAGGTTTACGTCAAGCTTCTTGATCAGCTCATCAATTATCACCTGCAAAGTCAATACAATGATAAGGGATGGATTTTTAATGGACTGATTTTTTTTTAGTTTTTCTGTGTGCAAATACACCCCTATGTTAGCATACAGCTACTCATGCATCATTTCACATATTTGACCTGTTGCATAAAGCTAAACATTGTCCAAACGTGAAGCAGAAAAAGAGGAAATAAGCTTTTGAAACTTCTGCTCAGGGTCAGATTTAAAAATAAAAATCATTCTGGGTGTAATCTTCAAAATAAACATGTCAGAAGCATACTGTCAGGGGTTGGACAGCCAGTTGACTTTGGACCCCCCAGAGGTTATTTTTCTCCTTACTTGGGGGTTTTTGGTTCCTCTCCTCTTTTGTCATCTGGCCCTCCTTCTTTCTTTAGTTAGATTTGTCTTTCCTTTTTCCTATTTTATTCCTATTCTCTCAATATCATGTAAAGCGCTTTGGGGCGACTCTGTTGTGAAAGGTGCTATATAAAAATAAATTGAATTGAATTGAAAAAAGTACCAATTTGTACCTTTGATAATACAATTTCTTGTCATGGGGCTGTACTCTCAAGGGTCTGCAAATTGTACTCTATAGCTGTAGGTAAATGTACCGTTTAAATTAAAGAAATGGACTCTGAGGAACATTTTTGTACCATTGTAGGTACATTACTGTTGCTTGTACCTTGAAGAACAAAACTGTATCAGGGCTGTACCCTTTTTCTGATGGCGCAGGGTGGTTCTGCTATTGGCGCCTACCTTCTGCCTTTCCATGACCACTGACTGAGGCAGGGAGTCGTAGCTGCCCTCCTGGTAGGCAAACCTCTCCAGGTCATCCAGCTGAGTCTTCAGCTGGATGATAAGCTCTTTCTGCTTCTTCCTCTGGGCCTCCAGGCGCTCCCTCTTCTCCCGCTCACTCTGAGTAAGGCAAGAACACAGAGTGAGCGTGCAGTTTGGCTCAGGGCCGGAGTGCCTTATAGGCGAATTGAGGGTGCAGAGAAGAAAATGCTGAAACGTATAAGAGGAAATATGAAAGCAACACAGAGGTATTTTGTTACTGTAGCTAGTTAGTTGGATTCTTGTAAATTAAAAGAATTAACTACCTAGTTTTAATATTTCACGATTTTTCTTGTGAAACAGATGCAAGCTAGTGATTCGGCAGTCAGATACCCTGTGCTGCTGAAATGTTTTTATTATTATTGAACTGTAAAAATGTTTGTACCGCTCTGTATTGTGATGTTCATCATTTCAGCAAGCAGTGTGCAAATATATGTCGATGTATATGGAAAAATGCATAGCCAATAAAGTTTGTCATTAAACAGTTTTAAGCAATCTAGCCATCAGATTTCACCACTTTAAATTCTTCATTGCTAGCCCCAGGTCAGGATAATCACTCTGTTTTTAATATACATCAAATTTTAATTTAGAATGTAACTGAGAAATCTCAAAATGTGTTGAGGACCATCTGATTTTTGCAAAGAGAACCATCTGATTTTCAAAACATGTTACATTTACAATTCAGTATATATTACATTGCCAAGCTAAGCTTTGGGTGATTGACTACTTTGTGTGCTTCACTGCTTTGACTTAAAATTCAGCATATACTACACTGCCAATCTGAGCTATGTGTGCTTCACTGCTTTGATGTTTGTATTTATTTATTCAACAGATTTTGTTCTTTTTGGTCTTATTTGTTGTACTGAATAACCTTGTGTTTATATTTTGGTGATGTTTTGAATTAACAGACAGATTGAGAACAATCATGTGTTGTATAGTTAGAACAAAGCCTGATTTCTTTCTTAGCCTGATAACTTGTCAGATTTAAGGTACCCCAGTTTAAATGGACTTTATCTTTGTTCAGTTACATTTAGCGTTAAATCCGACAAGTTATCGGCTTCATGATACAGGCCTCCGGTAATGTAATAAATAAATAAAACAACGTCTTGTTGCTTAAACCAAACTGAAGGCCAATATGAACTTTCTAACACCGTATAAAAAAAACAAAAAACAAAAAAAAACAAAGTGAATTCTCAACCACAATCATACTCACCAGGCCCTCCTTACAATGTTTGCATATGAGGAAGGAACAACAACAATTTAGTTACAGAAGAATCTCAAATATATTTAACAGAGACAGAGGGAAAGAGGGAAACGAGACAAAGCACATTAGCACAGGCAAAGGGGCACACCCACTAATCCTAATCCAAATAGCTCTGGTGTGGGAATATTATTTAGAGTCTGTAGAATGTGACTGGGCTATAATTCATAACTGTCTTGGCCATTTATCTGCTCCCTCCTAAGGAGTTCTGTTTTTTCCTGTGCAACAAGATAAAAAGTTATTTAAATTCTACAATGCCCGGATGCATTTAAAAGTTCAGAAATCCCTTGTGCATTTTGTGTGGGGGAAATATTTACTTCTGAGCACCTTGCAATGCACTAACAACGTCACGGGTGGTGAGATAGCATCTGCCACGGACAGGTTATGTAATTTTAGGGACCAAAGAAGGGCATGGTGCTGCAGTGATATTCAGTGCTGAACCTCACCGAGTTCTCCAGCAGCTGGGCGTCCTGCACCCTGCAGCCCAGTACATGGGGGCAGCCCTTGAAGGCGAACTCCTCCAGCTCCAGCAGCATCTTCTCCTTCTCGTCGCTCTGTGCGTGCACGATCTGCTTCAGCCTGAACTGCACCTGGGCGAAATGCGACGTGAGCGCCAGCAGCGACGAATTCAGCTGATCCTGCTCTTCCTCCAGCTTCCGCAGCCTCGTCGCCATCTCCGCGGCCCCCGTGGATGCAGAGTCTTTCCGCGTCGGCTCCGGTCCACCTTTCCCCGGGTCCTCGTCTTCGGGGCTGGCTACGGCTCCCACAGGCGCCCATCGCTCGCCGGCACCTGCCAGAGCCGCTTCGCTGTCCGAGGTTGATAGCTCTTCTGTCGACATGCTGCGTCAGATGAAGTTGACAGCATAAACAAACGATATAACTGTTCCAGTTTAAGCGGCACTCTTGGTTAATCTCGGTAAGCCTGCTTGGACAATGCTCTTAAATATAAATATATATACTGCCACTACTGAGAAGCACTACGCCATCTTGGAGGAAGTGTGACGATGAATAAAGGTTGTCAGTGACGTCATGCTTAAACAAACGCAGCGTGCCCAGCCCCTGCCCAGGCACGCATGACGCCCACCGCACTGTTTGCACTCATTATTTATTTATGCTTATGTTAAAGTCGGCTCCCACAGCACAGGTGTACCGTGTTCTAGGCTGTTCTTAAAGCTCTCTCTTAGGACACACTGCTGAGCCTGCTTTAGCACACAGCACAACTCATTGCTATATTAACTCTCATGGCACAGTGGGTAGTACTCTTGTCTCACACGGCTGGGATCAGGGTTTGAGTCTCTGCTATGACTCCATGTATCAATGTGGGGCTTCTACCAGGTACTCTGGTTTCCTCCCGCAATCTAAAAACATACTGTGGTTAATTGGAGTTACCAAATTGCCTGTAGGTATGCATGTGTGAATGAATGGTGTGAGTGTGCCCTGTAATGGCTTGGTGCGTTATCCTGGGTTGTTCCCTGCCTTGTGCCTGTAGCTTCTCGGATAGAGTTTGGCACGGTCCTGGTATTCCTGAGGTAAGTTCACCACCTGATATGTTGTAGGACATTTTTAATTAGAGCAGATTTTTGCTGAACAAAGAAAATGTGTGTGGTGTCTTTATTATTCTGAGGGATCAAACAGAAGAGACTCCTTGTTTATAAACTTAAAGTATGTCAGATTAACATGGACTACCAATTCATTATATTGATAAGTATTCATAAATTAGTACCACCCAAAACTAATACACCTATTCAATGTTAGTATTATTTCAGCATTCAAAGTTTTAATGTATGATTTTATTATATTTTGAATTGAAATTGAAACTGGTAAACATTAACACCACCTAAGGTCATCAACATAGATGAATGTGTCACATAGTTTTACATTCAACCTTTTCACAAAGTGTAAATTAGTAATCGTGTACATTATCCATGAATTTTATTTTGATACCAAGAACAGTAGTAATAAAAACAGTAACCACAATAATTTTATCGTAAAAATGTAAAGAAACAGAATTAATAAAATGACATCAACAAACATGACACGGCCCCAATCATGGACGTTGTCAGTAGTCTCACGTCTATTATTTTATATTAGATTCTTGTTCTCCTTCTCTGTTCAATAGAAAGGCACTTTCCATTTTTAATACAAAGCAAAACTCTTTAGACAAGTTTTAAAAACCTACAACTTGCCCAAGTCAAACAATAAGAATTTTGTTTCAGGTAATTAAGTCATGTGTAACACATTCACTGTGGTGTATCAGACTGATCAGTGCAAGCAGAAAATCTCAACTCGGCATTACAAATGGATGAAAGGTTTTCGCTTTAAGACGAATTCATCCCAGCGGTCCCATCTGTGGTTTGCCTTCCTGGTGCAGGATCCACCGACAAGATCACAAGTGTAGCCATTAGGACAACAGTGCTGCATATCACTACAGCATACAGCCTGAAAAACAATGAGAGTATAGGCAAGGTTATTCTCAGAGATATTGACAGCTGTCAATTAGTTGTAAAATATATCCTTAACTGGAAAGAAATCTATTGGTATAAAGCTACCTTATAACTAAGGGTGTCATTTGGGCTGAACATCGACATGAATAAATCTAAGTCTCCGATTACATTTTTATCCATCTAATTTCTGTACCCACTTGTCCTGTTCAGGGTCACAGGGGATCAGAAGCCTATCCTGGAAGCTATGGGCACAAAGCAGGGAACAACCCAGGATGGGGTGCCAATCCATCACAGGGCACACTCTCACACCTACTTGTAATTCTGAAACTCCAATTCACCTTTCCATGTTTTTGAACTGTGGTGGGGGGGGGACCAGAGTTCCCAGAGGAAACTGTGGCAAAAGCCAAACACAGACCCATAGTGGAGACTCAAACCCTGCTCCTAGAGGTGTAAGGCAACACTGCTAACCACTGCGTGCCACCTTGCCAGCCCACCACCCCACATATTTACTGTTTATTAAAAGCTGAACAATGGAGATTTTTATTATAACTGTAGTGGAATGGAAAACAAATTTATCAGTGCAAATATATGCAAGGTTTATATTTTTAAATCTTCCTGAAGACCTATATCATACGAATTCATTATTATATCTGTAATTCGTCATTTAACTTTTAATATCATGGCTGCAATTTGGAAGGGTAAATGCTGCTTGTTACTGTCTCCAAGAATTACAAAAGAATCCAGGAGAAAAGGGTACGGAGATCAGACCAAACAAATAAAGATACAATTACTGCAAGCCCAGATAAAGCTGGACACACCTTGGCCATTGGACAGTAGCGTCGCTGCCCTGACGGAAGCTGATAGCAGGGGGTGCCAGAGACACAGCCATCCTTCATATTACACTTGACAGGAGTAGGAGGGACGGGATTGACCTGGGCTTCCATTTTATTGTACCAGGGAATAACCGTGCCATCATGGGAGCAAGTGGTCAGTGTCACGTTGCACTTGTATTCCGAAGGACAGCAATGCTCCCCGTCCTCACAGCACACAGCCTTAGGGAGACATTGTCCTTAACCAGTGTACTCCCTCAAAAGATACAATTTGATGAGCAGAAACTTAATCAAAAAGGAAGCTAAACAGATTCACTTTGGAAATGTACCTTTGGCAAAGGGCAGCAGCCCCACTTCCTGGTCTTACTCATGTAACAGCAAGTGGTATCCCTGGGGCAACTGGTGTAAGGCCCACATTTATGGCGGAAATACTCAGAGGAGCTGGAGTCAACATCTGTGGGCATCTCAGTTAAGGCAGGTTTCTTCTGCACCCAAGTAGAGCTGGGGCTGACCGATGTCCTACAAGTCTGCTCAAGCATGTCACAAACATAGCCTTTGGGACAGCAGTGCTCCTTATCTTCACAACACATTCCCTAAAGGTCATGGAAAATGCATTAAATGTAGATTGTTAGAGCAAAAAAATTGCTAGCTCATTCACAAAAAATAATCGTTACCTCTGACATGGGACAACAACCCCAGTCTCCTGTAGATTTCTTGCAACAGGTAGTCTCACTAGGACAGGAGTGGAGACTGTCGCAAGGAACATTTTGTGCTTTAGCAGACTGCCTGTTAATGACGGGCAACTTCTCCAACCAGGGCATGGAGCTTGTAGA
>JAAGVU020000044.1:12487500-12497800 GCA_011763525.2 Mormyrus iriodes | reverse complement strand
AAGGATCTTTGTTATAAAACCAATGAATTTGCAATATGTTTACTGAATTAAGCAAGCGCCCCAAGACTTTCTGTGAGGGTTCAGTGTTCATTTGCCTGATTCCAAATTGTTTAACATATTACTGTTCAATATGCTGAGTGCTGCTGGTAGTGTCACAGTTGTAACCTAAGGCATTTGGTCTGAACTGCAGAGGGAGACAAAGAGCTTAAATCAACATCTGCCCCCACCATCCCCACAGTTGTCTTGACCAATTATCATTTCTTTGTGCTCCTGTCTGATTTGATTAGACAGGGCTGCTTCTGTCTCCATGCTACACTTCTACTGCCTTTCCATTTCCCCTCCAGCCCTTTTCAATGTTCTTTAAATCATCATAGCCCCCACCCCCACCCCCACCCAACCTTGTTGGAGCAAGACCACAGCCGCAATCCCACAGAGGGCAAATCTATAATCACGCAAGTCTCCAATCGCTGCGCTAGAACCTTTCGAACTGCGTATCTGTGACTCCGTCAGAACATGCCAACAACGAGAGATTCATTCTGTGAGCTTCAAGATTCGAGAAAACTTTGTCTATTACAAACTAACAAAAACTCCTATTGCACAACATCAGACAACACAACAAGTGATTAAAAAATCTAAATAAAATCACAAAGTCAATAAGGATATTTATTCTGAAGCATTTAAGATATAATAATGACTTTATAAATGAATTTTATATGTAAATCTTCCTGACCAGAGGAGCTCTGCAACGTGACAGGGATGAGCTATGTCCTGTTGTAACAGTATCTTTCTTATAGAATGACAGTGAACATTCAATTGACCCTGTTGTCTTACTTTCCTGACTGGAAACCTTAGAAAGATCTGATTTGAGTCTACCAGTAAGAGAGTTATACAAGATGTGATTTTAAAGGTGAGGACAGCATCAATAAAGTGATCCAGAGACCAAAGTTTTAGACCGAACGACCACGATGTTTTGCTGCTCGCAGTCAGTTGAGGCCATCTCCGCTGGGCCCTGCTGCCACCAGCTGTGCTGGCACAGCTAACAGAGACCAGGCTGAAGTGACTTCTGTTTCTAATAAAGACCCAGTGTGTCCCCTGGCTAGAGACAAGAGTGGTGACACAACGGGAAAAGGTCCTGACATGTGTGAGGCAAGGCTGTTTCAGGAAGAGCTTGTTTCCTCTTGCTGAACTTCTTTCCAGCTGAGCGATTTAATGAACAATGCAAAACAGCTAAAAACAACAACACATTTAGTCAAAAATATTGGCATCCCCCAGCCAATTAGGTTTCCCGCAGCGAGCTTGACTAAAGAAGTAAGACGTCGTTAGCTGACAAGATAAGACAGCTTTCTCATGAGAAATAATTTATGACACGTGCTGGCATATCTCTCAGTGGTGGACTGTACTCTCAAAAGGGTGTGGGAGAAATGACCTAAGACTGAAAAATTCCAATCGGCTTGGACTGTCTGGGGATTACACTATATCTAGGTCAATCCTCAATAAACTCAACCCCAAAATAATTGCCGATAACGTTTTTGGAAAAATTTCACACGCGTTATGTTCTTCTTAATATCACCTGCACTGGCAGTCCTTTGTGCATGTCTGTGGAGCCAGTGATCTTCCACCGCCCAACGTAGAACATGCTGGACCCCGGGGGCCTGTAACCACAGCAAAGGGAGTGCGTGCATTCTTGGGGTGTTAGCTGCTTACAGCTGCACAGTGGGACTGGTCCATCAGCTGTGTGACCTGCATATCAGTTTTATATACGGCCTCTCTATCACTCAGTGATACTCCTCTGAGTGGACACATACCTTTTCCTTGTGTTTATCTATAAAACCTGAACAAGTCTGTAAATGTCTTCCTAGGCTGTTGCTTTTTCCTACCAAAATGTGCCAAGGAAAGCACAAATATTAGAGGCTTGCAGTCTCACAGTGGCAGGTACCACACTCCTCTATATTGTATATGGTTTTCCTGCAGAATGAAGCCATGATTTCCTGCGGTATTTCCCACAGCTACTTCCTGTCCCTCATTCATCCACAAGCTGTTCCCAGGCTCTCGTCGAATCCAAAGTCGCAGGGGCAGAGCTACGAGCCATTGAATCGCTCCTTCAGATGACCAGGGACCTCAAGAGGGCTCGCTTCCAAAAAAGGGCCTGCCACTCAGCAGCGCCAGGGCCCGGTGCCAGGTGGAGGGGGAAGACAAAGCACCCAGAAGAACAGAACAGTCCAAATGCCTGGGAGGCAGACGACGGGAAGCGAGATCGAGAGATTCTTCCAGTTCCTTAGAGCCGCCCTTGAAAGCTACTATGAACTCCAAACTTTAAAGGTGAACCACAGAGGAAAATCACACAGAAAGGCTTCATCGATCCATTATTCTTAAAATCAAGCAACAGGCACAGCTGTAAAACGTTTGTTCTTACAACAGGGATCTATGTACAGGGCTCATGAAAAGTCTTGGCACACGCTTAATTCTGTAAAGAAACTGCAAATTTATTGGTTTTATAACAAAATCATTACTTTATTCATTTGTTTACAAAAAAATATAAATCACACTAGACAAGCAGTAGTTAAGTAAAACATTCAAGTAGGTAATGAATTGAAACCCAAATGATAGTTCTAAAAGAGCTGTTTTGGGTTAATTGCAGTTGTGTGTATCTGAACAATTGCATCTGTTCTGTTCAATTGTGGTTAACAACAAAATGGCAGGAACAGAACAGAGAACAGTCAGTCAAAAAAAAATTGACAATAAAAATAAAATATCTGTGTGGAAGATAAGTACAGATGTTAAATATTGCTTGTCAATGGACTTTTGTAATGAAACCAATAAAATTTGTGACATTTTTACAGAATTAAGCAAGCGTCCCAAGACTTTCTGTGACCACTGTATGTCTTCCAAAGTATTCCCCTGACAGATGCATCAAGACTCTGCATTTAAGGCATGTGCATGAATCCAGCTGCTTGCCTTTCCACTGGACAAGAGTGGGTCACAGGTCAAGGGGCGACAGGGCAGGCGGTACACTTTACTGGGCATCTACTTACTGATTGTATCCTATCTAATGATGCCATGAGGTGGGACAAATGGTCACACTTCACACTTCTCTGGCAGCTGATAATTGTTTACCCTCTATATATTAATTTCTATGGTAGGATTTCAGAAAACACTTCCAGGTGGTTCTAGAACTCTCACAGTAGAGCAGCACGGTCAGTGCGTCAGCCCAGTGCGAAGACAACCAGGCCTTTGACAGTGGGCCGCCAGAGGCAGCATCTGGCCAGCTTTCTGCGTTGCTGTGAGCGTTGGGTCATGCAAACTGCGAAGACCCGCAGCGTTCACATCTAAGGCGCCTCTCCCCACTGTGCTTGTTGAGAAGGGTGCAAAACATGCCGTGTGAGGTCAGGAGCTCAGATCTGACAATGGCCCCGTACAATAATCACAATCCAGCCCACAGCATTAAGCACAAACAAAAGGGGCTTAGTGCTTCCTGAAAGTGCGTCTCCCCTTTAACTTTCTGGCATCACACCCTACTGGGCAGGCTTTGTTTTCCATCCCTGTGGAAGTATACAATATATACAAGGATATGATATTCACAGACAACACAGTTGTTTCATTATCATTTAGTACCAGAATATAAAAAGGTTAGTGACCCAAGCAATTGTTTTAGGGTTACTCTCCAGGTGTACTGGCTGTTGTAATCTGTCAGTGAATTTTTATTGCCCTCTCTCACCCATTACAAATTTTTTTGCCTACTGATCCAGTTTTTGGCTGGCAGACTGCCCACCTCCCGGTGGTTTCTGGCGTGGTATTTTGGGTTACGGACATCAGTGTGTCCGAAAACGTCTAAATTCCAGCATTCCATCTCCTCTGCTAAGGTTCGGCCTTCTGGCCCAGCTAAGATAGTGGAAAAGTCCTCCAATGACCGCTGACCGAACCGTCTTGTCACCCCCGGAGACCGAGACAAAGACCCCAGAGATGGTAATTGTATTGGTTTCCTGGGCAAACCTGCATATCTTTCTAGGTAAATATGAGCAAAATCGGCATAATAAAGTGCTGGCAGAACGTCACACAGCGACACAGCTAGGGATACCATATGTCCGTATTTCGCCGGACACGTCCTCTTTTTGGGCCCCTGTCTGGGCGTCAGGGCGGTTTTTCAAAATTTGGAGGTTTGTCCAGGTTTTGCACTGCAACCCGTATGACCCAGTGTTGCCAGTTACAGTGGAGTGCCAAGGAAAAGGCACCAATTTTCCATGTAGCACACCCACTCGGTATCATCATACAATGTTTGCAAGGCTCGTGCACACGTCTACTTTAAAAATTTAACAATATGCACATCCCTACGTGTCACGCTGCTCACGAGTGACGTTAACGTTTGGAAACCACTGCCACTTTGACACTTTATTTTTGTTTTTCTGTGAACAGTGAATCGGGTCAGGTTAACAAACTTCACCTTAGCGTTTTAATAACTTTTGTTTAAAAAGACTTGTATACATGTATATTGTGTCAATTGTGTGTAGATTGTAAAACGAGAGTTAATTATAAGGTTACCATACGTCCAGAGTTCCCCAGATGCAAATTTTTGTTTTACAGGGTGGTTAGGGAATTAATATTCATGAGATATTCGCTACCTGATTGGTCGGTGAACATGAAAACTCCTTAATATTCTGATCTCCGGACATCCCCTTTTTTTCATTTCACCAAATTCGGTAACCCTAAACACAGCTGATAGCCAACTACTACCAGTCATGCGCTTCCATTGAGAAATGTGCCAATCCTACATTTACAAGGCAGACAAGCAAATTAAACGCCTTGTTGAAATGCGACCCATGTGTTATTTGCCCTCTTCCTGTACATCGACCCCAGTAAGCAGAGTCTCTTTAGCAAAATTCTTCAGGTGATACAGATTGAGTCATGGCCCCCAACTTACCTTGTCACGTAAACAGGGAAAGGAAGTTATGTCATAAGAGTAGCGATATAATCACAGAGTCTCCCGTGCATTGACAGCAGCTCCCTGACACCCGTGAAAGATGTACTACGTCCCAAAATTGTTATTATTTTTTTTACTCTGCAAATTTTACTTCCTCCCCCTCTCGTCTGGCAAGTTTTCCCGCCAAAACCACTCCCCCCCCCAAACCTCGACCCCTTTTGATATGCTACCTCTTTCATTTATTCCGTGAGTGGCGTGTTCCTCCTTATCCACCTCCTTGAAATCAATACGCTTATGGTGGTATGTCTATAATCACCCGCTTTGGATATTTGATCTTTAAATAACAGACTAATAGTCCAACACTTGCATCATGTATGTTAAAATGGAAGTCTCTCAGAGTCTTCGAACTCTCCTTTTTAAGAGACTAATGAAATGAACGTAATGTCCAGTAACTAGGATAATAACCTCTACAGCTGCTGATGCTAAAATTAGTTGTAATAGTGCAAGCCTTGAGTTCCAGGCATACTGCTTGATTAACATATTTTAAATACGCAAGTGAATTCCTTCCACAGTAGCCTAAAGCAGGCCAAGAAAATCCAGTAACGTTGTGATCAAAAGGAACAATATATGAGCATTAAAGTTTTTTTTATATGGATGTAAATGTACTTAGAGCTACTGGCGGCTTCTGCAAGCCGGTGACAATTAAAATACACTTCCTTCTGAATGCCCTCAAAACATCTACCGCGTACGCCCTCGTTCACGTTAGCAGTCGTAAACCTTTATTTGTCATGGCCCATCAAATCAGAGGTAGAAACAGGCGGATGGCAGATGTGACAGGCCATCTCCATTCCAGAGGCGGCTTTAAGACAGACGCTCACACTTCCTCCCAGAATCACAGCCCCCGCCTTCAGCGTTATGCCACCATCTCCCTAGAAACTACCGCTACCCCTCCCACCAAAGGCAGTTGCAAATGATGTATGACACAGACAACTGCTTGCTGGGAAAAAAAAAACAAAACACTTAGCTATCTTAATTTGAATTTCACATCTAAGCTCGCAAATTATAATGACCTGAACCAAATTCATACACGGAAAATAAGCAGAACATGTGCCTTCGAGGAGAATTAAATAACAAGCACTGAATAACTAGTGTTAGTGGGATGAATAAAGCCTTCACCACCTCATTAGGAAATTCACACCAAACCTGTCACCCTTTCTGATTAGTATACCTTGATGCTGACACTGCGCTCCATCACAAGATTTTATGCATTTGGCTTGAGCCCCCCACCCCAGATAAGATGCAGATATTTACACTTTGAATGCAGACAGATAACTCCTATCACTGCTGTTGCGTGGTTCTTATTGATTTTGCTTTAATATGCACATGTATTCAACCCTCCTAGTGCAATCTGCTACCTCAGCAAACTCTCAGTAGATTTAAATTATCTTCACAAATGTACAAAAACATCCTGAGCTGAGACAATGGCTAACTAGAATGCAAACGGCTAAATGTCTCCTAAAACTAAGTGCCGTTATATCAAAGATCTCAATACAGTTTTTATGACATGCATTCCTATTTCCCAGTAGAATTACTTTAAATTTATACCCGTACAACTAAAATTTCCAAAGATCCCACATACTCCATGGTTCAAAGGTTTATCCAGATCCTATCCTGCCTGTTTTTTAACCACAAAAGAACATGATATTGTAGGGTACAAAAACATTTAGACAGCTAATGATTTATTAAGTATGCGAAAATCATTTTATATATAAAACAGGGATTGACATCTGAAACAGCTATAAGATACTTATTGTCATTGCAGCCCGGGCAACAAAATCTCGTATACAATCTATAAAAAAAAACAATCACAGCTTTCTTGTTTTCCAGCAAATTCTCTACTTTGGTTCCTGGCTGCCAATAGTTGCGGGATCAGCATTTAATGGGGGACTTTAAAGAGAAAACACTGTTGAATACTCTTAGCACGGTCTCCCTTCCTGCCAGCTGCCTTCGCTTCATGCTTTTCAATATTCATTAAATCTACTGGAGAGGATGCCTCTTTCCTAAATCCAGGAAGATGGTCTTACCTGGTGATCCCAGCAGCATCTGGACCACGTCGTCGTAGAGGATGAGGGTGGCCGGCCTCTGAGGCAGCAGGTAGAGGCTGACGGAGGCATATACTGAAAGAAATAGAAATGTCATGATGTAGGATCTACTTGTTAATTATGTACCTTCCAAGTTACATAACTTATAGTTTACTGACAGTGCTCACAAAAAGTCTTGGGATGCTTGTTTAATTCATTAAAAATATTGCATATTTACGGGTTTTATATAAAAAAAAAAATCATTCCTTTATTCATTTGTTTACAATATGTATCACATTAGAAAAAACTGAAGTTTTAAGTAAAGCATTCATTTCAAATAGTAATGCATTGAAACCCAGATTATCATTCTGAAACAGTTGTTCTGAGTTTAAAAGTTAATTGAAAAGCAGTCTCATTGGGTGCTTTTTAATTAGTAACACCTATGCAATAACATAAAACACCAAACGCTTGTGTTTAGTGTCTGTTTGGGAGCCAGTGACTACAATTGCAATTAATAGCAAAATGGCAAGAACAGAACTGAATGAGTCAGTCAAAAAAATTATGACACTTAATAAAAAGAAAATGTCTGTGCAGAAGATATGTGCAGATATGTTAAACATGATCGTCAAGGGACCTTTGTTATGAAACCAATACATTTGCAACATTTTTGCTAAATTAAGCAAGCGTCCCAACACATTCTGTGAGCACTGTATGTAATAATACAACTGGGTATTTAGTGAAGAATTCTGTCACAAATCCAATCCCAGTCGCCTCATATGTGAAACTGAGGAGGACATGGCATTTCCTCATCCCCACTGATACCCAACAGGTATAAACATGTCCTTGTCCAGACAAACCACAAGCACACTAGTGAGGGATACATCAAATCTCTCATTGCAGGGATCTGGCAGGCCAAATTAAAGGGCTAGCCACTCTCAGAATGTTTCTAGGCTAAAGTGGAATCCAGATTTGTTTCGACACCATTAGGGTGAGGGTGAGGCAGGAGAGAGCTTGAATGTTTGCCAACCAGCTTTCTAGACGGCGCCTGCCAAATGTCTCTTTGTTTCAGTGCTTGTGAGGCTCTTCGGGTTTTTCCGCCCTCCCCAGTTCACCTACGGCAGATGTAGCTCACGAAAAAAAGGGGGAAACGTGTCAAATGTCAGCCAGCAGATAATGAATAGAGGAGGGTTGCTCCTCAAAAGCTTAAAGTTTAAGAGCTTTTCCCTGGCCTGACAAAGGTGCCTCTGAATGGGCTTGCGGAGCAGACAAGCACGGAGCGTCCCTGCAATGACCCTCAGTCTGTGGCATCCATCTATGCTTTATTATCAGGTTTTGCAGAATTTTACAGCCCTCCATTGACCTCCAGTTCTGATGATGAGCTTGTACATATTCCTGTTTTACTGGGTGCCGATTTGCCACAATGATGTACTAGGAAGTGAGAAGTGAATTGAATTGTAGGATATTGAGCTCCTAAATTGAGGGGTGACATGGCACAGTGATGGGAAAAGGCTGAGTGGAAGCCCGGATTAGGAGGCATCAAACCAAAGGCTTAACTCTGTAGGCCCCTGAAAAAATAAAATCTTAATACTGCAAGACAGCAGTTTTGGACTATAAATATATTTGTTCTTCGGGAGTAATTATATATAACTCAACTTGCATCATATCTCACTGTGGGTTTCCGTATACATTAAACACCCATCTGAAAAAAAATCACAAATGTAGTGGCTTATAGAGCAATATATTGTAACATCACAAATTAAAGATCCAAGCTGATTCCAGGTAGATGGGCCTAAGTCGGAGATTGCTAATGCAAGATGCAGACAGGTGTGAAAATTCAAAGCCATACATTTGAGCAACTGGAGACGGGAATAAAGAATGTATCAGTCTCCTTTCTGTGCATGAAGACCGAAATACACATCCAGGAGCAACATTATTTGTGACTTCTTCGGAGTTTGCTGGTATTGGCCAAAAAGCACTTCCAAAAATCTTTGGCTAAACACCTTTAGTGAGGATCCTGTTTCTTCCAGTCGCTTCGATTCCAAAGGTGTGCTGATTTGATTTCTTTGTAATTCTCATAGGAAATGCACTCTGCATGTGCACTGATGGCACTCCCATCTCACCATCTGCTGGGAAAGCTTGCGTTCAGGTCTCCCAAGGAGTGGCGGCCCCATTGCAGCCAAGCCCTGACCACATGCAAAGACTCTTTGTCTGACAGTCACCGGGCACAATGGAATGAGCACCAAAACATCTACAGAACAGTAAAACCAAAGCCTCACCAATCGGTATTTGTTGACGAGAAGCACGTGTCCAACAAATATTCCTGCATGAGCGAATCACTGGAATAAAAGACAAGTTTCTTGTGGAACTTTGGAGGAAGAGTAAAGAAAAAATAATGAAAAGGGTGCTGAGATTGGCTAGAAGTTGATTTGTATGGGAAAAGGTCTGTCAGCTATCACTGCAATGTAGTGAGGTGATGAAATCCAGTAGAGGAAACGTTCAAAAACCTTTCGAAGAGCACTGAAGAGAGGACACTCTTGGAAAGCCTCTCCCCTGAATGGCAGACCACTATAAGAATGAGACATGTTGGTGTTGTGGCTGCAGTGCTCGCTTGTGAGACCGACAGAGTGTAACAGTGCAACTCATAACACGCTTGACACCAACAGGCTTGGGATTAACAGACGATGTCATGTTAACGTCCATTACACGAAGCATATCCAATCTCCTCCAGAGACGCATAACCAGAAATTTTAGTAGCGATCACTGCTAATCTGTTTTTAAGGATCAGTTCTGCAAGTTCTTACAAAGACAACCGCGTCCAAGATCAGGTGGGCTGAGTCACTCTGTTGTGTGCAATGTAGACTTGGGCAGTGATCCTGGTTTGGGTAATTGAATAATATGTATCGAAGTAGTCCTGAATTTCAGAAGAAAGATTGTGCTCTGGAGATAATGAACACCATGTAGACCTTTTGAAAGTGTAAACACAACAGCAGATCTGTGGGATGGTAAATAAGTGAGAAGGTGGTGATGGTGTCAGCCAAAGAACTGCTGGGTGTAGAAGCTGACAGCGTTTTCATAGTTAAAAAGGTGCTGGCAACAGATGAGACAAGTCGCAGCTGTTTCCTACCCGCAGAAGTCTTGGCTGCCGCAGAAAATCTGATCTACAAAACTGGTCTTTTATGGTAATTATATCATGGCTTGTGTGGTTGTGGGGGGGGGGGGGGGGGGGTGTAGCTCCGTGGTTTAGTACACCGTGCCTGTAATTAGGAGGTTGCCAGTTTAAATCCCAGAGTCAGCAGAGAGATTT
>JAAGVU020000044.1:12416674-12487400 GCA_011763525.2 Mormyrus iriodes | reverse complement strand
GGGGGGGGGGGGGGGGGGGGGGGGCGGGGGGGATGGCGAGGAGAGAGAGAGAGAAAAATTAAATATTATAGAGATACAAGTCACTTACAGGGGACACGGTTGGCATGCCAGGGGGCAGAGTTGGTGACATAGCCCTGTTTAGCTGCGGTGACAATCACCCTCGTTCCCGGACGGTATACGAAGGTAGCCATGACGACGCCATCGCGGCCAGCCTTGCTAGATGCCAGTGTGGACTGGTTCCCGTATATCTCGACAGCAGCACCCGCCAAAGGTGAAAGGTCACTGTTGTCAAAAACCTGAACTTTGATCAGCACCTCTGTGGACAGAAGGGGGGGGGGGCATAACGTCAGACTCAAAATATACATTGTATTTCTATAAACACAAGTTTCCAGTTACATCTTGAACTTGACTCTTTTGGTAACTGTTTGATGGATAATTTACTGGAAAATGGATGGATGGATGAATCCAATCATTAAAAGCAGATCTCCTGATTATCAAGTCAAGTTTACAAATAAGTATTTCCTTTTTCTTCAAACATATGATTGTTTCTGCTTACTTGACAGATAAACATTCGTAGTGAAATTCAAAAAATATAACAGATTAGCCCTTTCCTGCCCCATAAAGTCTATTTGGGACATCAGCCACTGAGTACTATTGATACTGAAATTCCTGCCAAAACGCCTGGAAAACAAGTCTTGGGATTGGCCAGCAATGGTCACATGTTCTCTGGTTTCCACGGTGATGACCTGGTTCATCAGTCCTGAAACCAGCAGTCAGGACATGGTTTTCAGACCACTGGTCCTTGTTACGATTGTACCGGCTCCTTTTTGTTAGATAAATCATGAACCATTGATTTTACAGTACTGACACTGGCACTTTACCCCAACAAACCCATTATTTGTCCGTTAGCATCTATTTGTTAGTTTTATTTATAGGCGGGAATGTGCATAACTGGCACGCAAATACGCATTAGCTGTTCACGCATACCAGCGCAGATGCGTACTTATGTGCGTTTGTGCTAATATGACAATAAATTACTGTGCATTTTAACCTTTATATGGCTAATTCGTACCTCATTCGCAGGATAAAGGTTGAAATGCATGGTAATTTCTTGTCCTAGCAGGACAAATGCACATGCAATAAGGTGAATGTGCACTTGAGTGCCAGTTACGTGCGCCCCTGTTCTTTGGTTTAGCGTGTTTGATGCCCTTAGTACATGCACAGACTGTATGCCCTTTGGACATAGCACCAGATGCATGCATGGATAGATAGATACACTGATAGATGATTGTGAGTCTGGTCACTAAGTACAACAAGAGATGCAACAAATCTGCTTTCCTCTTTCCACTGCCAGCCGTTTCTCATAAAGCCACAGGCGGTCGTGAAGACCGCAGGATAAAGGTGAGAGAAAGACTCCATGCCAATCACCGCTTAAATTAATCAAATTATTTATACGGTCCTTTGTAATCCAGAAACGCGTTTGTTATTCTAATTACATTATTTGTATTGTTTCTATGGATGTAAAAAGGTGTCCCTGAAAAAAATACAAGGATACGTGTGATTTTTCTGGAAGGAGGGAGGGAATAAACTCGATTTAACCTTCAATTCCAATCCGCTGACGTATTGCGTGAAGACGAGACACCCAGCCCCCCTTCCTGCACCACTTAAAACGGATTAATAACACTATCATTGCGCAAGATTACCTCATCACACCTCCCAGATTCCATAAAAAAAACATACGAATGGTGCTCTTTCTTTTTATGCGTTTTCCTTTGTTAAATCCGTGTTCGCTACATCTAGTGTTTAAAGGCTTTTGGTAAGTGAAAAATCTTTAATTTCCCTGCTGGCAAAGGTAACCACTAAATGCAGAATAAAACATTAAAAAAGAAAAAGAAAAACGCTGACAAAATGTTTACTGCATGACATTTAATGAGGTCCTGATTCAAGTTAAAGGAAAAAAATCATTTGTGGCAACCAAGGTTTTGTTGTCGTGAGCATTTCATTTGTACCATGATGCAACGCGTTAGATTTTTTCCACAATTCCTCAATAAAAGTGGCTAGAAATACTCAATCAATGAGCAAAAATGAAAATAGATAATAGATGGCGTTTATTGTGCAGTATCGTGATTGGTACAGATTAAGCAATAGAAGGGTCAGAGTCACGTGAAAATATAATCCATGATTTTATGTAAAACTCGTCAACTGCAATGTCAGATTCAAGTTATCGGGACGTGACTCTGCCCAGCTCAACCCCAAGGCTAAAAGCGACAGCCGGAAGGCCAGCAGTCAGCTCCTGCAGTTAAACGACAATCTCGCCGATTAAGCACGGAAGGAATAAGAAGAGGGGGAAAGCGAGACAGATCAGGGCGGAGATGCCATCACTGGGACTTGAACTGGCAGCCTTTCCCACTTGTTCACAGCACCTTAACCCCCTGAGCCACGCACCATCCCTACACCTCTGTGTTTGCTGTAACCATAAACCCCGGTAAATCCTAGGTAAGCGCTACACAGAAAACCCCCCGCGCCTGCTGGACACGCCTCAGGAAACTGGAAAGTGCTGATGTGCCACAGAAGTAACATCGTTCACTTAATGCCTTTTGCTTTAATCCTAGAAAAATTAAAGGCTGACACTGATTTCGACATTATTAAGATGAGGCCGCCTGTCAGCAGGATACCATCCTCATCCTGTCCACCAATGGGGCGGGGGGGTTTTTCAGGATAGCCTTTCTACATGGAGATACATGTCCCCACGTCTCACACAACATGGACAGCTGAAGCTGCCCACGGGAACCCCTGCTGACAAGACAGGCTGTGGGGGGGCGTCGCCCGTCTGCCAAGCAGGTCTCCGCCAAAACACCTGCGGTCAAATGCAGCAGAGCACAAGGTGGAAAATCCGCTAGCCATGAAATCCCAGACTTCTCCCCACCGCCGGTCCAGCACGCTACGGTAAAACAGGGAGTTCTGGACAATCGTTTCAAGAGATTCTCTCAATTTTTTTTTATTGAATTCCTTTAGTTATTCAGTACATTGATATTGCGTCATAAGGGCTACACAATGACAGCTACAGCAAAGCTAGTATGGTAATTCTGATAGGGAGTTATTTATACGATTAAATCTAATTAATAATCTAAGTATCTTAAAGACAGCCCTCTGCAGTTGTACAGCCTTCCTGTGGGCTACACAGAATTTTACCTGTGATTTATGGGGCACCCACTGCTGTAATTTGACTCGGTGACACAGATTTCCTGAAACAGTGAGGTAAAGAAAGGGCATAGCACCTACGATGAGACACTGATTTCCTAAAGAATCCCAGAATGCTTTAAGGGCTACTTGTGTCCTGTTAGAAAAAGATAGACATATAGAAATGCCAGGTTCTGCCAGCTGGAATCAGCTTCTCTTGTCCCAATTTGTCTGCCGGGACATGCCAGATCGCTTTCTTCAGCCTTGTACCATTGAAAACTTGCTGCTCTCCTCCAATTGGGCTTGGACGTGGAAGCCCACTCTCCCATAAGAACAAGGAGATAAGTCACCCCAAACAGGAGGGTTTGTTCTGGTACATTAGGAAGTCTATCTTCTGCTGTCTAACACAGTACTGCCTCTTGGATGTGGGGCTCTCCTAACTTGCAAGAAAATTATTATTATGCACCAATGGCAAGACTTATCGTACTGTCCAATCAGATTCTACTTCTTATCGAAAATAAGCCAGGAATGAGTTAAAAAGTTACACAGATTATTAGCTGTCTACGTTTGTTTTAGTAATTTTTCATACTGATTAACATCAGCGACAGTTAATCCCAGTGGTCTTTTAAGAAGATAATCCTCTTCTAGTGTCCAGAGTTCAACATCTTGACAAGTGAATCACCTCCCAAACGTTTAAACAATGACATCATACATAGAAAATGATAGCAGTAAATTATAATTAACATGAGGCAAGTTCTTTTATAGCTTGGGGATTAATCACAGAATAATGAATTTTCAGTTACTGTCTCAGAATTTAATTACTGAAGGACAAGGTCTGCTCCAGATTGCAGTCACTGAATGGTAATCCCATATTAACACAGATATCAGTCCATTTGCTCAAAATATAGACAAAGACCTAGATCTCCACAGACCTTCAACAGTCATAGGTTAAGCGATGGCTGTGTATGGCTGGAGTTGGGAGTATGCTGTTATTGGAAAGTCACAGGGTTCTACATTCTATCAATTCCATTTTCTTACAGAAGATCTGGCACCCAGATAACACAATGATCTGTAATCTGATAAAGATATTTCTGTAGGGGCAAAAGGTAGTGAGAAGTAGGGCAGGGATTCTCAACTTTTCCAATTACAAGGCCCGGTTGCAGTCCATCAAAAAGTCAACTCTGCGAACCTATGGTTGAGAAATATAAATTTTATACATGGTGAAAGCTGCTAATTATATAAGAGACAACTTGTTTTACAGTCACATGACACGCATGTCATAAAAGCGTGATTCAAAAAGATCGGTTTCATTGTTTATAGCAGTGTTTCCCAATCTGGTCCTTGAGGACCCACAGTCGGTCCACGTTTTTGCTCCCTCCCAGCTCCCTAGCGGCAGCGTGGACTGTCTGTGGGTCCCCAAGGACTGGATTGGGACAGGCCGGTGTAAAGCTCCACCAATATGAATTGGTAGATGGCAACAATTCCACATGATAGGTCTCTTCTTTTAAGGGTTAAAGAGCAAGTAAGATGGGTTTAAAAACAAGGCATTGTAATGTGACACTTGTAAGCCACACATTTCCTTTCTTCAAGGAAGAGGCAGGGAAGTGGAATCCTTTCATCCAAGGTTGCAAAAATATCCATTGTTATCCCTCCTAGATCCAGTAGAAAATCAAACTGCATTAGTTTAGCCTAATGAATACACTACACTTTAATCATAAGTAATGAACAAAAAACTGCAATTGACCCCTAAAAAATGATCATATAAGGCATTTTAATATCTGTGGCAGAACTCTGTTCTGGAAATAAGCCTATTGACTTCACATGTTCTTTCAAAGGTCAGAACTTCTGTACGGTGAAAACTTCAAAGCAAACATGATTCATCATCCCCCTGCTTCCAAGTTTTCTAATTTCAGACTTCCACAGAAGTCTTCTCTCTCTTGTTGCAATATTTCCCAGAATTCTTTGTTCCAGATGGTGATAGCTCGGTTAGATCAATCACTTGTTCACTGTGCAGAAAGCCAGACAAGTAAAGCTAAATATATATAGGCCTGCTGAGACATAATCAAGGCAGATCAACTCTGTCTGAGTACTGCAGTCCTTACAAGTGAAGCCATTTGGTCAAACTTTTTGCAATAACCGGAACTGAAATGACTGTGAAGGACACAGAGGAAGCTGCCAAGGAATTAGTACCTACAAGCACTTCACAACAATCCATCACATGCTTGTCTGCTTTGATGTTAAAAAAAAAGCACACACACAAAGCCAATTAAACTCTGCCTATACGGTAAAATTAAGCAATCTACCTTCCTGTTTGTGAAAGACAGACGTTCTGTCTGGATTTATATTCATGACACATGCTCTTCATTATAGGATAATTGTGCTGAGTGCTCAATATTCCCTTCCATCCAAAATTTCACCACAATGCAGAGATTGAAGCTTCACTGTTTAAATCTATTGATCTCCACATACATACAGGTACAGTTGTGTAGATGCTCAGGGTTAGTGAATATTCTCGTTCAGACACAGCAAGCCTTTTAGCTAGCAGCTGTGCGCCTGGGTCTGCGCCTAGTTTCTCAGTTTTTACAGAGAAGGCTTGGTCTTTCACTCCAGGAGTCCCTCATAACAAAGTGCTAGCCGAATTTTGAGCTGACACCATGTTCTCTGTGAACCTTTAAGATATACGCTACCTTCTTCTAATCCAGTCAGTCCCTCTCCCATCAGCAAAGGATACAGGTTTAAAAAAAAATTCAGGTAAAAGATAACAATCCACAAGAGACAGACAGGCTGAAGGTTAAAGTAATTGTGGTTAAACTTACATTCAGCCTGAAACTTTTCAAACTAAAGCTTTTCACATTAAGAGTTGAACTGAACTAATAGCCACCCGGGCACTAAGCATACAAAGAGGGGCCTTGTTTGATTTTACTGTTCAGCCATTTTATTCGTTGTAGTATACATTGTTAAACAAAGATTGTTAAGCCTAAACAAGAGATACGAACTACAAGGCCAGGGTGCATTAAGTCACTGCGGGAGAAGTAACAGATATGTTACACACAACGGGGCTACATGATTACGTGAGCGTGGAAATTATAGGCCGCGAAAAGCTTGACACTGATCCTTTGGAATGGGGCGTGTTGAATTTGCGGGAGTTCCCGGGGAGGGCAACACAGCAGAGATGAATGGTCTACCTGGGAAGCTAAAAAGCCATGAAAAACAGAACAAAATCCAGGATTCCGGAATACACCGCTGGTACCTATTTACACCCATTGCCTTAAAGAGTATAAGATCAACAGTTGTTTTTTATGTTTTTGAATGGGATCACATTAGTCCAATGGATGGTAGGTGTGCATGGTCGGCTAAATCTAAGTCTAAGATCAAGCGTATGAACAGAAAGCCCTCTCAAACTTTATGGGTGCCCACCTGAGATGCCTTCGAGTTCTTACAAAGATGGGGTGATTTTATGACTATATGATAAAATATTAATCACAGATAGTTTTACTATAAAGCATTTAAAACTAAGCTAGTAACCAACGACATCCAACCATTTTCACTAACCACTTGTCCTGTTCAGGGTTGTTTTGGAGAACCCAGGATAAGACACTGACCCATCACAGGGCACAGTCACACACAGGCAATCTGGTAACGCCAATTAACCTCAGCATGTTTTTGGACTGTTGGGGGGAAACAGGAGTACCCAGAGGAAACCCCACGACGACACAGGGAGAACATGCGAACTCCACACATATGGAGCTGCAAGACAGACTTTAACCTTTGTTGCGGAGGTGTGAGGCAACAGTGCTAACCACTGCACCACCGTGCTGCCCCTAAACTACAGCAAACATTATTCTATGCGATGAAGACAACTGAGTAACCAGGAGTATCAAGTTCCATATACATGCTCCAACTATGACCGTCACAAGGAAAGGCAGTTTTAAGATGGAGGGCTCAATGGCTGTACCTATAATGTAAATTTATTAGGTGACATCACCACCAGCAAGTCAGTCAAATTTGGGATTTTGTTTTTCCATAGCACAATGAAAGATAAACCGCAACTATAAGGCAGGGCCGGTCAACCCTATAGGCGACTTAGGTGGCTACCTAAGGCACCAACTTCCAGCTAATTCACTTCGCCTCGGGCGGGAGGGGGGGCGCCGGCGCTGATGCCCGCCTAGGGCGCCACATCGGCAAGGAGCGGTACTATAAATTAATATGCTCTAGCATGTGACCCCATAAATCTCCGAACGGTGAAATATATCATATTTATATCTTACTTTTTCTTCATTATATACTATATATCACTTAGCCTGAATGTCTTTAAGCCCTCCTTTGGTTCTATAGATACACCAGCTACTTTTTAATAATGTACGATCATAAAGAATGTGTAAATGTAAAGAAGTCTAATTCATCTATCGGTACAATTAGGTAAAATGGAACAAATGCTGTTCTTTGTCCCTCCAATTAACCAAAAAGGGTGTGAAATTAATAAAGCCACCGGCCAAGCCTAGATAATATCGTTCACTTTCATATCACCCAAGCATCTTCATATTCAATAAAAAGCTAGTATAGCAGAAACGTAAAACAACCAACATTTACACCGCTAACTGATATTCGTATATCTGAGGGCATCGATGTATCTGTCGGCGTAAGAATATTACATTATAAAAGGTTCGGGATTATCACAGTGAATAGCTAAATTTCATCCATTTCGAGTATCGAAGATTTCCTCATTACCTCTAAAATGATATAATAATACGCGTCCCTTTTGATTGACTTTATAACGTATTGAGTTTATGTCGTGATGCTTGCATTTACATCTCAGTCGTACGAATATTTACATTTAACACGCCACAGCCCAGAAGTTCAAATTAAAATCTTTGTTTCCAAAGTGTAATTTAAATTTTCAATTTAAGTACACGGTTATCATTCTTACGGATACTATTTAATGCAATATAAAATGCGGCGATTACATAATCTAGAGACCACCCCATCCTCTTGCCAATATCGATGCACATTGCAGGAAAACAAAAAGCCAAGACATTTCTTCTCAAAAAGCATCCAAGTCCTCCTCCGCAAAATTAAATTCAGTGTCTTTTAAAATCATTTTTTTAGTGCTCGATCTAAACGCCAAACTTACCAATCGCTCCCAGATCCGGGATGGATTTAGCAAGTGTTTTTTTCCAGAGGTTGTTCAAGAGGAGAAAGAGTAAAAGAAAACGAAAGATGTGCAGAGCTGGCATTCTCACGGCGACATCAGCAATGCCGAACAGGCAGCCATGCGTCCATGTTGTTTTCGGGCTCGGTGCTGAAGGCTCGCCGATCGCTGTCTTGCATGCCCACTCCCTTGCAATCGCGCTTGCACTCCCATTGTCCTACGTGGGAGGGGATAGCGGGGAAACTGTGTCCGCGCGCGCCCCCTATTGGACACCCGGTGAGTCGCAAAGCCGGCGCCTCACCAGTTAAAATGTAACGATGACGAAATCCTTCGCTTCTATACGCAGTGGGATTAAATTTACTGATCACGCCACTGGTAGAATAAGAGTATTTCACGACCCGCACACGGATGTACATGTATTAGTTTTAAATCCATATACAAGATACATGTTAGTCCCACCCGCATCCCTGACCAGCATAAGTGGTTAGAAAATGGATGGATGGACTGAATAATACCACCAGCACAAAAACTACGTGCAATTGTATAATAACACCACACAATACCACCTGTATACATCTGGCAACTGCATTGTATATGATTTTTTTCATCACAGCATTTTAAATGCCACGCATATAACATCATTTTACTTTATTCCAAGTAACAACATACACATCAACTGCACATTACAATGAAGTAAACCGGAGAAAGACTGGAAAGGAAATGAACATGTTTAAAGGTCACATCACCTCCTTTACAATAACAGGATGACTGTGAGGTACCACAATGGTCATTTAGGAAATGCTGATGCCATCAAAGTTTGGTGGATATCCCTTCTGTGCACAAATGCCCTTTCTTTGTGTATCTTAGGCTGATTTCACAATGATTCGAGCTCTTATTATAAAGCCAGAAATTATATATTTGTAAATGCTGATGCCACGTTGCAATCTACTGCACCTGCACCCAGGATTTAGTGCGAATGATGACATTGTATAGAATAATTCACATAAAGCTTTGGAAACTGTAAGATAGAATAGGCCATGAATGTGAGGAGAGGGAAAAACATTGAAAACAGCATCTATACATTTTATTAATGGGATTTAAAGAGTTGTATTTATAGTTTGTTTGTAAATGGCTCAGTAAATATGTAACAAAGTAAACGTTCAATGTTATCCTTGTTTGAGTCCCTTGAATATAGACCATACAAACAACATCTAACGTGTTAACTTTGATTTGTTCATTTTAGTATCTAATCACTTTAAATGATCCATTCCAGCAAAACAAATATGTCCAAAATATAATTCTATTTTGCATCGGTGGATATTATTGGATGTTTTGATCAGTTATTTGATTAAGTTTCAATCTAAATAAGAAACTTTGAGGAAATACTTTTTATTGTACTTCAGCAACATTAGAGAAGGATACACATTAATCACTGCTTCAGCTAAACACTAAATTCAATTGTACTTCCATTCACTGTTTTATTTCCCTTCAAACTTTAGTTATGTGCATTAAAAAAAAGCTTTTTCTTTCTCAAAATCTCATGCATTTCGATCTTTTAAACGTGTTCCAAATAAAAATTAATTTAATGTTCCATGCCTATTAGTCTGCTGTCATTATGGAAATGGGTCCTGACATGTTCATTGTGTTTGCCTTGTAGGGCAAACTGTACCAGACAAAAATTGAGTATGCTTACTTGAAACTATTTTTATTTATGCTTATATATATATATATATACACACACACATACACACATACACACACACCCTTGTCTATTAACATGAGTTGGTTTTATGGGCTAATTAATGGAGGAGGCAGTGTTATGGGTCTGGGGTGGCATTGATGATCTTTATCAAATCCAAGTCATTGCCAACTAGCATGGCTATCATAGCGTTCTGCAAAGACATGCCATTGCATCAGGATTAGGCCTGATGGGGCAGTTCTTAATGCTTCAGCGAGGTCGTGATCCAAAACTTTTTGAAGAACTGCATGACTGAGACGGAAAGCAAATGCCAACTAAAACTAATGAGCTGGCCTGCTCAGTCATCAGACCTCAATCCCTCAGAACTTGTTTGGGACTAATAGGAAAGAAGAGTCAAAGAAAAGCGACCTACTAGCAGCCTACTTCTGTGGGAGTTGTCACAAAACACCTGCAAAGACATGCTGGGGGATTTTTAAACTTATACATAAAAATCCTGGTATTTGTTAAGCTGTTCTTTTCTTGAGTGCTGCTTTGGTACTCCTATGTCTTGTAAGTGTTTATAGAAAAATTATTGATGTCAAACTTCAAGCAAGTGTACTCAGATCTTTGACTGGCACTCTATGCTAACAATGACTGGCAGTTTTTAATTGTTTATAACTGCTTAGCACAATGCACAATATCTGTGCGTATTATAAAATCATTGCTGATGCCAGCATGCCTATGAGAACACCTTGAGGAAAACTGCAGAATTGCAGGCTAACAACCTCAATTTGCAATATTATGAGAATCTGGCATTCCAGCGATGACATCATAATTACACCACACATGTCCATTGGCCGACACATCCTAAAAAACATAGCCCCCAAAATCTGCTCTCAGTGGCTACACCCGAGCTCAAATGTCAGTTGAAGTTTTCCGCCCTTCAGCTGCACATTCGTCCTGCTCGGCGTTGAGTTCACAGGTGTCATCATTATCGCTAGGAGGCCTGATGCGCTTGAAGAAGCCAATCTGAAAGGCAAGCATTTTGTGAAAACAAGACATGGGCAGAATTGAATGCACATATATATGCATACTGGAGTATAATGATATTTCAGGTCTGCCTATACACTTTTCTCCCCGAGGTACGCATCACTGCCTATTATATGCATGCTATAACTGTGATTGGACTGAGAACATATGAAATTGAAAAAGACAGCCAAAATAGATACTACCGCAGCCAAACAGTAATGTAATAAAATAATATTTTGTGTTATTTGAGTTATTGATCTGTGCAGTATGGTATATCGAAAATGTCCATTGTTAAGGCTCATGCCTTTAAATACCACTTTTTGACTTTAAACTCGATGAAGCTGACTTTTAATAATAAAAAGACATCTCAAATTACACAATAGGCTGCGGTACCTTCCAGAAGATGAAGTTCAGTAGAGCCAGGAGAAGGAGACCAGTGATGATGGCCACCACAATCCACCACACTGGCACCTTCTTCTCCCCATCAGGGCTCCTCCATACCACCTTTGTGTGGGTCTATAGAAGCACCAGCACTTATGTCAGTGTGGCATTGATGTGACTACTTCCATATACGGGGGTTGGACAATTAAACTGAAACATCTGGTCTTTCCACAATAATTCATTAGTATCGGGTAGGGCCTCCCGAATACAGCATCGATTCATCTTGGGAATGACAGATACAAGACCTGCATGTGGCCAGAGGAATTGTGAGCCATTGCTCTTGCAGAACAGTGGCCAGGTCACTACATGATGCTGGTGAAGGAAAACATCTCCTGATTCACTCCTCCAAAACACCCCAAAGTGGCTCAATAATATTCAGATCTGGTTAGTGTGCAGGCTAAGGGAGATGTTCAGCTTCACTATCATGTTCATCAAAGAACTCTGTCACCAGTCTTGCTGTGTGTATTGGTGCATTATCATCCTGATACACAGCACCACCTTCAGGGTACAATGACTGAACCACTGGGTGAACATGGTCCTCCAGAATATTTTGTTAGTCTGCAACCTGTAATCACTTTAAAATCTTTCTGTGCACACAGACCCTTAAAATATGGCTTCAACTGGAACACTCTCTGAAAGATAAAGGTGAAAGCATTGCGTAGAATTGCAAATTTTGTTGTTTGTTAGTTTGGTAGTTCTTGGCAGTGAAGCACCCATCTAGAACAAGTAGTGGGCCTCGGGAATGCCATGACCAAGCCATCACTGATCCACCCTGTGCTGCACTCTGGGTACGCAACAGTCCGGGTGCTAAGCCTCTTTGGGGGTTGGATATGATCCGTCCTTCATGGCGGTATGCTGACGTTACCCTGGATACCTTGGCTCTCGATACACCACAAAGACTTTCTGTCCTGGTCACAGATGCACCAGTGAGACACACACCAACAATTTGTCTTCTTTTAAACCCTGATATGACTCCCGTTATGTTGTGTGGGTTATAACATTTTATGAACAGCTGTGCTGTTGCTCTGCTAATTCAACCTACACACTTAGCTCTTACTGATGGAATGTGCAATCAGTGAAGACTGGGTACCAGGCCACGCCAATATAGGCGTGAAACCTCAAGCACTCTTTTTGCCAGTGATTCAGGTTCATTGTCCAACCCCAGTAGGGGGCTAATTCTGAGTCCCTCACACTTAAATATATGTACCCTGTGCTCAAGGACACAGCAGCCGTATGCCGTTTGCTTATGTTCCCTCAAACATTCTGTATGCCTTTTGATTCTACAAATCACACATATCCAGAGGTGGATAGTTCGGGTTCAGAAAGTTAAAAATCCAGACCAAGATTTTGTTTCAACCAACCAGTTGAGTATTCTTAGAATGTGACTCTTTATATTGAACTACTTGGTTGAAACAAAATCTTGGTCTGGACTTATGCTTTCTGAACCTGAACTTTCCACCTATCTCTCAAAGGGAAGCAGCCCGCTGGCTTGCCATGTCAATAAGAACCACATTGACTCACCTCTGAATGGCCACTGAGGTACACCTCTGGTTGGATCCTGGAGGTCGTGCTCTGTAGCTCATAATAGGCTTTAGAGTGAAGCACAAAGCCTTTATAGGGCCTCTTGAAAGTGGGAGAGATGGGGAAAAGGCACATGTCAAAATAGGAAAGCATCTATAGAACCAGGAGGCAAAACACAAAACTAAGGTTAAGCTAAAAATAGTCACCTCCTACATTTTGAAAGCTATATATTATCCTTATTGACTTGCTCTATGGATGCAAAATGGACCAAACGAATCTGAACCCTGTGTTATTGAAAATCTATTTCTGTTTTTCCTACTGATTTCCACTTACCTCCAGAAATGTCTGCACCCACAGTCTGGACATGACCTTCACCACAGCACTGCCACCCCTCTCCAAGCCCCTGGCCTCACAGATGAAGCTCAAGCAGACATCTCTGCTAGAGCAATTCTACAAGCAAGATTCATTCACTCACATCAGTTAAGCAAATGCATTAATCAAAGTCCTTTTGATATTCAAATATTATGCAATTCATGATTGAAGTAGGACTTGGGATAAGTAAATTAATGAAATGAAATCTAATACGTCAGTAGAATGAACAAGATGTAACCTAATCTTATATCAATAAGGCAGCGCTACGTTCATTTAAAATTTTTGTGGAGATATCCCCCTCTAGTGGCGGTTATCGGTATCTCATACCACGTGGACCGTCTCCTTGTGCAGGGCCTCAGCCACCTCCGCCGCGCGTTTGTCTATCCGATGTTTTCGGGCAGTGGTTATATTGGATGGATTTTTTTTAACCAGCTAAAGCAACAGAAAGGTAAAATGCAAAACTTTATCCCAATGTCTGGTTTAAGTAATTTCATTAATATAAATTAAAAAAATATACATATAAGCTGTCTTCTGGGGTGGCTAATTCGATAGACCTAAATTAAGGGTATTGAACAAAGCATTTATGGAATTAATTCATTAATTTTAAATTTTCAATATGTTATAAATATTTTAGCTCTGTCTACTCTAGATGCACTGTTGGAGAAAGGCTCCCTAAACAGACATGAGTTCCTTACGTTGTAGAGATCAATATCAGTGGAGTTAGTGTTGCAGGTGAGGGATTCCTCTGAGGCATTGGCGAACACATACAACAGGAATTCCCCCCTCAGACGGGTGGGGAAATCCACCTGCACTCTGGCATTGACAGTGGCTGGACCCAAGTTGCGAAGCTGGAAGATCAACCAAAGACAGACAACCACATTAGTGAGGGACAAAATGACGTTTCATGAATCATTTGCTGTTTTTTTACCCCGCTAATTAGTGCTCTGGTTTTGTTTTGAGGCATGCCTTGGGCCATTTTTATTAAACAGAGAGCGCCATCTAGTGGAGTAAGAAATACAGGAAATGGTTAACGAGGCGTCATTTTGTCCATCACTAAACCACAAGGTGTTCATATGACTCCCTTAATATAAGTCCCTTTTCTGGAAACATTTTAATGCCAACTGTAAGTAAGTTACTATTTTAAGGATGGAAAACCATCATACTTTGACAAACAGAACTTACACAATAATGTTATTTTACACACACACATACACATGTTTGTATTCACATTCTTGTGGGGAACATCCATTCATTTTTATGGGCAAAACATTAATCCCAACAATGACAACCTTAACCCCTATCCAGCCCTAACCTTAACCATAAGTAGCAAAACAAAGAACAGGTCTTTTCGCATTTTTAGTTTTTTGATTGCAGTCACAGATCTTTTATAAAATTGAGGTTATCCT
This sequence comes from Mormyrus iriodes, assembly GCA_011763525.2. NCBI lineage: Eukaryota > Metazoa > Chordata > Actinopteri > Osteoglossiformes > Mormyridae > Mormyrus > Mormyrus iriodes. Next base: position 12,472,624 of record JAAGVU020000044.1, on the reverse strand, counting down.
GGTGGGGACTGAAATGGTGGTCCCCACAATGTCAGAATAACAAGTTTTTATCACTTTGTGGTGACATTTGGTCCCCACAATGTAATATATACACTATGTATATATTATTATTATATTACACACACACACACTATGTATATATACTGTCTATATACATACACTGTTTACTTGCATTGATGAGTCATTGTTGTGTATTTTTTAATTCAGTAATTATTGTTCATCATTTATTGTTCAAGAGTCATTTGTCATAGCTGTTTGATGCGCCGCCGAAATGCAATTTCTTTTCACATGTGTGAAATGGCAATAAACTTTGACGTACTTCATATACATGCTCCACAAGTGGCCCAACATCTTCTAGTGTCTGGGGCAGCGGCTTTGGCTTCCAGTTAGCGATGGGCAGAACACACTCCACAGGAAAGGAACCCCTGCACAAAGGGGGAAACAGAGCTCCAGGGTATGTCGAATCCTTTCTCCCCTTATCTCCTTCTGGTGAGCCAAAGCAGGGGTGCCGCTAGAGATTTTGGGCCCCATGAAAACATATCATATTGGGCCCCCAACCCAGACCAATTTAATTATGTTCCAAAGTTTAGGGCCCCTGTCACTCTGGGGCCCTTGGAATCATCCTAAGTTTGCCCCTTTATGGCGCCCCTGAGTCAAAGGTAGAATTTTATTTACATTTTCCCAGCCACGTTAACTGCAAATTGCGGTGAACTTTACTTGCTCTAGCTAGGGGCACCAAGCTCTATACACTCTTGCACTAGAATTTTATCCTACTTTAAATGTGGAGGATATTTCTGGCACTTGACATGCTAAGACCCACCCTCTCATTTCCAGAGCAGCCATGGTGCTGACATTGATGCGCAGATAGATAAGGTTGCTGTCTGGGTTGAGGCTGTTCTTGCTGAAGATTAAAAGAGGAATGAGACAAGTTTGGCACCATACTCACACTCAGAAAGTCAGTAAAAAAATAAAGAAGGCATTTGTCTTACCTTTTTATCTGTATCTGGAATGACACGTGGCTATCCACTTCTTCTAGGTTACCCACAGTGAAGTAGAGTCCTGCCTGCACCTGTAGTACATTAACGGTCAGATAAAACGAAAAAAAACATTACTGCACACAGGAGAAATTAAGATCATATAAGAAAAGTATCACTCATTAAGTTAATTTCTGGTTGGAAATTGGCAGTGGTGGATAGTTCGGATCCAGAAAGTAAAAATCCAGACCGAGATTTTGCTTCAACCAACCAGCTGAGTACTCTGCGACTGTGACTCTTTATACTCAACTGGTTGGTTGAAACAAAATCTTGGTTCGGATTTTTACGTTCCAGACTTGAGCTAACCACCTCAGGAAATCAGGTTTCTGATGCCAGTACTGGTATGGATATGAATATATGTAACCCAGTCCAAAATTAAGAAGGACACATCCTGTCAGGTCTTCACCTTTTGCCCTTGCCTCATTGGGTTTCCCAGATCACAGATCACAACGACCGTCCCATTGTCCTTTTTCTGAGAGCACATTAGCCGACTGAAGCCCTGGTAGAGACAGATAGACGTATCACTGCAAAAACACAGGTTAACTGATTTCCTGTAAATCTGAACCATTCACAGTCTTATGCATGTTCTAACACATCTTTATCCCTCACGACAACAGAACTAAAGCCCTGAGCTTCCAAATACGGTAACTGCTGTGAAATACCCTTATTTCCCACATGGGGTTAGCCTTTGCTAACATATGCAGTATAAACAAAGTTCGCCTGTCATAAATCTCAAACTGGTGACCCCACACTCTATTTGTTGCTGTCAAGGGAATGGAGTTGCAATTCTACGCTATGCTTTCACCTTTATTTTTCAGAGAGTGTTCCAATTGAAACCATATTTTAAGGGTCTGTGTGCACAGAAAGATTTTAAAGTGATTACAGGTTGCATTTCACACAGTATTCGAAACATTATTTTTCTGTGTAATACTTTCGAACTTAGCTGATGCAAATTTGCAATCATATGAAATGCTACAATGAGTCAAGCAATCTATTATGGTGTTAATTATTAAGTTAATCTTGCAGTCATTTCATTGTGTGGTGCGTGAATTTTGATAGAACATCTGGATATAGGAAAATAAGGTGGGGGTGAGAAGGTCACATGCATCCAGGTGTTACCTCTCTGTTGCTCAGCACACCCTGGTAGTGCGTATGGGGGGGCGGCTGGATTTGCAGCTCTGTCTCGTAGGCGCCCTCTCCCTGGTTCTCCGCGTCAATGAGCAGCAGTGCCGGATTCTCGTCTCCAATTAGAAGACGGTCGTTTTCCCTTTCAGACCGAATCACAGCATCATCAGCAGAGACGCATAAACATATATTCTGGATGAAAACTAGTGCCAAGGTCATATGCTGTCAACTTCACCATGGGAGTCCATTTTTGCACTTTACCGAATCGAGGTCAAGGTCAAGGAGCTTACACCCAAAAGCAGTAAGTCATTCACACATACACCCTACACAAAGAAATGTGGCTTCACCTGACTTGACATGATGTGCTGCCCACTGCTTGTGAATTATTGTGTTTCCTGGATGCTCTTCTAAGACATATGATACGGAGTCTTCAGCGAGCATTACTGGTGAGAAAATACTCACGCCTTGACTGCCAGCTTCAGATCAGGTACGCACACATTGTCCTCACCGCAGTCCAATATAATACGAGTCTATAACACAAGATAAAAAAAGCCATTAACCAATATGCATCCACAATTCCCTTCCGAGACCTGTCTAACAATGCATTTTAATTATAATATTAATCCATCCTCTGCAATTCTTTGGCACTCAATCCTGAGTTATTCCTTGCCTTGTGCCTATAGTTTCCACAATAGCTTTTGGACCCTCTAGACAAATGTTGAATACAAAGTCAGGATGAGCCTGGAAACACAGGGCACAAGGCAGGGGACTCCACATATGAGATGCCAGTCCATCACAGGGCACACATGCATGCACGCAATCATACATTTTGGGCACTCCAGAGATACCAGGTGACTTAAGTGTAATTGCAGGAGAAAACCAGAGTAGCTGGAGAAATCTGCACAACATAGAGAGAGCATGCAAACTCCATACACTGAGCAAGAACAGAGACCGTAACCACAGCCCTAGGGCTATGAGGTGTCACCCAGTAAGCTAATCCAAAACTTTTCCCGTTCATACTTCATGAAGGATCATTTAGGCACAGTCACATGACCAGTTTAAGACACATGCTCAGGGAACCATTATTCACCTGAGCGACTGCTGACGTCTGGCCCTGCAGCACAGCCTGGGTGGCGTCTGCCAGCCTGTAGGTCAGTGCGATGAAGATGGGACTCAGCTTGTCCTTGAACTCCGACTCATGCTGCACAAAAGATGTTCAGCTAACACGAGACTGTCTGAATGGGTAATAAAAAGTATTGCTGTCTGCTATTGAAAATCAATACAAACAAGCAGATTCTAAAGTAACAAATGAGTAATAAGCAGAATACTCAATGCAGACTTCAAACAGTGGATTAGACATCATTGCTGTTAGGTTTCGCAGATATTCTAACTGGTTGGAAATCAGTACTTTAGTTGTCCATGTGTAACTACCAAAGAAAGAAAATGGATCACAGTACGTTAAGTATTTCTAGAAACAGTATTACTTTGCAGTAGTGATGGCCAAATGAAGCTTCATGAACCATTTACTGTATTTTTTTACCCCACTAGATGGCGCTCTTGGCTTGCTTTTTGGCATGTTTTGAGCCCTTTTTTGAACAGAGATCTAGTGGGGTCAGAAGATGCAGCAAGTGGTTTATGAAGCTTCATTTGGCCATCACTACTTTGGAGTGTCAGCTATCTGCATTCCCCGATTGTCCTAAAGACAACTAAAAGTCATCAGTGGGCCTTTTCCCTATTCAAGTAACAAACAATTGATGTTTCACTCGGAGCAACCTACCCGTAGGTAGGCAGTGTGGTTCACACAGGCCACGCCCACCCGCTTTTGGATATTGAGGGAGAGATTCTCCTGTGGGTTACTGGACTGCAGGAAGAGGGTCCTTCTGGCAGTCTTCTGCTTCATCTTATCTAGCTGAAGCTCACTGTTCAGCACTGGAAGTGTGGGGGAAACAGACATGTCTCAATGAGATTGAATGATATTTGAAAGATATTTGTAACATTCTTTGATAAACAATACCGGCAATAATTGTGTAGTGATTTTTAAAGCGTAATGCCAAAAATGCTAGATGTTTCCACAATTGTGGCCACCAGTGTATATTAAACATTTACCTATCTCTTCTGGAATTCTGTGGCCAGACACGCTGACACACATCCGGATTGTGAAGCTATGTTGAAAAAACGGAAAATAATTATCAGATTCGTCTATCATTTTGCCCTTCTTATCTATAAATAAGTGCTTTCCTGGCAGTCAACACGTTGTGGTAACTGCTGGGTACAACGGGTCATGAGTCACATATTTAACGAGGTTAGAAAAACAGTCCTACCAGGAGACCTCCCTGGAAGTCATGGGAAGCTGGCAGAGCTTAATGTCAGGGTTCAGGAAATCAGGGTAGAGGGAGATATGGGCTTTGGCTCTCACCACGGCTTGTGCCCTTTGCAGACCAAGAACATATCATACACACACACACATCGATGGCATTTCACTAACATTTCTGTAACTCTACATCTGTAATACTAATACCAGTTCTACTACTGCTTGTATTAATACTACTAATAATGTGTGTATTTCCTGAATTCAGAAGATATGTATTTAACAAATAAAAGCATCATATGTTAAAAAACTGAAACACAAAATTAAGCAGCATTATTAAAACACAGTCATTTTATCCTAAAGTGAAGCAAAACAAAGCCAAAAACTCATCCAAACTTTGCTATTTCACTTCCATGTAGAATAATTTTTATTTCTTTACCAGGCAATTTGAAACAAATGCACAGGATAATGTACAGGTACTGACACAGATCTGCGAAAAGGGGACTGGCATTTACATTACGTGATATGCAAATGATTAATTTTGATGATTACTTGAATGTTTTATGCAGAATTCCTTAACCCTGCCAGGTGATCCAGGCTTCAGTAGCTACATCTTACCTGTACACAGCAATCTTACTGGCACCCCATGCTCCAACTACAAGATCTGTATAAAGGCAGATAAAAGTATATTTCTGTCTTTAGAAATATTTTGACAGTTATTATAGTTATTCGCTCATCCAAAAAATGGGTGGTAATGCACTGGGGGCCAATACAGCCTTCATAAAAATGGCCTGAGATTGGGAAACTCCTACGCATAACTTTGACAAGTCCATATCAACTCTTATTCTGCCTAGGAGATATTTTTTACAAAGTTAAGTGTGTACAAGCCCTCGAGTCCTGAGTCTTTCTCGTGTGCAGTGAATAAGTATCACTGGTCTGGGCAATTTAATACTTGATCTGAAAGAAAATAGAGGCTCTGATGGAGCTGAAATATCATTTTCCATGGGAAAGTTGAAGACAGCCCTAAAAATGAAATGTCACACATTAGGAAGAATAGCCATAGGGGCAGGTCACTCTGCCCTAGTTTGGGACATCTTCTACAAACTCCCGTTTCTGACCCTCCGTGAAGGTGCGAACTTGAGGATTGACAGCCTTTTACCTGACATTTGATCTGCTGAAATTTACCGATGCTGTCAGAAACTGATGTGCTGGAGATAGACTTTGGTGACACATGGAAAGCACTTTGGATTGGCTTGCCGTTCAGACAGATTTGAATCTGTCTTCACACTGTGGTTTTGGATAAGCAGCTAGGTACTTTTTAAGAAAAAGAATTTACCACTTAATTATATTTCGAGCTGTTGCCTGAACAAACGACGATTTTTGGGTACAAAGAACCGTCTACAATAGTAACATTTAATTTATTTAGTGGCTGCTTTTATCGAAAGCGATGTACAATTGAGAAAGCAGGGTCAGCCAGTCCCTGGAGCACCTGGGTATTAGGAGCCTTGCTCAGGGAACCAGCAGTGAAATTACTTTGCTGACCTTGGAATTTGAACCGACGACCTTCAGATCACTGGCATAGCATCCTCACCCGCTGAGACACACGCATATACTTGTGATCCAGATGAATGAGATCAAGAGTGAATTGTTAGAAATATCTTCTTAATCGCACCTGGGTAACCATTGGAATCAATGTCAGTTCCCCCTCTCAGGGTGAAGCCAAATGCTGCCAGGGTTGGCAGGTTCTGGAAGGGACTTTGGAGAACCTGTGGGTGCTGGGACAATAATCCGTCAACCTGCCCCATGAAGATGAACACCCGGCCCTCGCCGTGAGAGAACGGCGCCCCTACTGCAATATCTGAGAAGAAACATTATGAAATCACCATTCCAAGACCTCAAAAAGTCAGCATTGCCATTGATGCCTGTGAATTTTATGGGCAGAGAACTATGGAGGTTGCCTGACCATTGAAGCCGTCTTGGTCAATGTCTCCCAGTGACGCGATGGCGCTTCCAAAGCGGCCGTACACGTCAGCGCCTGTTAGTTTCTGATCAGGCTTGTTGGAGAAGGTGGATCGCTCCTTCTGAAGGTACACTGACACCTGTCCCACTTCATGCAGCTGCTTGGATGACTGCCACTCCATAAAGAGCGGAGCCCCCACCAGCATATCGTCACGCCTGCAGGAACAGGGGAAATGCATTACTTTGTTTAGGCAAAGAGGGATTCATTCAGAGATTGATTCATATAGGTCATTTGTGTAAGTCCAGGATTCCCAGAATGCACATGACTAAACACAGTCAAATTTGTGGTAATATCTGTATTGCGAGATGATATATGCATAAGTGCTAGTGACGGACAAAATGATGCTTCATGAACAATTTGCTGTATTTTTTGACCCCACAAGATGGCACTCTTGGTTTGCTTTGAGGCATGCTTTGTACTGTTCATTGAACAGAGAGTACCATCTATCCGTCTAGCTCTCTGTTCAAAAAAGGGCACAAGACGTGCCTCAAAGAAAATCAAGAGCACCACCTAGTGGGGCCAGAAAATACAGCAGATGGTTCATAAAATGTCATTTTGTTCATCACTAATAAGTGCCCTTGTGCCTTACCCATCGTTATTGATGTCTGTCACTGCAACAGCATGACCAAAGAATGAGGCAACCTGGAGAGGAGATTTAAATGAACAACTCTTGTTATCTTTGGTGCCTACTCTTCAACCTGGAGGGTGTGGGGCCATTCAGCTATCTTTAAATCAATAATAACATTAGCAATAAGACAGAAGCCCATATCGGGTTAATCAAATGCTGAGATGCTGGGCATTGCCAAAGCTTCTGTTTATAACAAGCATGAAGTGTCTCACCTGGGTGCCGGAGAATGTGTGGGACAACTGTAAAGAATACACTGTATTTCCATTGAAGATTTTAACCTGAAACAGCAAATGTCTGAAGTGAGGCTGTGTTACTCCACAAACATATTGTTCAGAAAGGTAATTTCTCTGTCTTGCCCAACTGCAGTCTATGCCATTCCCTGTAAACTGATTCTGTCCTTTCAAATGACAGTAAATGAGGCTAATTTTACTCTCCCCACGTAGCATTGACAGGAGTGAAGATCTGACAGGGAAACTTACAGAACCAATTGTGTTCTGATCATTGGGAGCTCCAACCACATAGTCTGAAACAAATTACAGAAATATCACTCCATATAAGAGTCTTGCAGACTCAATAAATCACACTTTCACAAATCTGTGGGTAACATATTAATATGTATAACATTTAACAGAAAATAAAAAAAATCCCTTTATAGTAGAAAATAACAGTAAAAGTTAGCTGACATACCAGGGATGGAATCTCCCGTGAATTCCCCAACAGTCACTGTATACCCTGAGAAATAGACAGAGCGCCAGTAATATCCAGTAATGTGTCTCCTTCATTCACTGATGACGTACAAGGCAGCTGTACTCAAACATGCTATCGATAAGCTGCTAATTCAGCCCCTATACTCTTGAAGACCTGCCCCTGAAGATTTACGGCAGCCTGAAGGCTAAAACTGAGCGACTGAGAAAAAGCTTCCACCCTCAGGCCATTTGTATCCCAGATGTCGACTCCCACAACTAACAAGCCACTTTACACACTTTATGCCATCCCACACTTTCACTGCAAGTCTTTTTGCTTATCCGCCCCATCCTCGCTGTTTTTTATTCTCTATTTTGCAGTCATTTTATTTAGTTATTGTTTATCGCTATTTCTAAAATGTGTCATTGTTTTATTTTGTTATTTGTTAATTTCTATTTAGTATTTTATTTGTTTATTGATATTTCAACAGGGGTGGAATTTGAGGGAAGGTCGAGGGATAAACAATCAGGGGCCCTGCACTCTAGGAGGCCCCTTGCTGATCGCAACTTTGTTTTTAGTAACAAAACACATAGATCAAAAACACATCGATCAAATGTCCACTCCAAACCGTTTATCTAACAGTCTTGGTTAGATATTATAATCCATAACAATACAGGCCTAATATATCGTAATATACCCCCTCCCTAGCTCAAATGGGGTACTTAGGGAGCCCGTACCCATGTCAGCCTAGGACCCCCAGAGAAATTAGTCTGCCCCTGTATTTTAATTTTATTTATTTATTATCCTTTTACACTATTTTGTTTTGCTTTGTATTTCATAGGCCTGCATCCTTTCAGCCACAATTCTGGAAGCAGGTGGGAAAGCATTTCGCTACACAGATGTACAGTGTATGATTGTCCGCGTGATGTAAAAAAAAAAGAACTCGTTGTCGTGTAAAAAAACAGATGTTGTACTGTAACAGATCACAGGTTTGAAAAGCTAATGAGAAAAATGTCTTTTTACTCATATATATAAGTTCAATGTTCATGAGTCATATAAGTACATATAACAAAAACGTAGGACTTCAGTTTATATTACCAACTGGGAAAACAAGAGGGGAAAAATATGTGAATAATTAAACTAAGAGGTAAAAATGTTTAAAAAAAGAAAAAAAAACAATTAATAATAAACATAAATAATAATAAATAAATAATAAAAAACTGTTTTCTGATTGCAGGGTAGTTGCGATATATATTGATATATGCAAAACAATAAATATGCACGGGCATATTTTTAACATTTTTATTGATATTTTCATTGCACGTCTACATTTATTTGTGTACAATTTTGATCATGTATTTTTTCATAATCTGCATACTGTGATGGCATTGGCTCCTTTGTAATCACCCTTACCTTTATAGACATCGTAGTTACCCGTCTCTGGCGATAGGACTGTTCTCTCCACATATCGCACTGGGTTTGTAGTCTGGCTGCTTTTAATGATGTAAGGTATACCCGCAGCGATAATCTGACCTGCAACATGGAGGCACTCGGCTGTAATGTTCTGGGCTGCAGGTGGTTTGTGAGTGACAAACCTAACCGTATTTTCAGCATTTTAAACACTACCAGTGACTACTGTTAACCATAACATAACCGCAGTGCGCATGCTCCGATATTACATTTTTATAATGACAAATAGTTTGCCGCCAGCAGTTGCTTCCTGTGTTTTGTAACTTTCGAAACACTGAGGTGGAGCAAGCGACCGACTTCGTGAATATAATTCCTCATCGGTGACTCTAGGGGGCGCCAGCCATCTCTGTTTATTTTATCTTTTTGTTTAACTGGCACATCTTTCCATTTATCAGGCAACAGATACGCTTAAACAAATCAATGCACAATCCGATTCACTGCAAAAATATTAAAGACAGCAGTGACATTTATGCATGGAAAATGTTGAACATTTTAACTGCAACAAGAACCGTGGCATTTCCGGTACTTTTAATGGAAAGCTTATGTCTGAACTTTAATTTACCTTCGAAGTAGTAGCCACCTGGTGCACCAAGAACAACCTTTCCATCCTTTAAAAAAAAAAAAAAAAAAACTGAGAGCTATATCTAAGTAGCAAAAAAGGTCAAAGGTAATGATATTACCACAGTACCAGCTTGTGCATTTTACATTAGAAAAATACAGTAAACGGTCTTCACCTTTGTGATATCCGAGCTAAATCCGGCCTCACAGTATCGCCTGTCGTGATCTGAGGAAGTCAATGCGCATGTTAGCAGAATATCAGGTGTGTTAGTCCCTTAGAATGCGACAGACAAAAACAACCATTTCGCTCACTTTTGAAAGCTTGACAAGAAGCTTCCAGCTTCCAAAGTGGGTCTAAACATCTATAGTTTTATATATGTTTGTTATTTTTGTGATATTAGTCAAGTCAGTTCAAATATTAATAAGTGAAGGGTGACAAGAAGTTGCCCAGATTAACATGGTTAAGAAATGAACCCCCGGGGTTCATACTTACAGAAGTTCCTTTCCTCATATACCTTATCAATCAGTAAATCTTTGCAGGGGGCATATTCGATCAGCTCATTCGACTGCATGTCCAGGAGCTGGCAGTTTCCCACTGGTGTGTTTCCAGATTCGTTTTTGTTTTCCTTTATGTTCCAGTGGTACAGTGGAGCACAAGCCTGGGTGTGATACATGGACCAGTGCAGTGAGCTCTCCAGTGTGGTATGGACTGACCCTACCTTCTAGATCAGGGTTTCCCAGACTGTGGGGCAAACAGTTCAGATGGTGGGTAAAATGATTTTCCGAAGATGCCAAAAAAAAGATGAAACTGAAATATTCTTTCTTCGGCACCCTCACCCCCGACCAATATTATCAGTAGCAACCCTTAAGCAAATTTTATCATCGGCTTGACTCTTTAGGGGATTCCAAACAAAAAGTTTGAGAACCACTGTTCTAGATGGCTAGAAGATGCTGGCGCTTACCAAAATGTAATTCTCCCCAGCCCGCACGCTCGCCCCAAACCATTGGTGTGACTTGGACACTTCTATGCGGTAGCGAGAGTAGGAATAATTCTCATTGCCTATTAAGACATAATCACATATTGCCGTATGAAAATGTGTACGAGGGGATAATAAATTATTCAAAATACATAATTTTATATTTACGCATGCATTCTAGTAAGCATTAGACACTCTTTTCAACTAGTGATTAATAACAATTATTGAATAAGTTATTGATCTGCCACATAATTTCATAATTTCTACTCCACAAAACAACTTTGAGTTAAGTTATATGTTGTTTATGCACCTGCGTGGGGGGAGGGGGGGCATGAGCATCTTCCACTTTTGCCTGAAAAATTGAAATTGCCCCCCTTTTTGAGGTCCTAAATGCCCCCAATTTGGTGACCAATGATTACATAACATTTACCGAGGCCCCCCCTCCCTCCAGAGGTATGCCCCCCCCCCCTATTCAGCACCTGCTCCTCCAAATGCCTCTGCACAGCACTGGTGTTGTTGCATGACTGACGTGACCATTTACCTTTAGTGTCAAAGGGCATTCTGTGACACGTGCTATTCTCTTGAGACCAAAGGCAGTGGAACACTGCACCCCCCTCGGTCACTCCAGGCTGGCTTGTGTTGGCTTTAGGGGCCCCCACCACTAGGCTGACCCTAGAGAGAGAAAAAAAAACTGCTTCTCATGCAATAAAGAATCATTGTTTTCAATTTAAGTTCCAAAAATTATTACAGAAACTGTATAGGTCAGAATTCAGGCCTGGACTCAAAGGGAAGGTTAACAGACACATGGGTATCAATGGATTACTTAAACATTGAGGCATGATGCTTGGGTAAGACTAGGGATTTTAGGCAGGCATGTAGTGTTAGAAGCGGATACTCACAATTTATTTTTGTCTTCATAAAAGTCCACAGAAAATCCAAAATAGCTTCCCTCAGGGCCAGAATACAGGGTAACATTTTCTGCATCCAAGTTTAAGGCAGGAGCAAAATGAGGAAAAGTGCTGAACAGAAGGCAAACAAGCAGCAACAGATGATTCTTTGCGCTCTTCATCGTTTTTTCTACAGTGAATTTCTTTGGTACTGTACTGACAGTTTTATATGAAGATACGCCTTTTCCTTGTGTAATTATTCCAGTGTATCTGTTATCTTATTTCCGCAATGCACTATAAGGCAGCATATGACACCGCCTGAAGTTTAGATGGATAGGAAATGTGCACCAGAAAGTTTAACTTTTTGTGCGCCATCATTTGACCAAATTTGTCTTCGCATATGTAATTCTTTTAGTCAACTGTTTCCCGTAAACGGAAATATTGTCATTTTTGAAAAATAGTGGTATTTCAGGCAAGTTTATTTCAGGCAGTTTTAAGACCGGATTGTATATACAAAGTAACTCTGCAAAAAAGTATGGTCATGGAGTAAATGGTAGGATAATAAAAAAACAAATTAAAAAAGATAACATAAAATAATTATAAACCTAAAGGAAAAATAAGGACCAGAAATATGCACAGTACAGAGAATCTACAGTATATAGAGAGTTTACAGGAAATACAGCAAAATAAATTCAAATACAATGAAGACAAGTGGCAGAGAAAGAATACATGAGCAAACGGAAAAGAGTCCAAAACAGCAGTACGATGTGAAATGTCTACAAGCAATGTAATCGTGCAGCACGCAGAGGGAAGTGCGTCCCTGATGAAAATGGCAGTCAGATATCCAGGGTGGGGAACGGATACAGCTAGGGGCAGCGAGATTAAAGATAATGGATTTGTGAAATTGCTCCAAAATGGCTGGTGTCAAATTCACTAAAAGAGGAAACCTTTGTTGGTTCACTGTTATTTTTGTAACCCTGTAATCTTATAATTTATCAGTTTTCTAAGTGAAGTGCTCAGACACATTGAAGCAATTATTACACATCAACAACAAATGTAAAGAGTGCGCATTTTACACACATTATCGAAGGTAATGGCTTCTTGAGTCCTTAATTAATTCATGCAGTTTAGGATATTTCTGCCTGCAGAGATACAGACAACAATCCTCTGTGGAGGGAAAAGAAAATGACAGAAGGTGGGTGTCTCAGCTCTGGCTCTTATAAGATCAACAAGGCACAGGCCAGTTTTTCTTGGTTGGCTTCTCAGAGGGCTGCACCTGCTGTCATGTGGGGTGCAGAAATGAACAGTGGGAGGCAGAATAATGATACACTTTATTAGTCCCCATGGGGAAATTCTCTTCACACCTCCCCCAACATGCTCACTGTAGGTGAGAGCAAGTTGGCCACAAAGCAGGCACCCATAGTAGCCCCAAGGGATCTGGGGGTTAAGGACCTTGCTCAAGGAACCACAGATGTGCCAAGGCTGGGCACAAACTAGCAACTTTCGGATCATAAGCACACAGGCTTAGCCCACCGAGCCACACACCACAATACAACCTTAAGGCGTCACAGAGAATCACCCTTTGACTCTCACCGGCCTTTCCGGAAACATCTCAACAGCAATTTGTTCATTCAGATCTGTTAAACTGCCAAGAAATCAACTGATACTGAAATGACCGCAGGGTTACACCTCTTCACAGTGGCACAGAAGCAAACTGTTACCAACATTTAATTTTAATCTACCTCAGCACAGTGGATATATTGCTGCTGGATGTACCACATTAATAATGTTTATGTTATAATTTCAGTTTTGATAGGATATGCGTGTGTTAGGGTTTTCATAGTTCCCCAGTTTGTCTAATGGATCACATTTGACATTTCGAGAGGCCTAATATACATTTAGCTGAGTGGGTCACCTAGCTGGGATTTCATGTTCTATATGGTTGGTGTTGGCTGGACACCTACAAAGGTGTTGTTCAATTTTCAGTAGGACCTAGTATCTTCCAGCCATGTTACGTCGCTGTATGAAGACCTCCGCGCATAAAATAAATTTAGGTACATAGACGACAGCATATGCATCGAGGTGCCCTGTCTTCAGGTGGACAATCATGATAAATGGAATAAGTGGCAACTGGGAGAAAAAAAAATCTCCTGAACTGTGATCCTTCTGAAAGTGTCAGAGGAAATATGCGTTTGCATCACTGTAATAAATCGAAAAGTGGCGGCTGGTGGCAGATATGCCTGTGAAGGAAGGCAGCCTATTAGAGAGAATGTGCTACATGTCAAAAGCAAATAAAAGCCTCCTAGCCGTCCATCAGTCCATTTGCAGCTGCTACGCAGCTCGACTGGGGCTATGCGCAGGAGTGCAGCTCGGCTGGGGCTATGCGCAGGAGTGCAGCTCGGCATTCTGAGCCTCCTGACAAAATGCCACCTTTGGCCCCTCGCCCACTTTTACATAGTGTTTTACGTATTCAAGGGCCCCTGTACGGTGCTGGGCCCCCTGAATCTGCTAGGGTATCCATGGCTCTACTGTGTCCCCTGGCTATGTGCCTAGCAAAGCTTTAATAAAACATAAATTATAACGAAGTATCGTGAAGCGATATTACCCTGAGCGTTCATTTTCGAAAGCCAGAGTATTAAAATGGAGAAAATTGTTTATAAGGAACATTGAAGATTTACAAGTGTACATTTTTTTGAAGACGTGATAATGTTAAAGCTTAAGTATAACACATTTTTCATTTTGAGGTTTTTTTGAGGTTTTCACACAAAGATATTTGGTCTGTGGCATTTTACTTTCTCCCATAGAGACATGAAAACCAGGCTCCAATTTAAACTTACCCAGTGTGGGCTGAGGATCAAACATGCTTTTGCAGAGTAGGTGTAGTTAAGCATCATTCTATTTTTAATTTATCGCCTTAGCAAACAGCATGATGGAGGCAGCTTGCATTGTCGTACATTTACTGCTTCAGCCTTCCACGTTTCTACGCTATGACATCTATTGAAGTATGTTTCATAAATTTACGGTAGCTAAAGGTAATGTGCATTCTGATTAATATCAGACGTCAATAGTTCAGGTCCAGAAAGTAGAAATCCAGACCAAGATTTTGTTTCAACCAACTGTTTGAGTATAAAGAGTCATAGTCACAAAGTACTCAATTGGTTGGTTGAAACAAAATCTTGGTCTGGATTTCTACTTTCTGGACCTGAACTATCCACCTCTGGTTAATAAGAAAATACAATGCATAATAAAATAAAAGTACTGCATGTATCACTTGGCCCACTGATTATAACTATAATTCTATATCTTGAGTTGCTGTAATTAAACTGAATCTGGTGTAGGTACTGACAGGCCTCTTTGACAGCATATTTCTATGAAACAGAGAAACTGAGAGATGTGGGAAGACATTCATTTATCTAAGAAGGTTAATAGAAGAACTGGCCCCTTGGTGATGGACATTTATAATTTAGAGGACCTCACCAGTGAGAAGAATCATTATCCCCCTACCTGACCTTTGACCCTCATGAAATCTTTTCATCTCAGTGGGAACAGATGGTGTGTGTGCGCTGGGTGGTGCTGATTTTTTAGAGATATAGTCAGGTGCTGAAAGTGTGGTGACATTTCATTCATGACTTTTTTTTATTAGATGATTAATTTCACCATTATAAAGTCAACAGGGAACATGAATCTGTCTCCTACATGCTGGAATTATTTGCAGTATTTGGTCACTGCTGTTGCGGAGTTGCATACACATTTTATCACTCATACCAAATGTCAAAGTGATGTGGCAAAGTGAATTGATTTGAATTCTCTTTCATGCTTGAGGGTACTATGGCCTTGAATATATTAAGAAGTCATTGAAATTATATAGATTAGATAGATGAATTGAACAGCATGCTGACACCACAAATGCCTTATCTGAAGTAAGCCTGTGTAGAGGGACCAGGGCCTCTATTCTCCTGTGTTTGCCAGACTCCCAGGATGCTTGTGGCGGTCAATGAGAAGCGTCTGCTCGAGATCCTCCAGCCAGTCAGCAGGTCGTGCAGTGTACCTGCCAACAGCACCCCAGTACACGGCCCTCCCCAGTACACCTGGGGACACATCACACCTATATCAACGTCTCTTTATCCAAGGTCACCTGGGCCACAGAAATGCATTGCCCTTTGAAGTCCATAAGTAAATTATGGATTGTACCAAAAACCTGGACTTAAATGTTTAGGTAAAGAGATTGAAACAAATAAAAAAATGAAATGTCAAAGTCGTTCATGTTCTGCAGGGAATTAATGTATGCCAAGAGCATATGCATCTCACATTGTGGCTCCCTTTAATATAAATATCCCCAATTATAGTCTGAAGAAATTCACTTATGCTGGGGGAATCAGACCTCAAAACAAGGAAAAAATACTAAAAAAAACACATACAAACATGATAGGTAAGTAATATATAATAACAGACAGACAATTTTTCAGGAACGGTACTGTAATTGTTCTGAAATCACACAAGAACACAAAACCGTCCATCTATCCATCTTATAACCACTTAGCTCAGTCAGGGTCGCAGGAAGAAAACACATGGTCTGGATTTTAGAACTCTAGACCTGAAGTACCCACTTCTGACATATGTTTGCAATGTGCCATTAGCCTCACTTGTACGTCGCTTTGGACAAAAGCATCTGCCTAATATGTTAAGTTTAAATGTAGCAAAGGCAGTTAATAATATTTCTAGTTGGCAAATAAAGACAAATGAATTCTTACTGCAATGAGATGTCCCAGAGTAAGAGAAAGGCCAGCCATGAGAGGGCCGAGATTTTCGAAATGGGACTTAGCCTGGCTGGTAACCAAAATATACAGCACTAAAAAAAAGGCAACCACCATCTCCACGGTGATGGCTTGGTAGCAATTTCCAGGCGCAACCTACAGGAAAAGAAAAAGTTCATTGGCGTCTTTTACTGCAAAAGGTTGCCTGAAGAATGAAGCGTGTGACAGTAAGATCAACCACTTGTCACTATAAACACTGAGGTATTGATGACTGACATGTAAAAAGCATTAACTCCTGTGTTATTTTGGGGGGTCAAAGTGACCCCAGTCCATTTTCAAAATGAGAATAAATTCAATAGAATCTAGAATTTAGAACGGAAGAAGTAAAATACACAAGGGTTAAGCCAGCTTCACAATGATGCAAATTAGCAAATAAATCATTTATATCAGATGGTGAATTATGGAAATGATTAAAGGACTTCCTTGCTGCAAGTAACACACTAATTATATTTTATGGTTTGCTCTTTTTTCAGGGCAGAATTTCCCCATTCCCTTAATATTATTTGGTAATTATCTTTGACTCAACCGTCTATGCATCTTACATAACTGTTCATCCAGTATAAAATCATAGTGAGTCTGGAGCTTATCCCAGAAACCATAGGGGACAAGGCAAGAAATACCCTGGATGGGCTGCCAGTCCATCACAGGGCATTATCCATAACTCACAAACAGGAGACTGACAGAGAAATCATCTCAGTTTGTAAATTGCCATCGCTTGAAAGTGAAAGAAACCTCACTTACCTGATTTAGTGCCCCCTGGTGACAGACCGGTGCGGGCCCCAGTTTCAGAAGGGCTCCACAAGCACATATAGCCCCCAGTAACTGCACTCCCTCATGCAGAATAGCTCTCCAAGGGCTTATTCTGAGACCCACTGCAAGCACCAGGGTGACCGCTGGGTTTAGATGAACACCTCCAGGAACAGCAGACCCAAAGCATACCAGTGTGAGGGTGAGGGAGATCCCAAAAGCCAGGGAGATATGCAAGGGACCCAAGAGGCACTCAAGTGGGAGGTCTTGTTTGGAGATCGTGGTGGGAAGGAGAAGAACCGGGCTAGTGCCACGTCTGCCATCACACGATCATTAGGCCGGAGCACTATGGATGCCAGACCTGCGAAGAGGAAAAAGGTGGAGCCCAGAAATTCACAAGGGACCATCCTGAAGGAAGGTGAGTGTTCCCGTGTCTTTCAGCATTTGTGGGTCTGGACAGCATCTACGTGTACCGGAGATTAAAAGGATGCTCTACCCAAAAAAGCATTAGCATGCAGCTGCTGGGAACACATACTTATAGGGCACCACGACTGGTGATGCTAGGCCAGGATTCCAGCAGATCCCAAAAAAAAAGGAGGTGGCTTTGAGTAGGGGAAGCTCATTGTTGGCTCAGCTGCTCATCTTTGCCTTCTTCTGGTTCCTGCCAGTGAATGCCGGATGGTATCTGTTTTCCCACCCCATGGGTTTACGTGTCAGTAATAAAGCCAAGTTTACTGCCCAACCCTCTGCCTGACTGCACAGGCGACATGGGCAGCCTCTCTCGACAGAAGGGGACTTTTCCAGAAAGGGATTTGAAAATGCCAAAGTTCTCACCAGCCATTTGAGCTTAGAAGAACAGATTCAAAAACTTGATAAAGAAGTGGATGTTGTTTTTACTTCACCTGCTCATTTAGAAAATCGGTAGCTTAGTGTTAAGATTCTCTAGGAGGCCGAAAGGGATCAGAAACATTTCATAAGCTTTCTTATTATGATTTTGCAAAAATGACTGACGCTTGACACCGAAACAAGCACTTTTACGTATGAGATTCAATCTTTTGAATGACTTCAAGGTATGTTTTAAAGGTAATGAAAGATTCAGAAGGATTGTCATCTCCTAGATGTGAAATAACCTACTGGGAACTTGGTGATAAGAGCTCTTTCAACGCAGCGAGTGGTAAATGACGGCTGGAGAAAAACCACATGACAAGCACAGAAGACAACGGTGACAGTGATGGCACAATTGCGGCTGGTGCGCAGGCACAGAGGTCATTTAGAGGGCATCGACCCCTTTCCCAGGGTCATTGAGAGACACGTGATTAGAAAAGACACTGTATGTGAAGCTCGGGAAGATGCTGATTGAATGAAGAGAAGGTAGGAACACAATGGGGGCATAAATAGTCAAGGGAGAGCACGATAAGCAGAGGGGTGGCTGCAAAAACACCCTCTGACCTATTAGCTGTCAAGCAAGAGTGACAGAAATCAACCTAAACCAAGCTTTATCTAAGCTGAACTGCAAGTAGGTGCTAAATTGAGCCACCAAGAGTAAACCTGAATTAGCGCATCGCTAAATCACTTAGCCTCATGTCCTAAACGGGATAGGCTCTGAGCTCCCTACAATCCTATATTGAATGGGATGTTGGAAGAAATATGGATAGATGGATAGATGGATGGATGGATAAAGCAAAAGTGTCATACCTCCCTTTCCGTCATTCCAATGGAGAAGGGCAGTGTGTGGCTCAGTGGGCTGAGCCTCTGTGCCCGTGATCAGAAGGATCCTGGTTTGAGCACAGCCTCAGCTTCTGCAAGGCCCTTAACCTGCAGCTCCATGAGTGCGAATGCCCTTCACTGCCAAGTCCTCTTTGCCAGTCTGGCATCCATAGTGCTCCGGCCTATTGATCGTGTGACGGCAGACGTGGCTCCCCGCTCTTCTCTTTCCCCCCACAATCTCACCTACAGGTGTGTCTGTGTGTCATGGTGAGTAAGATGGGGTAGGAGAGAAGAGAATTGATCCACAGGGACCAATAAACATGTCATTACTATTGAGGCAGAGTATCACTGCATATCTTTTATTTAAAAATACTGTACCATTAAAAATATTATTACAAAGACCAGCATAAAAACAGATTGAAACATGGGCACAAAACACAACATACATTTATTTGATTTAACAACACTATTGATTATGTACCAACAGTGTCTTACAGCATAAATACAAAGTGCACAGTTGAATTATTTTATAATTAGAGGCACTATTGCTCACAGTGTACCATTAACCAATATGCCTAATGTGTGGAACAGTGAAAGCTAGTCATCAGATCCAACAACCAGACTCTTTAAATCTTGGACTGATAGCAATCACAGATAGGTAATGTGAGTTTATAGAGGGTAATTGTTTTTACTAGTGGCAGTCCAGATATTTCTTTCCTAGTACCTCCCCTGAGCTGGGCTGCAGAATCTCTCCTGCGCACGTACGAAAGAGCCCTATTCTCTGGGAACCACGTCGTGGCACAAACACTGCTAATGGGCAGATAAACGGAATTGAACGGTGGGTAAAATGGGCCAGGCGTTTGGGAGGCCGCTCTGGGGACGGAGGTGTCACCAGCGTTTGAAAATGTCAGGGCACTTAACTTGTCCCTCGGGTAAGTCACCCCAGGATGAGGCCTCCCCCGTCTCCCAGTTCAGCTCACACTCCCTATGTCTTTGTCTCCAAACCCTACCCACTTCTCCTGCCGTCAAAGGCTCCCTGCTCTGCACAAATCAGATGACTCACCTCCGCACGTCCTTAAGAGCTGTTACAAACGCAGTGCCATCCAAATCCTGACCAGCTGTGGCTCCCGTGAAAGACTGGTGTTTTACCTCCTAATCATCGTTAAACTGAACGCTTTTTCCTCCATTTTCCAAAAACAAAGAACTCCTACCTTAAACATTAATGGTGTGCTCTCGATTGCATAGAAAATCTGTTTTAAATGTGTTTTTGCCCATGTAGCAGTAATTCTGTAAAGATCTGATGAGCCTACCGGCACCCAATACCCAAGCAACATTACGTGGACCATGTAGAAGAAATTCCCACTTTTCTATACTTTCTATTTTTTCTCCCCAAGCTCTCAACTATGACAAAGGCCCACTGAGTGCCTGACACATGAGCCATGGGGCCTATGGTTAACTGGGCTCAGGAATGAATAATGAATGCAAGGTCACGTATAACTTGCCTCCTATGAACATAGTATTCCCAAAATCCTGTCTGGCCTTGGAAGCCTTCACTCACGGTGCAATACAGCACTATTTACTATAAAATTGCCCTACACCAAAGTCATAGGGTCATGCATAAGGTGAGAAGACCAAAATGGGGAATCCCGAACGGACTTCACAGGTACAGTATGACCCATGAAAGATACAGGAGTTGGCATGATAACATGCCCTTGCAATAGTGTTAGTTATCAGTGCCTAATGTCACTTGTCTGTTTCTATGGGTAAAGAGCAGCTTTGTAGGCCGGGGGTGTTGGATAACAGTATATTAGTGTTGATAGCAAGTCTGCAGCCTCTGCAGTGGTTGAAAAGAAGAACATTTCTGAAAAGTCATCCATTTGACTTTATTTTAGTATTTTGACTAATATTGAATGTGAAATCGGGACGGCACAAAACATTCGCTGAAATATCTTTTAACAGTAGCACCAACCTCCTGGTATTTGCAGTGCAAAACAAAGCGATGCGTCACGTTCATTCATAGTTTATTTTTAATCTAGTTTTTAAAAATGCAGACATCTCCGGGGTCGTATTTGCTTGAGACTAAAAAAGACAAACATTAAAAGGCATGAAATATCACTCTTCGAACCCATTTCAGCAGCTGGCTAATGATGCAATAGAAATGGAAATCGCTCTCTTGACTGTTAAAGTCAAATTACACTCAGATTTTTGCACCAGTCAATTAGTGTCATAATTTCTGTAATTACATATACACACTAAGATATATTCAGCTGCAGTGATCTTCAAGCTACTCTGAATAAAGGCTTTTTCATATGAATGGATTTTGAAGTCTACAGTAGGGCTGATAAGGTGATGTATCCATGTTATTGCAGTGGGACATGGGGAGACGGGAGAGAAGTTTTTGTGTGGGCCAGTGGAGGTAGAAACATGACCCTCCCACTAAGGTCCTTTCGATTTGAAAGGGGACAGGCTGCTTGGGAAGCAGCTTGCTTAGGTTATGATGAAGGTGTGAGATTTGTCGCTATGGATACGTCCTCATTTCTATCAGGCGTTTTGTTTTTTTGTTTGTGATTTGCTCAAGATTCAGATTCAAATTCGGGGCTATTCTCATTTGAACCACTTGTTGTTACACATACGGCAGAATGAAAAAAGACGTTTCTGTACAGCCATGTGACACATAAAAAACACTAAAAACAGGACAATCCTAAAAATAATTATACTACTACTTGTGACTCAGTAAAATATATAGCTGTGGAAAAACTTAAGAGGCCACTCTATATTTTTAAACAAACCTGCACTTTTAAATCCTGGGTCTGCTGGCAGAAGGCGACACTGCGAGGCAGGTAGATGCCAGAGATGACCGTTAACTTATCAAACAGGTTCTCATGAATCGTAGCGTGACATCAAGTGACCTTCAAAAGGAGTGGGAAACATTAACTGTAGGTGTGAAGTGCACTGCTATGATAGTTCATATCAGGCTCCTAGAAGCAGGATTGAAGTCCCATAAAGCAAGGAAGAAGCCCTTTCTTAATGAGATACAGGGAAAAACCAGGCTGCAGTTGGAAAAAAAAATATATTATTCACTGATGCACACCCATAAACTGAGAAACGAGTGAAACAAAACATTTTGCTGTGGTCTTTTCATTTTTACCATGGCTCTATATGACTACAAAATAAAAACAAGTCTTTAGCAACAATAAAATGCCTTCTGCCAACTAAGGTAATACAGATATGCAAACAAGCAATAGTTTAAAATGAACCAGTTCTCATTACATTTAATGTACTGGTCCTGATTTGATTAATGTGCTGAATAAATCTGTTTCAAAGCTTAATGGTTCTGATTCTATGGTAATGAAAAAAACTGTTGAGAAGGTGGGATGGCATTTTGACGCCTTTGAAGGCATCTCCCCTGGAACAGCTGCTGGATAGAGGACAGAGAAACTCCAATAACCCCCTCCGCGCCTCTGATTACCCTCAGCAGGGCCTTGATGTCTGTCTTTCTCTTCTTTGAGACATACATGGAGCATTTTTGGGGGTTAAGGACCGTACTCAGAGGTCCAATGGACAAGTGTCCACAAAAGCAGACACCATTTCACCTGGAGAAATTTAAAATCATGTTTGATTAATGAGATGCTCTTTTTGACACTTTCAACTTTATTTATACCTTATTTAACTTTTGAGATGCTTTAATCCAAAGTGTCTTACAGTAGAGAGAAGGGCTACAATTTCATTATACGCAATAGCTGAACCTTGCACATGCTTACGGAAATTATACATTATAAAAAGTACTTAGCTGGTGCTTTGGACAGAAATAAGAAATTTATCAATTCATGTATTCAGCTGGATGTTTTCTTGGTGTGATAAACGTCAACTCCATTGGATAAATGGAAGTACAACAAGGTCTCACCCTTGACTCACAGCCTTTAGGTAACAAGTCTATAAGCCGCTCAGTGCCAACCTGATTTAAGCTATTATAAAATTTACACTTATAAAAGTGTTTTATAATGTTGCTTATAGTTTTTTTTTGATAATACAATTCTACAGCATTTCTTGTATATTGGATTAAGTTGGAATCCAACCTAAGACCCCAAAAAATTGTTGCTTAGGTTTGGGCCAGGTTCTGGTGTGTGTAAGATTTGAATTTCCAGGCTGATTAAACATACAGGGTGTCCATAAAGTCTCTTTACAATTTCAAAAATGTATTAAAAAAGCAAATGAAAAGATAAATGAAAATGATTACAAAATGAGACATATATATTTAAGTTTTTTTGCCTCAAGTAATACACCTCTGTATGGGCACCATTAGTTGCACGAAGCACATCGAGACGGTACTGGATTTCTTGCCATGTTCGCTGTAGCAAACCCTCATCAATGGTGACAATGGCATCAGTGATCCTCTGCTTTAGACACAAATGCAATGTGGTAAAAACCTTAATAACCACCGAGTACATAGAACAAACCTGATGAAGATCTCATCAATTGCCTTTGTAATAAATTTTTGAAACTGTAAAGAGACTTTATGGACACCCTGTATATTTAACAGTATGCACATGTCCCCAGCTCAGTATCTGCTGTGTTTTTGCCCATGTGATTTAGTGGGTTTCTGATGCGCATGCCTTAAAATCATAGCTGTCAACAGTTTGAACTTGTTGAGTCACCAATGTGGCTCTGGCATGTTTTATCAGCCTTGCCCCTCTGGGACAGTTTCATTATTCTGGTCTGGGAGGCCTTGGCGGCGACGTGCAGGGAGTCACAAATTGGGAATCTGGACCGTGGCCCTGGAAATCTGCCTTAACCTTTTAAACTCACCCCCACCTAGTGGTGAGCAGCAGCTTACTTAATCCATCCGTGCATCTTCTATACCTGCCTGTCCTATGCAGGGTTGCGGAGGTCCAGAGCTTATCCTGAAATTTACAGTCACAAAGCTGATATGCAAATAACCCAGGACGGGGTGCCAACCCATCACAGTGCTATTAATTTTGGTAATTCCTCAACATCAGCCTGATTAATCAAGTTTAATATAGTAATTAAAGACACAGACTCCATAGAATTTGTCAACTATGAATGGTTACAAATTATCAAATGACAATGACTAATACAAGATACCAACATATTTTGTTTAGAATGAGGTTATTAGTGTATTTATCATTTAAATTATAACCGGCCCCCTCTTTACCATTGATGCTGCCCTTGTGAAAAGTTTGGATAATGATTAGAATAATTAATCTTGGTTCATTTCACATTTTTTTTCATTTTTAATTTGTTTTGTTGCTCAGTTATCAAATATCCAAGGGACAGACATCCAATCAAGGGTGTCCCCTACCTCTGAAACCAATTGCAAGAATTTTTAATAAGTCTGATTTTAACCTGCAGATATCATAAGCAAGGGACAGATGCTTCTCCAGTACTTCTTAGCTTTTTAGCTTTAATTTACCCAAAGTGTTGTACGTTTTAGACCAAGTTCTCACAGAAAGTCATCAGTGAATAATGTAACAGTATACAATATAAAATATTGTTACTCAACTTTTGTTAATTGTAAGAAACTATATATTCATGAGAGTTATGATTTCTAGTTTATTCTCAAATCAATTTACTTATTAAAAAACCTTTAGACATTTATTATAATCTGCTAATACTCGACAGAACATATTACGTATAACACTGTAATACCTCATGGCTCAGGTGTGAAAGGGTCATGAGCAGACAGGTGTGTTTCCTGATGACTTACCTTGTGTTGCCCCCTGCTGGTTGTCCTTGGCGTGACGCCACCCCAGGCTTGCCCAGATTTCAGGCGGAAAACGGTCCACCGAAAGCACCTGCTTTTTAGGAGCGAGAGTGATGAAAGTCAAGTTTCTTCTTTCCTCCATTTTTGCTTAAAAAAATCATTAATGACATGGAGAGCTGGAGTGTAAAAATAACAAAGTAAATGCGGTTTGAAAGGCCAGATCAATCATTGACAATCTAGAAGGCAGACAGCCCAAAAAACACAATGGAAAAGGTCACCCGGAAGCCCAGAAAAAAATCTGATGCATTGCTTTCAACTTCCTATGTGAACCAGCATGAAATACAACCAGATCAAGAGTCCAGCTGTAGCTGTCACACAAAGCCCAACAGCCGTCATTGCTAAATCGGATAACGGGGCTGGAGATCTTTGATTATACTAGACTTCACGCTGACCGGCATCGATACACGTTTTGACCAACCGTTACGATCATAGATTGGCCAAGTTCTGCGTTCCAATTGTTTTCACAGAGGACCGTCTGATAGCATCTTAAAGGATTTGACAAGGATGCTTATCTGCAGCGCAGAATATTTGTAATTAGATCCAAACTTTTTTTTACTACATGTTGTATCAGTTACTAATTTGTTGGACGTTTCCTTCCTTCTATGAATGAGAGTTTTTGTGCTGTGTTTAAACATGTCCTAAGAGTTCTGAGTCTTACTGCAAATACTTTGTGGTGAAGTAAATTAGCATATGTAAGGACCTGGCCACATTCTAGAGTAAACATTCCAGAGGTACATAAAAGCTTTGGGGTCTTATCATACAAATTATAAAGTGTAGAGATTTCTTTCCCTTAGTTTCAGAACATTTCATAAACCTATAACTTGTTTCGTACATAATGAGATAATCAATATGCCCTTGCAAATACATTAATATACAAAATACAGTCACTGGGAAAGTCATTAGGAATTTTGTTTATTCCAGGGGAAATACAAAAATACTTACACAAACCATTTGTTTCCCCAGAACATGTCTATTTGATATCTTGTATCTTATTACAATTGATTTCCTCTTAAGAAACAAATGCTTTTAGAACCCAAATCTGTCATTTGAACAACAGCTGGCTAATTCTCTACAAAAATAAGGTCATGTCGATTCATTCACAATATGAATAAATGAATTATTTTTGACCAGAATGAAAAGCTAGTATATTCTATCTGGTTTCCATGATCTGATACTGGTTTGGAAATCAGTTTTCTGAGATCCCTTCAACAAAACAGTTATTTCTTTGTCAATGTGTTGTGATTTTTGTGATGGACATTAATCGTAAGCCTTAACATGTTTGTAATGAAATGCAAGTTACATATGCTGTACATGTACTGTATGTCTCATATGTCTGATATTACCTGCTCTCTACATAGGATGCCACAGCACATCTCTTGCTAAGGAACTCTCACTATTTAGTTAGGCAGACCAGATAATCCATGCCGGGGAGGACACTTTGAGCTCAGGGGAGTTCAAATTACACAAAAATGTTCTGAGGGGAGAGCAAAAAAAATTATTGGTTCAGAGAAATAACCAATCAGATTGTAGAGAAGGTGGGTCCAAGCTACTAGAGGTGGCGGGACCAACCAATCAGATGTCATGGTCCCGCCTCCAAGAAAACAAACCGGTCAAAGCACAAAAGGAAATGAACTATTAAGCCAAGCACAGAAGCCTATCAGTTTTAAAGTACTTGTAAAACCTGAAGTAGCTCAAAGTTTTCTCCCTGACTTGGACTATATGGTCATCCTAATTTAGTGATGTGGTAAGAGAGCAAGAACATGTAGTATCAGTATACAGCCCAAGATAAAAGGAAAAGAGTTAACGTTCAACAAAAAAAAATACTTTTTTTATGAGAAGAAGCAGCATTACCCCTGCAGATACAACAGATCCGCTCGGCTGGTTCACAGGGCAGCGTCACGCCTGTCTGGAGCTTTCTGATTCCTCAGTCCGTGGTCCTCAGGGCCGTCTGGATGGAGCGATGTAACCTCCCTCCTGTGTGTACTCGTGTGCACTGTTAAGTTACATGTTCTCTGAAGTTAGAGTGGTGTAGATAGGTCGGGAAGCACTAGCCAATTAGTGATTACCTTCCGATACGCCGCACTGAGCCGTTTAGTAAGCTTTATTGTTTTCTGATTAAATTTTGGATTTTTTCTCCATTTAAAAAATGAACAAAACGGCCCTTACCGAAGTGATTAACGAGGGAAATATAGACGTTCGGCTCCGGTCGTTCAGATTTTTCTGTCATTTCAAGCTTTCAGGCTGTCCTCATCTCAGGCACGCAAAACTATCAAATGACACTATGCCCAGATTGAAAGATGAGGATGGGACAGGGTGCGAGGCGTACCCCTCATAAACAACCTGGCAAAGTAGAAGAAACAGTAAGGTCCAGACTGGACTGCAAAAGCAAGTAATGGAGCATCACAGAGAAGGACCCACACTGAGAGGTGTTTAGCTGCCATCTTGAAGCCATGATGATACAGCTGGCCAATTGTGACTCACCCATGTGATTTACCCATGTGACACATTACCCTGATTTTATTCTGACATCCATGTCTGACATGCTGGAGAAAGAAAGAAAGCTTATCACCAAGAAGGAACATATCCAATGATCTCATTGTATTTGGATGGCCTGAAGCTTTTTCAACAAACTGTCTACGTATTAGAAAACAGATATACACTTTAATGCAATTTTATATTTCAAACTGCAATAACTTTTATCTACTGGCAGCTTTGAATCTAAATTTTTATGTCCAGTAAATAAAGCGAAATCCTCTCATAGACCAGAAAATCGACGAATTGTGAAGGTGGAACAGAAAAGCAATCGCAATTTTCAAAAGTCTATCGAATGAAAAATTGGTCGTTTTTAAAATACACTTTTCACAATAAAGCCATTTATGTTCGCAGGTAAAAATACATGATATATGGCTGTGTGCCTATACAGTGTAGACATTGTTCATATTATTGAAAGATTAAAGTGCTAGCTTTGTTTAACTGATATATCCAGACTGTTTTATGGTCTCAGGCATCATTTGCTTCTCTCATTTCCTCAACTCCCTCTTCGTACTGCAATGGTACGGTGTTCTGTATTGTGTCTATGGTGCTGTGCAGTTAATCTGTACCGGCATTCTCATCTCTTAAGGTGTCGTGGGAGAACATCAAAGGTCCAGTAATCATGGACCGTATAGTAAAGCTCCCCAATGAGCTTCTCTGAAGGATTTGTATTACTCACTCCAATGCAGAAACACTCATTACACTCATTACTTCAGGAAGGGCTCTGCATTGAGATAAAATTCTAATATTAAAGACTGAGACCCTGACCAGTGTAAGCAGTGGATGGATGGATGTTTGTAGCACCCTGATGGCAAGGATTATATAATTTTATTAAGATTTGGTGACTGGCAGTGCCTTGTGTCTCATGTCAACCAGGATAAAAGGTTGGGGGATGGATGAAAAGTTGTCAAAGATGTGCTTTATTGTTTGATTAAATGAATGTGGTCATTGAAATGCTTTGCTTTGCACATGTGCATCAATGAAAAATAAGCCTATTTTAAATACAGCTCAAGCTAATAGGACATTGAACGACTTTTATAAAATTAATCCCAGACATGTTTAAATTAAAATAATCTCTCCTTATATAGTCAGCCTAAATCTCAGCAAGCTAGGAGTAAAAAATGAGTACAATGTGAATGTCATTCCAGCTTACACTTTTAGCATAGCGCTGAGGCAGAAAGTTATACCGAAAACTCTTGGGAATAAAGAAAAAATGCTTTTATGCCACCAAGAAAGATACAGATACTTGACAGACAAAAAACTCCTGTTAGAGGTTCAGAGAACTGGACATAAAACTCAGTAAAACTTGCATGGGTAAACTGTGCTTTTCAGATCCATACACAAGCGGCACTGTAGAGACCTCATCTAGAACTGCCTCACTAAAAATGAATAAAAGGAATTCGCTTTTACACACATGGACAAAATCCTGGATGGATGGCAATGGCTAAAGACTGAGACCAAGTCCAAAGCAATGGTTACTCATCAAGAACTCTTTGAACATAAATGTTAGCAGCAACTTTGTTGCAACCGTCTTTACAGTGCAAGACAAAATCAAATGCACAAACGAGAGCGCACTGGTAATGGGTATCAGGCACTGGAGCCGTCTTGGCATAAATAAGGCATTACATGATGAAATACATTACTTAAATAATTAGTGAAATACTGGCTTCCTGCTGGAAACGTGTATGCTATCATAAATACCCACATATAGAGCTCTACAGAAAGGACAAGTCAAAAAATGTCTTGTTATGTAAAAACATGTTATTGGGGATAATTGGGGCTCTAAAGTGCCAGCCATAGGGCTAGAAAATTGCAAAAGAAGTCCAAAATGGTAAAAAGGACTGCACGTTTTTGCACATTGTTTTTAATCATGGATCGTGCTTGGCAGGCTTGGCCAAGGAGTGCTGGGCTGGTACGTGGCCATTTGTGAAAGTATTAGTCATCAATTTTCATCCTATTTAAAAACAAAAGACTAATTGCTAAAGACAAATCTATGTATTACTTTACTGAGCCAAATATTATGTGTCAAAATACAGGTCAGGGACTTAGCAAAGCTGTAGTACAGTGAAATAGTGGCTGTGTGTTTATAAAATGTGGTGGACTGGGGGACTTGGTCACCTTCCCATGATGAGGATCTAATAGAAGGGCCTCATCCCTCTATAACCAAAACTCCATGATTAATGGTTACAGGTTCTGGGGAGTGGAGACAATTTTATAGACAGTGCTGAATTACAATAGTGCCTGAAGACTGTAATCATCAAGAAGCTCTTAAGCCAAATAGCCGTCTATTGTTGAAGGCCAATCTAGTGTTACAAGCTGGCTCCTTTGAGAAAAGAGATTGCCAGGTGTAGGTGGGAATAATTACTGAACAAAGCCAGCATGATGTTTTGGAGGAGATGTACATGAACACTCACTAGTATTGCGAAAGAGGCATGAGGTCTTTGAAAATAAAGTTTGCTCAAGGGAACATTGTGTGGATAGTTATCCCAGAAGCTAATAAGCCAGGGGAACACCCTGGACTGGATGCTAATTCATCACACGGCACATACACTATGGGCAATTTAGATACACCAGTTTATGTAACATCATATCTTTGGGCCACAGGAGGAAACAGGGAAAATGTGTAAGCTCCACCCACAGGGAAGGGGCGGGATTTGAATCCCCAAACCAGGAATTGTGAAGCAACAGCATTACCCACTGTGCAGCACCTAAGTTTTCTTTAGAAAGTCCTTTAGAAAATTTATAGAAGCTATAAAGTGATTGCTGACAAATCATTGGCAAATATATTTTTCATTGGGAGTTCAATCTAACTTAAAATAATTTTTAAATCTCATTTTAAAGCCATTTCTTAAAAAAAAAAACTTTTACTGACTGTGAAAGGCAATCTAATGCAATAAAAATGTTAATATTAAATCACATATTCATCTGAGCTGCAGTTCCTGACAAGCGGATTATGCAACAAAGCTCAGAAAATATCCATAAATGTACCCGGGAAAGGACAGAACATGTGATTGATTATATGTGACCTTTAGCGCTACTGGAGCAATAATTATCTCTTATTAGTCAAGTAAGTGATCTTTTGTACATCTGTTTAGCGCTGATTTATTTCAACAATTGCCCTTAATGATTACTCACCATGCTCTTTATTAAATGGAAAAAGTGAGACACAAACAAACATATTCAAATATATGTTTTATATAGAGGGAAACAGTCAGCTTTGAAGATGCATGGATGTTTAGTTAGACATCAGCGATTTTAACTATTCCTTTAATCAACAGTGAATGTTAATGCATGCGAAATAACCTTTTGGCTAGGAAACCATGCATGTTTACAGCATTGTAGGTTCACTAAACCACATTTAAATTTAGATATGCGGTAAATAACAAGATATTGTCCTTCAAAGGCTATATTTTAATTTGCACCCAATTAAAAGAATCTGTATAATTTTAATTAATGTCACTCCACAAAGTCCAGGAAGACATCTTTATCCCACTTACCTGCAAAGTTTATAATTTTAACAGTCTAACTGGAAGGCTATTTGGAAAACTATGGGATTAGTATTACACCAGTTAGGGACACACTAGTCACACAAAATGTTTCCTTTTATGTTAAGGCTGGCATGTGACCCAGTAGGCTAAGTCTTTAGCTGTGTCTGTGATTAGAAGGCTGCCGGTTTGAGCTCAGATTCAGCAGAATAATCACAGGTCTGTGGGCCCTTGAGCGAGGCCCTTTACCCCCAGCTCCATGGGTGCTGCTATGGGTGGCTACCCTTCACTGCCAGGCTTGCTCTCACCTACATGTATGTCATGAAGAGCAAGATGGGTTAGCCAAAAGGAACATTTCCTCACAG
Organism: Mormyrus iriodes; assembly: GCA_011763525.2. NCBI lineage: Eukaryota > Metazoa > Chordata > Actinopteri > Osteoglossiformes > Mormyridae > Mormyrus > Mormyrus iriodes. The sequence continues at coordinate 12,441,501 of JAAGVU020000044.1, read as the reverse complement.
GGATCAATAAAAGTGTCATTATTATTATTATTATTAGTATTATTAACAATCCCAAACCCAATCTCTCTGATTGAATGAAAATCTCTGCTTCCTGGATGCCAGGTTTCTCAGGCCCACAGAAGCTGAACGTATCCGTCAGACTGCTGACAGTCGTTGCAGAAGTGAACGGAAGGCCAGCTGTGAGTTATTACGGAATCAGAGATCCGTAGCTTGGTAGAAAATAGGGAAACCGTTGGGGCTACGTTTGGAATGGGCTCATAGACAGATGTGTGTACTTTTCTTCTGGAAGACATTTAGGACTTAGGATTTTATGCATAGGGAACAGAACACAGATAATGATACTAAAGTTACTCCTTTGATTGGCCAGCTGGGCCACACCCCTGTGGCTGTCACAAGCATTGGAAGGCGATGAGGACAAACTGTCTACCTGGCTGAGTGCATTTTGGGTAAATAAAGCAATTCAAGGTTTCTGCTGAAGGAAAGAGTGACATTTCTTTCCCAAAGGCATCTATCAGCAGTGAGAGATGTTGCATTGGGGGCTTCAGATATGTATCTGGGGTATGTTCTCATAATTAGTATTGTTATTGTTATTATATAGTTACGCTGGCATGGTGGTGCAGTGGTGAGTGCCTCATACCTCTGGGACCACGGTTCAAGTCCCTGCCAGGGTTCCGTGTGTGGAGTTTGCGTGTTCTCCCCATGGCATTGTGAGTGTTCTTCTGGGTAGTCTGCCCCCCCATCACAGTCCGAAAACTGGAATTAACTGGAGTTGACAAATTGCCCATAGGTGTGAATGGTGTGTGTGTGTGCCCTGTGATAGGTTGGTGCACCATCCTGGGTTGTTCCTTGCCTTTCACCTGTAGCCTCCAGGATAGGCTCCAGTCCCCCTGCGACACTGAGTAGGACAAGCGGTTGCAGAAAGTGGATAGATGGATTATACACTCGTCTATCACCTGACCATTTACCCTGTACAGGATTGTAGAGGGAGCCTGGTGTCTATTGCAGTAAGCACTGGGCACCAAGGCAGAGGACACCCTGGATGGGATGCCGGTCCATCACTGGGCACAAGGAAGGAGACATCCTGGACTCACACACTAAGGGCAATTCAGACACCCCAATTCAACAGTGAGTGGCTCAGGTTGTAGAAATGCCTGTAAAGATTGTGTAGAGGAAAGCAATAGTTGGATCTGTGGAGCATGTAAGGCAGAGCGGGAATTGTACCTATTTTTTATTGTTTCCACACGGTCAACTTTTAAGATGCAAATGACACTGGTGGTGGTGCAGGCCTTTGACACCTCTTAATAGCTGTGGGACGAGGAGCTCTGAGGTCCTATCCAAACATGTACGAACTGGTCCAACTGAAGATAAACTTGCCGGGGACAGCATCAAGTGTGTCCTTCAGTATCGGCAGGGTGCAGGAGTGAGTATTCTCTCGGTTATATTCCTGACTGGGTGACTTATGATTGCAGTCAAATGCAAACTTTTGATAAAGTGGCTGAGAGCACAGAATATGCCAGAATAAAAACGATTTGCATTTTTCATGTGGAAAAAGTCAGTCAAAATACAATATGTAATATAAACAAATTGGAATATTATGAGGGTATACGCATAAACAGACTGCAGCACTAACCTGTAGCAGGTACTACTTACCATAAAAAACATAAACATAAACTTTAAAAGTATTCTTTATTTGCATATTTATGTCTTAGGAGGCATGAAAATACGGAAATATTATTACTGAACACTATAGATAAATTATCTGCCTACATTCCAAAACATCTCAGCAGTATCTGCCAAATACTATATGTTTCACTTGAAAAAATCAGTTAGTGTGTGTACTGGTGTAAGTAAGTACATATTGCCCAAAAAACATAAGTCTCATGAAATATTACCCTTGGCTTCCAGTTGCCAGTTAGCATTAGTCATTTGGGAGAAGCAAATGTTCTTGTAATCTATAGACTTTGGTTTCGATGCAGGGTAACTAAAGAGATTTATAAGGGAATTGTATTTTTACTACTATATTATTTAAATTTTCTGGGTAACACTTTGTATGAATTGCATGTCTACAAGAATGTATGAACACATTCAAGCCACATTAAAATGCACTCATAAAGCATTTTAAACAGAGCTAAGAAATGTTTACAAAAAGGCATAACACATTATAGCCAAGAAAATATACGGAATATACGGGAAATATACTGGCCCTGAGGAACGGGTTGGGAAACACAGACCTAAAGCAATTGTATCCTTGGTGACCAGTGTCAAGTGAATAGCGACGCAGTAATGGCATTACTGATCTCGACAGAAAAAAACAGTCCTTGGCTGAAAAATATGCAAATCATGTCACTTTGAAATCCATAGATGGTTGGAAAACATACCAGATTGCCTACATCGGATAAACATAAAAAGGGTTATATTAAAATCACATGAATAAAACACATCTACATAATTAAGGGTCCAGAATCTGGACTGATATTAATCAGCGAAAGCGTCTTTTTTATGTAATGCTATTTATTTCAGCTAATGATTAAAAAGCAAAGTAAAGACGCTGAGGTTTTGTAGTTAGAAGAATATACGTGTAAACCAATTAAAATGGGCAGAATATACTTTTTGCGGCACGTAATAATCTCTCTATTCCAGTTAGAAAAAGTTTTCATTTAGTCTGTCTTATTATTATGGACTTCTCTAAGTATCCAGGCTGTTCTCTAATCCCTTTATACTGTCCTAAGAAGCAACATGTATTCCTTGTGTTTATCTAGGAATGAAGATGCCTTTGGCTCACAACTGAAGCTGCAGGCTAGTTTCCTGACAGCATTTGCCTTTTTTTTGGCTCATTTTCTGGAGCTGGAGTGCAGATGACAGCAGAACATTACTTTCATAAAGTCTCCAGATGCTTTGAGAATAAACATGAAACACATGTTACACCCAGTGCAGTCTGACTGTTCTTTATACTTATATAGCAGAAGGGATACTCTCTGCTGATTCTATTAATTAACGAGTCATATAACTCAACTGTTTCAGCTGAACAGTTGGGGAACCGCAGCACATCGCTTCATACAATCCTGGGGAATCGAGAGGGGCACTTGGTTCTCGGGAATCGTACGAGAGGCGAGCTCACAGGTTCTTGTAATTGACCGGTCATGCTGTTCAGAGGTGAACCGAATGGATCTTTAAACATCTCCAAGGGGCAACAGGTGGCATGCTGGCAGGGTGGCTGTCTAGCTAGAGGGCAGACAGGTATGGGGCTGTCAGTGATTGTGTTCGCCGTTATTACAGTACGCCGCATGACGGTACGTTGGAGGTAGTTTGAGGCTCAGCAGGTTATGCTTCTACCTCCTTAATCAGGTTTGAATCCCGTGGTCGGCAGGATAGTCACATCACCCCAGAAAACAGCTCCAGAGGTGGACGATCTAGCACTCTTATGCCAAGCTTTGTTTTCGCCTGTAAATGTTTATGTCTCAAAGGAGAGCAAGACGGGATAGGCGACTACTAAACAATTCCTATGTTCTTGTACTCATGCAAATGGCAAGTAAAGCATCATTTCATTAGGATCTGATCAAATTGTACCACTGCTATTCCTGTCTGTGATATATGGATGTAATACATCTAATATGCTCCAGCCTTATGGGAAACTGACAGGATGATGATTGAATGGATGGTCAGATACACTGGAGAAATAAACTTGCACCTGTTACTCATTAATACAGCTTCAGATTAACTAAAACAATTCAGATTATGAAGGAGGCTCATAGCGGGGATTTTAGCTGGCTAACGTACATCCATTCCAGCATGACTTCTAACCTACACAGTGGTGGAAAGTACAAATCCAGACCAAGATTTTGTTTCAACCAACCAATTAAGTATAGAGTCACATTCATAGAGTACTTAGCTGGTTGGTTGAAACAAAATCCTGGTCTGGATTTGTACTTAATGAACCTGAATTTTCCTGCTCTGAACCTACAGCAGTTGCTACTCTTAAATTGTCAGTGTAGTCATTTGTCAACATCAATTAATATCCTAACTTTTTGTGAACAGAGTGAGCTGCTGTTGTTCATCACCAAACACACCTACCTTAAAATCAGTCAGTTCTTTGTATTTTTTTTCTGTAATGGGCTGGATAAATCAAGATGCAGCAATGTCCCTTTTGTATCAAAAATATTGGGTGACACAGAGAATATTGAATAGAACTGATGAGATGACAACATTGAAAATCTTTTCGACTTCCTGACCAGTGCGTAAAGAGATGAGAAGGCTTAAGTTGCCAATTTGATCCATTTAAATAATAAAATATATATAAAAAATAACGATATAAAAATATATTTAAAAGAAATAAGGTGACGAGTCAGCAAATGAGGTGGTTTTTATCATTAAATCAGTATGAAACTACAGAATTAACACAGAATTACTGAAAGTTTCTGAGTGCAGCTTTAGGGACTAGGATCAGTGAACAAAAAAATTATAGAAATATAGAAAAGAAAGAAAAAATAGATATAGGTATTAGAGAAATGTGAATATATATCTGCACAAGCTTTCTTTGTCATGATTTATAGGGGTCCATCTAAGAAATATTACGTTAAATTAAGTGTAAAGGCACTGATGCAAACAGAAACTAAGAAAAATGCATTGGGGAAATTCCAAGGTAAGCAAGTGGCATGTGAGAATCTCCACTGCGTCCTGCCAGCAATTACCTCTTACAAGACACTCATGCCTGACATTTCACATAAAACACGCATTTGCTTTCAACTCACATGGTAATGTGTCTGTGAAAGTTTTCATTCCATCAGGCCAGGTCTCTACAAGGACAGCTTTGGAATAGCATTCATCAAAATAGATGGAGGTAACAAAAAAAAAATATATTTCTTAAGAGTGAAATCTGACCCATGCACACTAGGTAGGCTTTGTAGATACAGATTTCAGGAAAACATCATTGTATAATTAATCCATCCATCCATCCATCCATCCATCAAATCAAATCAAATCAAATCAAAATTTCTCACGTTTGTCAGTTACACAGTGCTTGGTTGCCTAACTCCAAGTCTGTATGTTACAGAAGAGAAACACTCGTGCTAAACATTACACACTGAGAATAATCAGGAATTCACATAGCTAGTATGCTAGCACGTGTTCGCCATGTAACGTGATACTTGTGTCAATATCCAGAATTTGCATTTGTGCCGTTATGCCAAGAAATTAATGAATTTCACATTGGTGAAATGCACAGATAAAAAGGTACACATTTGTGCTGTCATGATAAGATATTGCTGTGCATGTCACTCTGTACAGCGAATGTGTACCTGCATGCCAGTTATGTCAATCCCTGCCAGTAATCATGAATATCTATGAGCATTCAGCAGTAAAAGTGAGAGTGCAAAAATCCATCCATCCATCCATCCATCCATCCATCCATATCTACTTATCCAGTAAAGCGTGGTGGTGAGCCACCGGACAAAGATGCAACAACATGAGACACAATAAATACTCTTTTCACAAACTGCCTGTGTCCATTAACATGGGTCACTAAATACTGACCTTCTCCCACAAGCTGCTCGTGCTTAATTGCACAGACAGACAAGACAGACAAGATGGATAAAAACATCAGTGTGGAAGATGATGAGAGACTGACATGGAATGTTGTCCTGAGCAAACATTTATATTTTATAAAACAATAATGCTAAATAGTCACACAATTGTGTCTTACAATTCTGTTTAATATTTTATTATTTTCATGACCTGAGGGGGGAATATGCTAATTTGTTATGTAATCCACTCTATTTTCAGAAAGCGAAATGTGTCCATTACAGGCTTGCAGTCATGTATTATACACCATGTATTATATGACATTTCATGCAAGGACATGGCCATGACACTCCTTCTTCCTGTATGTTAATGTAAGGCCTTTCAACTTCATCTGCTGAAATAAACGAGCCGCAGCTCCTGGCACACGTGTATATCCACAATCCAGGATGAAGTGTAAGACATGCCATCTTTCGTTATTAATAATGGTATGTAAACAATGGCCTCAATGTGCACACCCAGGTGTGTGAACAGTGACATATACTGTAGAGTAGGTGAGATGAAGAATCCACTATGTCCTCAAGACCAGAATAATATAATATGGTCTGCATAGGGGCTCCCAAGCCCTAGTCCAGTATTTCCATACTAGGGGCTCCCAAGCCTCTTGTCTCATATATTATGGGATTGGACAATATTGAAAAATATAAAGTTGTGTTGCATATCGATCCATGAAAATATGCGATTTTTCCAATATACCTGTACACATTGTGTTCTTTCTCCCACTCGACAAATGTTCATTTTCAAAACTGGGTCATCGTTGACAACTTTTAATACTACGCAGAGTACCCAGAGTCCTGCTCCCTTACACTGACACTAATCCTCAAAGCGCTGTGCAACACCTACGATACAATTTTATTATCTACAAATGCAACAGAGGAAATATTTCCACTCCCTTTTTTTCTAAAGCACTTTTCAGAATAAAAAGAATCAATCAAAACATTTACAACTGGCAAAATATCCAGTACATCTATTACTCCTCTGCCAGGCAGAATATTTCATGGTTGTTTAAACGCTATAATACAGAAGAAAACATTTTGCCTCTTCCACATTCACTAGATAAAACCGTACAACTTCAGTCACGCTAAAGATTTATTCATTTTCAAGTCAGACAATGAAAAAATCCAGTGCGATCAGTCATAGACCCGGCAGAAGTTCCTGGTCTATGATTCCTGCCTCTGTTTAAGCACAATTGCCTCACTTTAGTGCAGTGCTGTTTGAAGCCTGTGTGGAGCCAATGAGAGATTGGCTTGCTAAGTCGTGCCCCCTAAGGAGATGGTGCCCTATAGGTGGCTGCCTATGCTGCCAAATGGATTGACCAGCACTGCTTTTCTATTTATCATGTGATTGATTGCACCAACCCAGCGTGAGTGATCTAGGCTTTCCTTGACTAGATAGTTGCCCCTGGATTCTGGCAGACGTTCTTTTGGTTCCATGGGCCACCAGGTTCTGTCTGATCTCTACTGCAGCCTCCACATCAGCTGCCTGAAACTTGAGAATAATATATTGATTAACTCATTGTATTGGTCTTGATGTGGCCCTTACCTGCCAATATAAGACATCAGGATATTCCTTTTTCTAGCCCCTCTAGAAGATTCAGAATCTCCGAGGCCTAAAAGTACGTAAACAGCAGCCATAAAATTGTTTCCGTTAACATAATGTCCCAAATAGGCACCATTAATGTTGTTTTACATGTAAATAATATGATACTACATACCACAGCTAGGTTTGGTCACAAAACTAGCCTTTTTTTGTAGGTGTTCAGTGTACTTTATGGTCTGAACTTCATCCATGCTTCCCATCCATTTACCCGTTGCGTTTTGTTTGTGACCTCTCTCATTTTCGGTGGAATAAGTGGCTGAAAAAGTGGTGCTTTTTCCCAGCTTACACAACAGGTGACTGCATTGTAGAGACTAACACTCGATGTAAAAGGGGATAAAATGAAAGTAGAAATGAACTAAAAAGTGCTCACCGAGTAAGAAAGAGCCCTCGAATGCAATATCGCCTCCGTTAAGGAGTGAAAACGAGCTGGCTCTGTGGAGCCTACCAGCAGGTGCTCACGTCAGCAGTCTTTAGCTACCAATGCTGGAGCTGTGTTGGGTCACAGCTTGCAAACTCACTTACTATCCCTTATGGATGAAACAGCATGGTTCTGCTCGCTTGAGATACACATGCACAAAACTTACTGGAGTTTTTCAAATACAAATTATTAATTAAATAGGACATTGGGCTGTATTATGATGAGTTCAAGTGCGGTTGTTATTCTGTAAAAACATGACACGCCATCCGTTAATAAAGGTATTGAGACATGACTAGCATGACGACTAATATCATGAGAAGATAATCAAACATGTGACCTGATGTATAGTGTGTACTTTGTACCCATAGGGAGACATTCGATCCAAGGTAAAACAGTCAGGGGTATTGCACCACAGTCTCAATCAATTAATCAATGATGCGGCGTACATTTCCAGCAGAATTAATCCCTAGCACAGGCTGATAGTGGACTATCCTAGAACACTCTCTGCTCTCTTGCGTGCATTCAAAGTTCAAACCAATAAGCCCAATGAAAATTGGAAACTGGTTGGCTGTATGATTAGGTATCCATCCATCCATCCATCCATCCATCCATGACTACTTTTCCAGTACAGAATGGCTGTGAACCTAGATCCTATCCCAGGCAGCACAGGGCATGAGACTGAATGGGAAATTGCAGTACACTATATTGGAGTACAATCATGGTATCATGGTGGTAAAATCCCCGTGAAGATTAAATTCTGAACTAATCTGGTGTAAACAAATAGATTGTATGAAAATTATTAATTCTTTTCCTTAGACCTGAAGCCTGTCCTTGTCAGCACAGGGTATAAGGCTGGGGTACCAGCCCATCATAGGGGTTATACATACACACAATCACACACTACAGGCAGTTTCAGAGGTACCAGTCTACCTGTATTGCACGACATAGGGAAAACATGCCAGTTCCACACAGACAGAGCACAGGTGGGATTCAAACCCTGCCCAAGCCTTAGAAGTATGATTCAACAGCAATACTCAATGAGCCACTGTGGCCCCTGGCTTTAACACAATAAACTATTTAGAAAAAAATGATTGTCTGAGAATGGTTGCCTATGATGGATTGGCATCGTGTCCAGGAGGTACCTGTGCCTTGGGTCCTGGGATAGGTTCCAGGCTCCCTCTGCAGATAGGTGTAGGATAAATGGTTGGAAGACAGATGGATGAAATCCAAAAGGCACTGGCTCACATCACTACTCTAGCAACAATGGCACTTTTTACAGAATCCAGAGGTGGAATGTTCAGAACCAGAAAGTACAAATCCAGTCCACGATTTTGTTTTAACCAGTCAATTGAGTACTCTGTGACTGTGACTCCTTATACTCACCTGATTGGTTGAAACAAAATCTTGGTCTGGATTTTTACTTTCTGGTCATGACCTATCCACCTTTGACAGAAACTCAGAAAACCTAAACAAGCAGTATGCTTGTTAGCACACTCTCCCCATTGTTTCTCTCCCTCATCTCATTTTAGATTTTTTTCTTATTTAACCTCCTGTTCCCGACGGCTTTCACTGTGGCTGTTATCCTTAACAAGTAGCTGTGTGCTCACAGGACTGGAATTGAAATCTCTATATTCATTGTTATTCAGTGGGTATGCAGATTTGGCAGGTTCTGTGTGTAAATAACTGTTCAGAGATGTATGGTAAATTGTCTGCAGAGAAAATGTACGTTCGAATAAATACATCTATCCATCTTCCACAGCCATAGGGTGCACACATGTCAGGGAACAATAATAGAGGTCTATCCATAACATGCATAAAGTCGCACAGTGCAGGTAACTTAGAAAAACCAGTTTGCTAGAACTGCATATCTTTGAACTGTTTGAGGAAATACTCAGAGGAAACTGGTATGGACACGTGAAAGACATGAACATTCCACAGACAGATCTGGAGAGGGGAAACAGACTTACATGTGTGACAAGACACTGTCGGATTGGATTCAGGGATTGCCAATACTGTGAGGTATAGGGTAGGGTGACCAGATAATTCATATTAGGGAGGACGCTTTGAGCTCGGACAGGGTTTGCAAACTACCATGTCAATTAAAAGGACCTGGATTTCATTTAAGTTCTGAGTTGTTGTTCTGTGTCCATTGGTCAGTCTCCTATAATCATGCATGTGTCACTAATGTTAATGTGAAACAGCTGGATGAGTCTTTCAGTCAAGGAAACAAACCAGTCAAAGCACAAGAAGAAATGAACTATTTAGCCAAAAAAGTAGTTTGTAAAACCTGAAGTAGCTCAAAGTGTCCTGGCTGACATGGATTATTTGGTCACCCTCATGACACGTCATGGATTGCTCTTCTGCTGATCATTATCTAACCGTGAGCACAGATCAATCTGTCAACAGATTTAAAGAATGCTTAAAATAGATTCTATGCATACGTTTTATATTATCGGACTGGATGATGCACACACACCCAAGGACATTTTAAGTCATTTGTTCAGAAAGAACAGATTGAGGGGTGGCATGGTGACTCAGGAGGACGCACTGCTGCCTTCACACCCCCAGGGTGGGGGCTGGACTCCCACTTACAGTTTGTGTGCACTTTGCATGTTTTCCCCATGATTATGTATGTGCCCTGCAGTGGACTGGCATCCTGCATGAAGTATATCCCGGCCTTGTGCCCTACGCTGTCTGAGATCATCTCCAGCCCCCCACCCACAACCCTAACAAAGATAAATGGTTAGATGATAGATGGGTGGAACAGATTTAACTCTTCCATCCAGAGCACTTCTATATGTGTACAGCAACTGCACACACTCTATATTTCAAAGTCCAGATGGTACTGCCACACCTCGCATTTAGGCAGTCTTCAAAATCAAGCCATTATGTCACCTTTGGGAACATTTAATGAAAATGAATCTGGGTAGCATTCTGTAACAAATATGGCCTCAAGTGTGGAAGATAGAAATTGCTCATTCTTGAGGAGTCAGGGTGCTGGCTCCAGATGGCTAGGATGGGATACATAAATCGACGCAATTAAGTCTCTAACACAGGGCTCTTAAAAGTACCCTTGGGAGACTCTCACCTCTCCTGGTGGATTCTGTAAGCAGAAACAGAAAGGAGATATAACTGAATCGTCCACTATTTAACATTTCAAATTATACATAATGAAATCAATCAAAGTGCTGCTCGCTGCTAACATGGCTGTCCTGCACGATCTGTAAAACCATGTCAGTTACTTCATAAGGCTGTTAGCTAATTGTTAGTTAAATGTTACTTTTCAGGACACATGATCTGACATGAAGCTGCCAGAAAACGAATGATGCAAAATGTATATTTCTCATTAATCCTTATTTTTTCCTACCCTGCTCATAATTGAGAATAAAGTTTGAGAACACTGGGTGCAGCAAACACTCTACACCCACTGTACCTAAGCTCATAGGCTTCCGTTAAATCTATTCTCTCTCCATTTTTTGAAATTCTGCAGTGGCTGAACTGATTTTTCTAGGTATTCCCCTCAATTCACAATTTCCATGTGAAGGGGGATGGACCGGGATGCCTGCTTCCACTGACGTATGTGTGTTCCACCACCCATTGGGTCTCAGCCCGCAGGTTTCATGGAGTGACATAACATGCTCGGAGGGAAGCTCCGTTTGCTTGACATTTGCCTGCAGCTTGGGTGGCGCATGGCCAACTGTAGACATTTGACAGAGACCCTACAGCATTCGCTACCCGACAGAACACGGGCCAAGCTTCGTGTCCTATGGTTCTCTGATCATCACTGCTCCCAAAGTCGCTTATAAAATGTCACGGTCAGGGGTCAGAAAACCTACGCAAAGTGGACACTGCTACTTCCAGTACGAAGGGGTGATAGAAGAACTGGCTCAAAGGAACTTGAAAAACAACAGTTAAAGGCTAGTTGGTAATGTTAATAGAATGCAGAGGGCTTTCCGGCTCTCATTGGATCATCGGAAGGCAAACAGACCAATTCAGGCCAATTTGCAGTATCAGGTAGCCTACCACATGGAAACAATATATCCTGAATATTCATACAGTGGAGAACAGGTGGAGACATGGAGCTCCAGGGACAGGTTACACCCTTGACATTTCCAATAAGCTGCCTCTCCCAGCCATTGCATATCAATCAATCTGTCAAGAGTCAAGAGGTTGCTTTTAATCAGAGCAATTTGAATAGGGCTGGGTTTTTGGACTGACTCCCCGGTCTGGCTCAGGCTTCCACTTGCTCGCATGTGTTCGCATTTTCTGATTACATTTTAATCAGACCCTACGCCCTGTACCTTAGGGGCAAGACTGTAACACCATTTAAATAAATACATTCATTAATTCATACGGTGGGTCACTCACCAGCTGCTTCCTAATGTCAACAGAAGAACACAAATAAGCTACTAACCCCGAATCCTGAAAGTTCTGGATGCAATAAGACGACTGACTTGGCAATTAGGTGAATGGATATACAAGTCAGTCGAAGAAGCTTTTGCCAATTATAATGGAACAATTAGCTTTCAATAATCACCACAGAGTCTGCAACAGATGATCCATTTTGTTTAAAAAAAAATTGTAAATAAAACTCTACGTGAAAGATCTTTGAGAAAGTAGCAAATTTATGAAACTGTTCATCAATTACTGAGTACTTTCATTTATGTGAATTGAAACATTAGATTTATAACTTGAATCAATACCTGTCTGAAAGTTATATATTATTAAGTAATTAGCAGTAGTAATATATACATTTGTGAAGATGCTTCAGGGGTAGTCAGCCAGTTCTGACAGACATAAACAGAGTATGCTCTAAGGAGGAAAAAAAGAGATAGTCATTATTTGTCATTGTTGACACACCACAATGAAATTTGTCCTCTGCATTTAACCCATATGTGACATTGTGACATAGCAGCGGGCAGCTAATTCAGCACCCAGGGAGCAGTTTGGTACCTTGCTGATCAGGCATTTCAACCAGCTGTGCTTCAATCACAAGCACAGATCCCTGACCATTAGGTCACCACTGGCTCTATAGGGCTATATCACATAGTCAAGCATCCCCAAAAGACAGCTGACTGGGGAGTTACATCAACCAGCACCGCTGTGTAGCACCTACCTGGATGATGCGACGGCAGCCATTCTGCACCAGTACGCTCACCACACAGTAGCTAAAGTGGTGAAGGGGCAGGAGAGGATTCAGAAATTAGATATGGGGGATGGTTAGGAAGCCAATTTTGAAAGGGCCATAGCCGGCGGTTTTAGCCAGGGCATCGGGGTACCAGCCCTACTCTTTCGAAAGATGCCCAGGGATCCTTTATGACCTCAGCGTTACGTCTCATCTAAAGGATGGCGCCATTTTTACAGCACAGTGTCCCCCGTCATTGCACTGGTGCACTAGGATCCACACAGACCACAGGATGGGTGCACGTATTGGCCACACGGACACCAGCGACAGCTGCACATTCAGTCATGGAAAGGCATGGCTGCTATGTACATTTTATGCAAGCCTTGTTTGAATGAAGGCACTTGCTGGCCATAATGTTGTTTGAGAAATGTATGCAGGGAGAAGCCGGCTGACAAAGGATTTCCATGCGTTACTTTGTCACAAAGAATTATGCAACCACGCCGTAAAATGACATTAATCTGGAGTTTTCTATCCGTGCTGACCCACTGCAGCTTGATCCCGTTCTGGGACTGCACGCCCCTGCCCCCCGGCAGGCGGCCCACATAATATAATTATCCTTACACAGCAGAACTGAGCAAATCAATGCTGCCCTTTTTTTTTCATTTCAATCAAAACAAAGCTATTTCACAAAACAAACAGCCTCGGCCTAATAACAGTTTTTAAAAGGCCATTTTAAATGAAATCGCAAATGTAGGTGTCGTCTGATTTAGTGCGGATGTCATTCGAACTGAAATTCATCTAAAATATTCTGCAACGTCGAGGTAGGTTTGGTGGCGTGACTTTTTGTGTAATTCCCTTATAATAAAGGTGCCGGCATCCTGCTAAGGGTCAGCTTATCTGTGAACTGAACCATAACTGGTTCCCAGATAAATGGAACATCTGCAGTGCTGAGGAAGTGCTTAATAAGAATACCCTCTGAACTTTAATTCAGCAGAGGGTTAGGGAATACTTTCTTACATATACAGGGCGTGGAGCGAATGTAAGTGTTGGGATTCATGATTATGTAACAAAGCGAGGGTCCAGAGCTGCTCTGAAACCTAATTCTCATGAAATATAATAATTTTAAATTCAAAATAAGCTTAATATGGGACAGCTAAGTACATCAGATTGCCTGTACATTACTGTAACAAATAAAAAAATAAAATACAAAAAACTTGAACAGCTCTTCCAGGTAAGAAAAACACTTCTTGGCAAATAACTTCCCTGTCTTGTTACCAAAAAAATAAAGATTTGCCAAAGCAACATTTCAGATTCCGTCTGCTGAATATTTAAATCTCAGAGGAGTCAGCCGTCCAAAAAAATCCAGATGTGACACGCAAATTTTGACTTTGTCCGTAAATAGCACAACAGCAGCGTCGGAATATAAAAAAACAGACTTTCTCAAACATTAAAGGTGACGTAGAGGTGCTAAATAAGGCTTGGCACATCTACTTATTTTTTTACTCTCCTAAGCATGTCGCATTTTTTTCCCATCTTGGTAAAATGAAAAAGATGAATCCACAACAAGAGAACATCCCTAAAAATACCCCGAAAGCTTAGTTAGTCCTTCTTTTTCTGTAAGATTATCCATTACCTCTGGAAGACAGTTGAAACATCCGTTGTAATAACCCATGTCACATTGCAATCATCGGCATGCAGGTGAAACGAACATCCACATTCTGGTTGTTTATATAAATGAACGTGCAAAAGATCGCCCTTCTGAGGTTATAAATACAAAAATTATAAAATGAAGAAACAGTATCAAGATCGCAGTAGGCTTGATGGTAAATTCTAAGGTGAAATGTAATGAAAGCAGGGCAAATATCATATCACTTAAACTATATAGGCAGTCCCCAGGTTATGAACAGGGTCTGCTCCCTAAGTCTGTCTTTATGTCGAGTTTGTAGTTAAGTATAATTAAAAATAATAATACAGTACATAATAACAATAATTAAACATTCATAATAAAAGTAATTATATACGATACTGTGCTGTACCTTCAGTTGATGAACTGTTGAAGCCGCGCAACGTTTCATGAGCCTCACAGCATAATGTGTGCGTTCGTTATTACAAACCATTGTGTTTAGCCCAAATCTTTAACATAATGACTTTATGGCAGTCCATTCATAAGTATGAGTTGCCCATTCTTAACTTGGGGACTGCCTGTACATCATTTGGGGTTAAGCACACTTATTAAGCTAAAACATATTATGTTAACCAAGGTCCAATCTCTTCTAAGACCTCAGACTCTCATTGCCATGGAGAATTGGTGGGAGGAAGGAATGGGGACTTGCTGAAACGACAGGCAGGCATGAATGAACTAAACAGCCAGTCTGTCTTCAGCCCAACAGAAAATACATTAGAAAATAACATGGGTTAGGCCTTGAGAAGGGCTGTAATGGGGCTTGGGAGGAGACACATGAGGGGATTAATTATTCTCGTCACCTAACTTTGCCCCACTTTGGGATACCCACGACCCTTCCCACGGCTGACAGGGACTGTGTCGGTTCAAAGTTTTTTCATTTTTGGCCAAAGCCAAGCCCATAAGTAACGCACGGACCTGTCAGGACTGGTGCTACCCACTCTCAGTGTCCGAGATTTCAGCTCGTGCCTCGCCTTGCCTCGCCTCGTCCTCCACTGCCAGATGCCTGCTGCTCCTGCCTCCCGGCTCATGCCTTCTGTTTGGGACCCACAGCATCCCCTGGCTCTCCCTCCGCGCCGCCTGCCACGCTTGGTATCTTTTGTGGTTTTCTGCTTTGGCTCCGGCTCCCACTGTGTCCTGGCTGCGACAGCACAGGCCCTGACTGCCTCGATGACGCCCGGCATCTGAGCGCCTTCCGTCACGGCCCTGGCACCTGCCCCCCATTTTTTTTCCTCCTTGGCATCCTGGCTGGCATGTTGTGGGTCTCACCCACCTATGTGACTTCCGCCTCAAACATGCATTTGCCTTATCGATCCCTGCTGTGGCCTCTTCTGCTGGCGCCCTGGCTGCCAGCCACAGGCCCTGCCTTCTGCCCCAGGCCCCTTACCCCTTTCTGCTTTTCTTTACATTCTATACAACTATGAAGAATTCCAGGTCAATCTGTAATGAGACCTGACAGATTTTTCTAGTTGAAAAAGCAGGAAACCCTAACACTGAAACCAAATTCTATTTATTGCACATTCATGTTTAATTCATTGCCCATTTGCACAACTGTATGTTAACAGTTTTTCTCATATTCATATCTTGACGTCCTACATATTTATATTCGATGTATTACTGTTTCTTTGCACCACGAC
The DNA here is from genome assembly GCA_011763525.2 of Mormyrus iriodes. Classification (NCBI taxonomy): domain Eukaryota; kingdom Metazoa; phylum Chordata; class Actinopteri; order Osteoglossiformes; family Mormyridae; genus Mormyrus; species Mormyrus iriodes. The sequence goes on along the minus strand of JAAGVU020000044.1, from coordinate 12,425,467 downwards.
CAACAAAATTGAAATTTCATCTGTCACCCATGAATAATATATCTGAAAACAATACTGATTATTTTATTGTCTTGATTTCACTTGAACAATGTTACCCCACAGGCCTCTGCAGTATTTAAGTTGAGTGTTTCTTTTCTTTTACATTTTTCCTTAACAAGACAACTAAATCAGTTTAGACAGAGACATACCATTCAGTTTTATATCTAACCCTTATGTATTCACAACAATATGGGATATTTAATGTACTGTGCTCATAGAAAGTCTTGGGACGCTTGCAGTAAAATATTGAAAATTTATTGGTTTTATAACAAGTCATTACTTTATTCTTTTGTTTACAAAACATATATAGAATATATAGTTCCATATAGCGATATATGTAACTTAATATAATATATACTTTACAAATATATATCACATTAGAAGCAATCAGTTGTTTTAAGTTAAACATTCATTTCAAGTAGCAATAAACAGAAACCCGAACTATCGTTCTAAAGGAGCTGTTACAGTTAAAAAGTTCATTGACAGTCAGTCTCACTGGGGGATTTTTAGTTAGTAACACCCGTGCAATAACATAGAACACCAAACGTTTGTGTTTAGTGTCCCTTTGGGAGCCAGTGACTACAATTGCAATTAATAGCAAAATGACAAGAACAGAACTGAATGAGTCAGTCAAAAAATTATGATACTTAAAATAAAGAAACTGTCTGAGCAGAACATATGTGGAGATTTGTTAAACATTGCTTGTAAATGGACTTTTGTTATGAAACTAATACATTAGCAACAATGTTACAGAATTAAACCTTTGGTATCTTAATTCTTACATTCTAAATTCTAGAATCTATAGAATTTATCCTCATTTTGAAGATGGACTGGGGTCACCTCGACCCCAAAAATAACACAGGGGTTAAGCAAGTGTCCCAAGACTTTTTGCGAGCACCGTATGTCGGGTGGCAGACTTTGATAATATCCCATATGCTCCTCTTACTCATTATAGTAGTGTTTTATTATATACCATGTTTGTTAGAAATGAATATTTTGTATCTTTTCTTTACAAAGACTTTTCTATAGAGTCTAGTTCCAGGTCTACATATGAAGAAGCAAACAGCTCAGATGATTATTTGTGACTTTACATTCCAAATGATATACAGTCACAGAATCTACTGCTTAGCCACCCACATAAGTTTCTATGTAAAGGAAGCATTTACACATCAGTAAAAATAAAAGCAATTTTGTTCTGTGCCATTATATCCTAAGCTGGTTGTGTATTGCATATAGTAAAATAATTTAGAAACTGAGAATCATTTTTCTTATACGGAATGAATGCAGGATATGTCATTAGTAAAAAACTAATTTGCCAAATGAAAAATGCGGGCAGCCAAATTGCTTGCAAATCTGTGGCTTTCCTCCTACAATAAAAAAAATGCAATTACGGTAATCTGTGATTCCAGATTACCCTTCCAGTGCGACAGTGCCATTTGACGCACAGTCATATATTATTTATGAGACGTGCCGGAGCAGACTAACGATTCTTAGCTGCATTTTTGGTGTGATGTGAAAACTCTTCCTGACTAAGTATGTGGCACATTTTATGTGCGGCCCAAAGCAATGGGAGACAATTTAACAAGCCAAACAAAAAACAAACATCTTTGAGTTCCCTGTATCCTCAGCTTGGGGAATATCTGTCAACTGGGGCCTGAGAATGACTTTCCTGACAAAAGACATGACATGGAGATCTCCAAGTTTTGGTTTTCACGCCAAACTGTGGTTGTTTCTCCAAAAGACTGACACATGTCATTTCACCTGTCTTCAAACTCCTCCCCTTCACTGGGATTTCCAGCCTTGCACGCCCCCTGCTCATTAGGCAACCTGATACAGCTGGAAGTGTACCAACCACAAGTGAGTCACGCACTCAGGACCTGTCCATGGTCCTGATTCGGGCAGAGCCGTGATATAGAATGACAGATCTCTACCCATTACTGGCATGTCTTCTGTATTGGCCTCCTCTGACACCTTTGGTTGACGTCACAGGACTAGACAATATTATCATCATCTTTCTCCCCTTTGTTAGTTTTTTGGGCAAAAAAAAAAGGCTAAAAAAACACCTCCATACAGTGGATCCTTCGATTCATACCGTAACTATTTCTTACACATATGAATCTTTAGAAAATAATGACTTTACTGCCTGACCAGTTTTGCTGTCCTGAGAATCTAGCTCGTGTCATTATTTTGTAGACTGATCTGCCCTAGGTGCAATAAAATTACAAGCAGGATCTTTAGAAATGGTATTAGCTTGTGATAGAAGATAGAATAGGAGTATAAATGGAATCATATTTCCTTATCTTGACATCCCTAAGGCTGAAACATTTATTTTTTACTGCTTCCATCATTTTTCCCTTATAGTACATATTTTTTTCCTAATTCTGAGTCACACTCCCCTTCCTGACAGGTGCTCTGTGTGTGAGTAGAGAGACCAGCTGGTATCTGTTCTTAAACCTCTCGAAACATCTCTGTTTTAATTTTTTGTGATTCAACTCGCATGGTGCAGTGCTGGAGAGCTAAGCCCTGATTACAGGACAGACCGGATATGTGCATGAAGCAAATGGCACAGGGGGCAGACAAAACTATGAAGTTGTTCGACAGTGGGGGCTCAAAATATTCCTGCTGGTTCCAGAGTGTCACCAGTTTTTGATGCTGTGCAGGGGTCACAATCAAATGACACAACACCTGTGATCCGAGTTGTATGTACAAGTTTGACCTCAGGGAGAGTGACTTGAATAATTTTGAATCTTACAGAATGTGCAACAACAATCATTGTAGGGCAAAAGTTGCAGGATGACAAGACACGACAATAGGTTAGAATTGCCTTACAGCACAAAAATGTGTATTCTTTTGTTAAACTCCTCTCAGATTTTAGAATGCAGATATCAAAACATATGTATTACTTTGTGGTGATTTCCCCTTTAAAACCAGTGAACAGGATAAAAAAAATACAACCCAGATTCAAAGGATCTGGAAAGAATGATTGTTAGTTAATTACAATCTCACTTTAATGGGTTCACTTTTGTCTGATCAACCATTAAAATGTTAAGGATGAACATTACACTTTATGCATGGGTACATCTGTTCGATAGTCCTCAGGATGAACAATAAGTGGAAAACCATAAGATAACAGTAACGACAGGATGTTTTCTAATGTTTTTCTTCAACATTGGTCATTCTGGTCGTTTTGATCATGACTCAACCATCACTTTGTTTGACGTGAGAGGAAACATGGTTGTGAAAAGTGCAGTATTATGTACATTAATCAATGCAAAATATTCTTGATATCTACTAATATACAGTACATTTATTTGGTAAAGAGGTCCATTCACTGACACATTAATTAATTTTGTAGCCATATTTTACTAAAAACAATGTCTTCCATTTTCTGGTTAATACCGTCCCACCATGCAAAGACTCACTTACGAATCAACTTTAAATTTAAGTATAAAAATGCCATGTCTTCGGCCTGAACAAGATATAGTGAAGTTTTTATGTGACAATTCATTTCTGAGAGAATCCAGCAAGATTGTTAAATTATATGGAGGGCCTATTTTATTCTCCTATTAAAATCTTTAGCTATTTCTGGAAGGTTTAAATCAAATAGCTGTCATTGATTACCAGAGTGACTTTTTCACGGAAGGGCTCATGGAATCTGCCGAAGATCTTTACTACGATTCTATCACGGTTTTTCTCAGTGTTGTACTTATAAACAACATACATTGGGGGCTTTAAAGTCTATGACTTACCTGGGAATAGCCAGACTATGAGAAAATGCAACTACAGGTAAAAATGAAACACTGACCTCCACAGCCCAGCATTTTTCTGGACATTGTTTCATTGCTGGAAACAAATGGGATGATCTCAGATTACCCTCACAGAGGCACAGGAGGAAATGCTCTGCTTTGTGTGGCTTCTTATAACACAATATGTGGTGAACAGATGGATTTCTAATGCCTGGGGATCTGGTGCTGCCCGTTTTACCTACAGAGGGCACTTTCTTCTGTGTTTATGAGCACTGTCTAAGTTCCACCTCAAGGAAACGCCCACACTGCACTGGGTAAACTATATGACATCACTAGTTGGAAATATGCTCATCCTGAAGGAATATTCATCACCTTCAAACAAGCAGACCTCAGGAGGTTTTACCTCAAGAAACTCTGCTAACAGATTTTCAATGTCATCAACCTGACTCTGCGCCTCCCTGTAACACTATGACACCTTTAGAACTCATGCAGCCATTCTGTTTGTGGACTTTAGCTGTACTTTTTAGCATCATTACTAACGTTGGCTGGAGAGGGTTGGAGTAAGGGCTGGAGGGCCCCCAAGATGCTAGTCAAAGTTAGAGCCTTAGAAGTTTGAGTCAACAGCAATACTCAATGAGCCACTGTGGCCCCTGGCTTTTACACAATAAACAATTTAGAAAAAATGATTATCCAAGAATGGTTGCCTATGATGGATTGGCATCGTGTCCAGGAGGTACCTGTGCCTTGGGTCCTGGGATAGGTTCCAGGCTCCCTCTGCAGCTAGGTGCAGGATAAATGGTTGGAAGACAGATGGGTGAAATCCAAAAGGCACTGGCTCACATCACTACTCTAGCAACAATGGTACTTTTAACAGAAACCAGAGAACCAGAACGTACAAATCCAGACCTAGATTCAGTTGTGAATGTGACTCTTTATACTCAACTGGTTGGCTGAAAAAAACAAAAAAAAATAGGTCTGGATTTTTACTTTCTGAACCTGAACTTTCCAGCTCCGCTGCAAAGTATTGCAGAGGGTGGAGAACACTGGCCAGGCCATCACCAGGTCACATCTGCTTTGACTTCAGGAAACCATCATCACATACAGTCTCCTCTCTCTCAGACTACACCAAATATCAGCACTTGAATCAAAAGGTTTCAAAATGTTTGAATTGAAAAAAATAGTTTCCACCCATATGCCAGTCGGTGGATAGACTACTGTATCCTATATATACTTATGGTTATTTCAATATCACAATATCATCACCGCTTTCATTTTCTGTTTGTTTTTGTGATATAATTCTTGCGTTACTATGTTATTTGTTGTATAATTTTATCTACGCGGACATTTGGAATTCGGTAATTTGATCATAAAATAGATAAATTAATTTATGGCTTACTGATTTGCTTTTGGATGTTTTGCATACAGCCTGCTTTGATTTTGGGAGGGGGCTGCTTTTAAATAAGAAAGACGTAACAGGCTTTGTTGTTTCATTATGTATTCACAAATTATTCAGTATCAAAGCAAAGTACACATCACCTGCAGAACCTGGTAGATGTAAGCTGACTAAATATGCACGGCTCTTGCTTTATGTTTGTTCACAGATATGGAAGAGATGAACAAGTACATACTGGGCACCAGTGTTGCATATGCTGCTAAAACTGATTGATGACAAGTAGGGACAATTGGAAACATTGTTATAAATACTCGTACATGTTATAATAAAGATAAATATTGTGCATACTCTTTCTCAGTGTACTGTATCTTAAAGCTACCCTCATGTATGTTTAAGGGTGCAACATTGTGTAAATGTTCCTCTTTTAACTGCCTTTTCAATTTATAAGTGTGTCCTGTACGTAATTGTTTATATTCATTCAACAAAAAAAAAGTTATAATGAAGATGGTCTCACTCACGCTGCCCAGTCAATGATACTGATTGCTTTATAATCCGGTTGTGATCGAAAGAAACATACTCATTAAAATGCTGCAATGCAAATGGTGAGACAAGTGACATGCCTTGTTTGAAGGTTGAGGTCGTTGTGTTAACAATGGAATGATAAATGGCTGCTTCTTTTCAACGATAAATATTATTTTGTCACTGTGTTGGGAATCGCAGAGAATGCCTCATGCATTGTCAAAATAACTGCTCACAGTTTTCTTACAGATGATAAAGGTGGATTGAATGAACAAATTTGGTGTTAAAGTATGTTCAGTTTCCACCACCAGTTCTGAGTATCTGTGTGAATTTCCTTCTGGTACTCTGGTTTCCCCCCCCCCCCCATTATCCAAAAACATGTGTTTAGGGGAGCTGGTGTCTTCAAACTGTCCATAGTGTGTGATTCTTTGTGTATGTGTGTGCCCTACTGTGATCGGCCATCCCATTCAAGGGTTGTACCCTGCGCTTCCTGGCATAGACTCCAGCCACTCTGTAAACCTTTAATAGATAAATTACAGAGAAAGAGAGAGAGACAGAGACAGAGACAGAGAGAGAGAGAATGCATGAAATCAGAGTGAATTAAAAATGAAATACTGCTATATGTGTTACAAGTATCTATCTATTAAACAAATTTGTTCCTTGTGGAATAGTCTAAAATATACCTTACTACATCCCATTTATCAGCATGGGCTCAATTAAGTCACTTTATACTTGTACTTAACCAGAAGCAATCTCAGCTTTCCCGAACTCCCAGGCCACCCAACTGGCCTTATTCATTTTTAATGAGTTAATTAGCTCTGCAAGAAGGTAGGCCGAACACCTCCTACAGTCATGTGCCGTTTGAAAAATAATGGAGAGAAACTGCTTAAGTAACAGCATGTTCATTTGCCACAGAAATGCCAGATAAAGCGAGACCCAGTTGCAGAAGTAGGAAATAATGACAGCAAGATTAATAACTGCACAGAAACACCAACGGCACCCAGTTTGCAGTAATAGTTTCAACCATCAATATTCATAAATTCTCAAAGCATCAAACATGTAATAATGGGTAAGAGTAATGAGAAACAGGCCAGATGGTTAACTTGTACGAGTAGACGCATACACATAGGTAGCTGGAGTGAGCAAATATATGAATTTATATATATGACTTAAAGGGGGTTTTTCAGACTCACTGGAGGTTTTGAATTTCTGTCAGCACGTTTAACATTTTTTTTTATTTAACAGTTTTCTTTTCACTGTCACTGTAGGCACTCAGTCATATTTCTACACAAGGACTAAGTACTGCCATCCATGATGACTTACAGGAATCATTGAACTGTAATAACTTTTTAAGAAAACAGTTAGTGATATCTTCTTTGAGACAGTTGCCTCTGGTTGTAAGCACAGATGGATGTTCAACCTCTCCCAACTGTTTCCCTGGTTAAAAATGAACCCGTTTCAGGGGCAATGAGTGAGTATAATTAACTCCCCCGAGGGTCTATACCTATCCCATTCCTTAGAACAGTGTTTCTCAGGATGGTCCTTGAGGGCCCCCAGACAGTCCATGTTTTTGCTCAGGAGCTGGGAGGGAGCAAAACGTGGACTGTCTGCAGGTCCCCAAGGACCAGGCTGGGAAACACTTGTCTAGGATTGGGAAGCCCAGTCTTCTAATGTTTCATCATGGTATTTGTTGGACTACCTACAGGGTTAAAATCATCCTGTGCTCCTCTGATGCATCCATCCCAACCAGTATGTACCCCTGCCTTGTTCCCTGTGTTGCCTGGCGTGAGGGAGCAAAAATGTGGACTGTCTTGGGGTTCACGAGAACCAGGTGCAGAAACATTGCCTTAGGCTCCAGCTATAATGTGATTGTTGCTTTATCCAGTCATGTCATCAATTCAGAAGATAAAATAGCGACATTCTGAAATTAGCCAGTAGTTGACCTAGACTTGCTTAATAGGACATCATAGTGTTTTCTCTTAAATAGAGTGGTAAAGATTACAGTTAGTAGATGTTTCAAAGCATTTTCACTTGCAGAATCCCGTTACCTGGGGGCCATCCCAAATGCTAAGTCAAATTCTGTAACGGTCCAAAGAGTGGTAGGTTTGAAGCTGAGGCAATGGGCTTAGAATAACGTGCTTTACCAAATGATGAGAGGAAAGAGGATGTACGGCTTCTAATTCAATGCAGCTTAACCGAGAGCATTTCGGTAAAATACCAAACCTCCAGAGAAAATTCGGTCAACTTTAAGACAAGACTTAATGTAATGCTGGCTCAGGATGCACTGGAAAGAAAGACACTGAGCTGAAAGAGAGACAAGACCATATTATGTTCAGAAATTACTGATGTAGCAAGGGACAACAGGATATTTTGTACATACAGTCACTTCCGAGGGGGCGGGGCTGAGATGTTAAGTTTATAAGAGTTTGTAGGGCATTGCGCAGCAAATTTTAATAAGCAGTACATACCTAAGGAAAAAAAAATCATTTAAAAATACACATGGATTGCCAGACTTTTAAAATAATTTTCATCGAATGCAAGTCCTTCTATGTGATTTGTGTGACGATTGTTGCTCCATGTATTATGCATAAGTGGGTGACATTTTAGCGTAGGCTCTACCAGCTATTTCACATTGCAATAACACTGTGACTGTGACCTCTCGTTCGGCTTTCTTTTCAATGTCTCCCATATTTATTTGAAAGTTCAAATTATAAGGTAATTAAAAATGCAACAATAAAATGCTTGTCATTGAAACATATTTATTTATACGCGGTCCAGTGGTAGAGGGTGAAAGCTGACAGAGCGCATGCTGAAGGAATACCCATAATTACTATAGTATGCCAGAAATACATTGTGTGCTCTTCTGAAATGTAGATAAACATCATAAATGTTTTATGAGCATTACTAGAGAATAACATTTACATTTCGGAAAATACTTCTTACAGTGGACCATATGCTCCCATAACTCATTGTCAATAGTCACTATTACCATCTTCCAGAATGTTACCTAATCCTGTTGCCATCCATCCATCCATTTTCCAGAACCGCTTATTCCATTTTGGGTCGCGGGGGGTCCGGAGCCTATCCCGGAGGCTG